>JAVRKA010000176.1:0-442861 GCA_034508555.1 Venustoraphidia nigricollis | reverse complement strand
TGAAGTGCGCTACATTGTTGTCATTTAGTGACCTTCTCCAGTAATGTCTTTTTATGTTAATTTTTTTTTCAATATCAATATCACATATTTGGGCAGCATGGTCAGAGATGTTAGGGTCGTCTATACTAATGTCATATTCAAAATTTGCTGCAATATAGTCCAGACCATTGTTTACTCTTGTAGGTTGATTAGCTTTCATTATTAAATTAAATCCATCTAGAATATCAAAGAGTCTTTTCCTGACAGGAGTATTACACACATAGTTTATATTTAAATCACCGCATAGAATAAATTTATCACAATTACTACTCAATTCTGCCAGTACAAATTCAAGTTGATTTAAAAAAATGTTGACTTCGCCCTTGTTGCTTCTGTATATAGTTAGTATTATAACATTTTTTCCATTAAATTTAGTTTTTATAGCTGCACACTCGAAGTTCATCTCAATACAAAACAGTTTAACATTCGTTAATTTAAATTGTAAATTGTCTCTAATAAAAATAGCAACACCGCCATGTATTCTAGAAGATCTGCAATAGACAGCAGCTCTACAATATCCCTTAATATGTATCGAACTTAAGTTATCATTTGACATCCAAGTCTCCGAAAAGCACATCACATCTGGTTTATATTTATTTGCATATATTTCTAGCATATTGACCTTATTAGAAATGCACTGTACATTTAAGTGTATTATTCTAAAAGTACTTTTAGTATCATTTGATGGGTTGTGTGAGCAGTTGTTCCTACACTTTTTATTAAACACACTGTAACTATTATGATTTTTCGAAGTTTCCGGTGGAACGAAAAAATCTAAACCGTTTAACTAAAATGTCACTAGGCCAAAATTCATTTTTTTGCACCATCTCAAGCAGGTTGAAATTCACACCAACTTTAAATGCTTTACTTCTTGCTTCTTGTTTTATTTCTAAAGGTTCAACTATAAAATTTCTTCCAGGAACTTTATTTTCTAAATAACTTTTTACTTGTTCTTCCGTAGTGGTTAGCTTAGCTCTGCCAACATAAAGCCAGGCATATCTTGTTGCTGCTGAAAAGGAATTATCAGAATTCTCACTATTTGCTGATCCTCGAATTATGTTATTTTTCTGTTTGTCAGTTTTATTTTCGGTGGAAACTTTATCTGCTATAGGTTCCGAATTATTTTCTTCTTTATCAGGTTTAATTTTATTACTAGTTGACCTGTGCAAAACCTTTTTGCAGGTGACTTAACACTGCTTTCAAAGATCAATGTTTTTGGTATTGGTCTGCGGAAAAAAATTTTTACATACGTTTTTGCCATGGTTTGTACAGATCACTGTGTTTTGAATCACGCCTGCGGCGCCAATTATCTTTAACGGGGTACGCAAAACTTTTTTAAATGTGTTTCTACAATAGTTTTCCAATATCGATGTGTTTAGAATCACGCCTGCGGCGCCAATTACGATTGCTGGCGTACACAAAACTTTTTTGAATATGTCTTTAGAATAGTTCTCCAATATCAAAGTGTTATGAAATTGGTCTGCGACCCAATAATTACTCGGCCTAACGGCCTCGCCATATTGTCCCAAAAGGACAATAGGCGGGCCTCCGGCCCGCAATGTTGCCTTATTTTCATTGTTTTTATATCTGTCTAAATAAAATAGTTTTCACTTTTACCATTTATTAACTTTAGTATTCAAACAGATGACCTGTGCAAAACCTTTTTGCAGGCAACTTAACACCGCTTTCAAAGATCAATGTTTTTGGTATGAATCTGCGGAAAAATTTTTTTTTACAAAATTTTTTTTTTTGCATCGGTTTTTGCCATGGTTTGTAAAAATCACTGTGATTTGAATCATGCCTGCGGCGCCAATTATCTTAAACGGGGTACGCAAAACTTTTTTAAATGTGTTTCTACAATAGTTTTCCAATATCGATGTGTTTAGAATCACGCCTGCGGCGCCAATTACCATTGCTGGCATACACAAAACTTTTTTGAATGTGTCTTTAGAATAGTTCTCCAATATCAAAGTGTTATAAAATTTGTCTGGGACCCAATAATTACTCGGCCTAACGGCCTCGCCATATGGTCCCAAAAAGATTCGTCTACGATTACTCGGTCTTACGACCTCGCCGTTAGGCCCAAAAAGAAAATAAGACGCGGCGGGCCTTCGGCCCGCAATAAATTGGTCTGCGGCTCAATATCTACTCGGTCTTACGACCTCGCCATTAGGCCCAAAAAGAAATTAAGGCGCGGCGGGCCTTCGGCCCGCAATAAATTGGTCTGCGACTCAATATCTACTCGGTCTTACGACCTCGTCATTAGGCCCAAAAAGAAAATAAGGCTAGGCGGGCCTTCGGCCCGCATTAAATTGGTCTGCGACTCAATATCTACTCGGTCTTACGACCTCGCCATTAGGCCCAAAAAGAAATTAAATCGCGGCGGGCCTTCGGCCCGCAATAAAATGGTCTGCGGCTCAATATCTACTCAGTCTTACGACCTCGCCATTAGGCCCAAAAAGAAATTAAGGTGCGGCGGGCCTTCGGCCCGCAATAAATTGGTCTGCGACTCAATATCTACTCGGTCTTACGATCTCGCCGATCAGTCCAAGAAGACAGTTTTTGTTTCTTTATATCTGTCTAAATAAAATAATTTTCACTTATACCATTTATTTACTTTAGTATCCAAATAGACGACCTTTGCAAAACCTTGCGAGTTTACACCGTTTTCAATGATCAATGTTTTTAGTACGGGCCTTTAACATACGTTTTTTTATACATTTTTTATACCTATTCTGCAAGGTGTCTCGTTGACTTTTCTCCATTAATTTCAAAGCTTGCTAAAACTAATTCGTCTTCACAGTGTTGAATGTTGTTTTTTTTCTTTGAAAATAAACCGTATACCGTTTCTATTTAAGTTCCTTAAAGTTATGGAATAAGGTTGTCGCTTTTCTGGATAAACGTTCAAGTATTCTGCTTGAACCCACGTGGTGTTTTTGTTACGCTGAATGTGTGCGCAAAAATAGCCTGTTTTTCAAATTTGAAAATGCTTGAGCCATCTTAGAGAGTAAATCAAACAAAATGAATTAGCAAAACTCGCTCGACATATTGTTAACCTGTCGGTATGTATTTGTTTCAACAAATTTTGTTTTACACGGCACACTGATCAGTATGGATAACGTCAAAAAGCTATTTTGGTCAGTTTTGTAGCTTCTGGTTCGTTTAGATATAGGATGTGCTATGTCAAATTATTCAAAACAATAAGCAGATTTTGAATATCTGAAAATCCAAAACAGCGTCTATAAGAAAAATCAAAGTTCATGTCAATATCTCATTACGTAGTGGAAATAAAAAAATTAAATTTTCGCCACTGAAAAGACCTTAAAAAGTTATCATAAAATGGTTAATGAAATTTTCAGATATCTTCATAAATAAAAAAGTTATGGCCAGTTTTTCTAAATGGAAATTTTCACTATTTTCTGAATAAATTAATTTTTCTGCACTACTTTGCCTCTTTAACCGACTTTCTATCACCACTAACAACAAAGTTACCCGTGTTAGCCCACGTCGGTTGAAACACCCTGTATATATTATGTGTAAATAAAGTGAATTTGACTTCTCCCATTAATATTCAAATTTTAGAGAAATCGGGTATTTTTCGTCAGATTTTATGTATTTCTACACTTGTTAACTTTTTTAAGCCTGTGTACCGAATACTAACTTCATCGAATCAATGGCTTTGCCTTTGTTGAACAAATATTATTATTATTATGCACTACCGTCTCTTAACATTCCACGGGCCTCCCATTATCGTCTAGCTTATACATAGCTGACTAATTTTGTACCACAGAACTCGCTGAATTAAAGCAATTTCGAAAGCAGTTATATCTGTTTCGGTATTGAGAGCGAACTATTTTCATTATTTCAAAGGAAAAACATATTTAAAAAAATGCGTAATTACTTCAAATATTATCAATAAAAATAATTTTATTAACAATTGTCAAATCATAACAAAAAGAAATAATTACATAACCTCACATTTTTAAAAACATAATTCATGACAAATAATATTATATATATAATAATATCGTTATTAAATATTATATTTTGCAACAAATCCGATTGACCAATGTAGTCTCTCGTTTAAAATTCCAATTTTGTCATTTCATCAATTTAACACAATATTCGAATATACTTAGTATAATAGGTAGAAGATACAGGAAATCAATTTGTAATCTGTTTCAATAGATCTGTAAATAAATGTATATATATATGAATAATTTCTATATTTTAGGAACCAAAATATTAGTTTTCATATTATAACCAAATAATTGTCAA
Organism: Venustoraphidia nigricollis; assembly: GCA_034508555.1. Classification (NCBI taxonomy): domain Eukaryota; kingdom Metazoa; phylum Arthropoda; class Insecta; order Raphidioptera; family Raphidiidae; genus Venustoraphidia; species Venustoraphidia nigricollis. The sequence continues at coordinate 438,544 of JAVRKA010000176.1, read as the reverse complement.
GGTTAAAAAATGTTTTTTTTTTTCTTAATCGTTATACAAAAAGCTAATAATATATAAAATAACGTATAAACAAACCGTTTTATAATTGAAAATATCCTAAAATACATCAATTTCCATAGTAAGATGTGTATTTATTTTCATAGAGCTGTCAAAATAATCTCACGCCATTTTTAATTTTATCTGAACTGCTCATAGACATACGTCGTAATCGACATTACGCGACTCGATTTTATACGTCGTCTCTTTCTAACCAATTGCATATATGGCGACCTCTTGGCGGAATAATTTTTCGAAATATCTCAGCAAAAATCACCGGATTTGTCTCGGACGTCTGTCAAAATGTTCTATAATTATCAATTTACACGATTTTGGCAAAAAGTTTACGTCCGATGGCCGTAATTTCGCTAAACAATGTTAAAAACCTATTCAACTGACAGCTAGAAAAAATTCAAATTTTATCAATCATTTGTTTTAAATTTGACATTTCAAAATAGAATTGACTCGTTTCACGAATCAAAATGCGACAAAAAATAAACTTCTGTCCCCGTCACTTTCATGTAGTTTAGCGACGTATGTTTTTAAAAAAATTTGATCGATTTGTCGCGTGTTAATTTCGCATTTAAGTTAGACTGTGACTTTTAATTTTTTTTGCCATGCTAAGTGAGAACCCCACACGGTCACCGTCATAGGAACGGAACAAAAAAACAATAACGCCGACTTTTATTTGCGAATTAACGGCGTTGAAAAAGTCGTTTTCGACGCGTCTTTTGCACTTTGCAGTTAGAGTTTTTTCTCGCGCTTCGTTTAAAACCGGCCTCGACGTCGTGCGACGAAAACTCGCCGAGATACGACCGATTCCGGACGACGGGTTAATCAAATGGGACTTTTTTGTTTCCGCGTCGGCGCCCGAATTTTCGCCGAAAACCGTCCGCGCGAAAACTCTTTAAAAAGAGGCGAAAAAAGTCTGCAATTCGAGACCGGCCTCGCCGCTGGGCGATTTTTTTACGATTTTAGCCGGGCGATTGAAAATTTTTTCAACGTTAAGAGATAGGCGATCGGGCGCCCCTTTAAAAAATCGCCCTGCGGCCCCCCTCGAAACGCAAATTTTGCCGATGCGACGTTGGGATGTAGAAATAATGCACCCTTTTCGTAATTTTTTTTCGTAAAAATCCCTCCAAAATTGCACTTTTCTATAGACCCCCCGTTTGTACCTCGAAAAAATTAGTAGCTTTAATATAAGGGGACTAGTTGACCTGTGCAAAACCTTTTTGCAGGCAACTTAACACCGCTTTCAAAGATCAATGTTTTTTGTATGAATCTGCGGAAAAATTTTTTTTTACAAAATTTTTTTTTTGCATCGGTTTTTGCCATGGTTTGTAAAGATCACTGTGATTTGAATCATGCCTGCGGCGCCAATTATCTTAAACGGGGTACGCAAAACTTTTTTAAATGTGTTTCTACAATAGTTTTCCAATATCGATGTGTTTAGAATCACGCCTGCGGCGCCAATTACCATTGCTGGCATACACAAAACTTTTTTGAATGTGTCTTTAGAATAGTTCTCCAATATCAAAGTGTTATGAAATTTGTCTGGGACCCAATAATTACTCGGCCTAACGGCCTCGCCATATGGTCCCAAAAAGATTCGTCTACGATTACTCGGTCTTACGACCTCGCCGTTAGGCCCAAAAAGAAATTAGGGCACAGCGGGCCTTCGGCCCGCAATAAATTGGTCTGCAACTCAATATCTACTCGGTCTTACGACCTCGCCATTAGGCCCAAAAAGAAATTAAACCGCGGCGGGCCTTCGGCCCGCAATAAAATGGTCTGCGGCTCAATATCTACTCGGTCTTACGACCTCGCCATTAGGCCCAAAAAGAAATTAAGGTGCGGCGGGCCTTCGGCCCGCAATAAATTGGTCTGCGACTCAATATCTACTCGGTCTTACGATCTCGCCGATCAGTCCAAGAAGACAGTTTTTGTTTCTTTATATCTGTCTAAATAAAATAATTTTCACTTATACCATTTATTTACTTTAGTATCCAAATAGACGACCTTTGCAAAACCTTGCGAGTTTACACCGTTTTCAATGATCAATGTTTTTAGTACGGGCCTTTAACATACGTTTTTTTATACATTTTTTATACCTATTCTGCAAGTTGTCTCGTTGACTTTTCTCCATTAATTTCAAAGCTTGCTAAAACTAATTCGTCTTCACAGTGTTGAATGTTGTTTTTTTTCTTTGAAAATAAACCGTATACCGTTTCTATTTAAGTTCCTTAAAGTTATGGAATAAGGTTGTCGCTTTTCTGGATAAACGTTCAAGTATTCTGCTTGAACCCACGTGGTGTTTTTGTTACGCTGAATGTGTGCGCAAAAATAGCCTGTTTTTCAAATTTGAAAATGCTTGAGCCATCTTAGAGAGTAAATCAAACAAAATGAATTAGCAAAACTGTAGCGATCGCTCGACATATTGTTAACCTGTCGGTATGTATTTGTTTCAACAAATTTTGTTTTACACGGCACACTGATCAGTATGGATAACGTCAAAAAGCTATTTTGGTCAGTTTTGTAGCTTCTGGTTCGTTTAGATATAGGATGTGCTATGTCAAATTATTCAAAACAATAAGCAGATTTTGAATATCTGAAAATCCAAAACAGCGTCTATAAGAAAAATCAAAGTTCATGTTAATATCTCATTACGTAGTGGAAATAAAAAAATTAAATTTTCGCCACTGAAAAGACCTTAAAAAGTTATCATAAAATGGTTAATGAAATTTTCAGATATCTTCATAAATAAAAAAGTTATGGTCAGTTTTTCTAAATGGAAATTTTCACTATTTTCTGAATAAATTAATTTTTCTGCACTACTTTGCCTCTTTAACCGACTTTTTATCACCACTAACAACAAAGTTACCCGTGTTAGCCCACGTCGGTTGAAACACCCTGTATATATTATGTGTAAATAAAGTGAATTTGACTTCTCCCATTAATATTCAAATTTTAGAGAAATCGGGTATTTTTCGTCAGATTTTATGTATTTCTACACGTCTTGTTAACTTTTTTAAGCCTGTGTACCGAATACTAACTTCATCGAATCAATGGCTTTGCCTTTGTTGAATAAATATTATTATTATTATGCACTACCGTCTCTTAACATTCCACGGGCCTCCCATTATCGTCTAGCTTATACATAGCTGACTAATTTTGTACCACAGAACTCGCTGAATTAAAGCAATTTCGAAAGCAGTTATATCTGTTTCGGTATTGAGAGCGAACTATTTTCATTATTTCAAAGGAAAAACATATTTAAAAAAATGCGTAATTACTTCAAATATTATCAATAAAAATAATTTTATTAACAATTGTCAAATCATAACAAAAAGAAATAATTACATAACCTCACATTTTTAAAAACATAATTCATGACAAATAATATTATATATATAATAATATCGTTATTAAATATTATATTTTGCAACAAATCCGATTGACCAATGTAGTCTCTCGTTTAAAATTCCAATTTTGTCATTTCATCAATTTAACACAATATTCGAATATACTTAGTTATAATAGGTAGAAGATACAGGAAATCAATTTGTAATCTGTTTCAATAGATCTGTAAATAAATATATATATATATGAATAATTTCTATATTTTAGGAACCAAAATATTAGTTTTCATATTATAACCAAATAATTGTCAAGGTTAAAAAATGTTTTTTTTTTTCTTAATCGTTATACAAAAAGCTAATAATATATAAAATAACGTATAAACAAACCGTTTTATAATTGAAAATATCCCAAAATACATCAATTTCCATAGTAAGATGTGTATTTATTTTCATAGAGCTGTCAAAATAATCTCACGGCATTTTTAATTTTATCTGAACTGCTCATAGACATACGTCGTAATCGACATTACGCGACTCGATTTTATACGTCGTCTCTTTCTAACCAATTGCATATATGGCGACCTCTTGGCGGAATAATTTTTCGAAATATCTCAGCAAAAATCACCGGATTTGTCTCGGACGTCTGTCAAAATGTTCTATAATTATCAATTTACACGATTTTGGCAAAAAGTTTACGTCCGATGGCCGTAATTTCGCTAAACAATGTTAAAAACCTATTCAACTGACAGCTAGAAAAAATTCAAATTTTATCAATCATTTGTTTTAAATTTGACATTTCAAAATAGAATTGACTCGTTTCACGAATCAAAATGCGACAAAAAATAAACTTCTGTCCCCGTCACTTTCATGTAGTTTAGCGACGTATGTTTTTAAAAAAATTTGATCGATTTGTCGCGTGTTAATTTCGCATTTAAGTTAGACTGTGACTTTTAATTTTTTTTGCCATGCTAAGTGAGAACCCCACACGGTCACCGTCATAGGAACGGAACAAAAAAACAATAACGCCGACTTTTATTTGCGAATTAACGGCGTTGAAAAAGTCGTTTTCGACGCGTCTTTTGCACTTTGCAGTTAGAGTTTTTTCTCGCGCTTCGTTTAAAACCGGCCTCGACGTCGTGCGACGAAAACTCGCCGAGATACGACCGATTCCGGACGACGGGTTAATCAAATGGGACTTTTTTGTTTCCGCGTCGGCGCCCGAATTTTCGCCGAAAACCGTCCGCGCGAAAACTCTTTAAAAAGAGGCGAAAAAAGTCTGCAATTCGAGACCGGCCTCGCCGCTGGGCGATTTTTTTACGATTTTAGCCGGGCGATTGAAAATTTTTTCAACGTTAAGAGATAGGCGATCGGGCGCCCCTTTAAAAAATCGCCCTGCGGCCCCCCTCGAAACGCAAATTTTGCCGATGCGACGTTGGGATGTAGAAATAATGCACCCTTTTCGTAATTTTTTTTCGTAAAAATCCCTCCAAAATTGCACTTTTCTATAGACCCCCCGTTTGTACCTCGAAAAAATTAGTAGCTTTAATATAAGGGGACTAGTTGACCTGTGCAAAACCTTTTTGCAGTCAACTTAACACCGCTTTCAAAGATCAATGTTTTTTGTATGAATCTGCGGAAAAATTTTTTTTTACAAAATTTTTTTTTTGCATCGGTTTTTGCCATGGTTTGTAAAGATCACTGTGATTTGAATCATGCCTGCGGCGCCAATTATCTTAAACGGGGTACGCAAAACTTTTTTAAATGTGTTTCTACAATAGTTTTCCAATATCGATGTGTTTAGAATCACGCCTGCGGCGCCAATTACCATTGCTGGCATACACAAAACTTTTTTGAATGTGTCTTTAGAATAGTTCTCCAATATCAAAGTGTTATGAAATTTGTCTGGGACCCAATAATTACTCGGCCTAACGGCCTCGCCATATGGTCCCAAAAAGATTCGTCTACGATTACTCGGTCTTACGACCTCGCCGTTAGGCCCAAAAAGAAATTAGGGCACAGCGGGCCTTCGGCCCGCAATAAATTGGTCTGCAACTCAATATCTACTCGGTCTTACGACCTCGCCATTAGGCCCAAAAAGAAATTAAACCGCGGCGGGCCTTCGGCCCGCAATAAAATGGTCTGCGGCTCAATATCTACTCGGTCTTACGACCTCGCCATTAGGCCCAAAAAGAAATTAAGGTGCGGCGGGCCTTCGGCCCGCAATAAATTGGTCTGCGACTCAATATCTACTCGGTCTTACGATCTCGCCGATCAGTCCAAGAAGACAGTTTTTGTTTCTTTATATCTGTCTAAATAAAATAATTTTCACTTATACCATTTATTTACTTTAGTATCCAAATAGACGACCTTTGCAAAACCTTGCGAGTTTACACCGTTTTCAATGATCAATGTTTTTAGTACGGGCCTTTAACATACGTTTTTTTATACATTTTTTATACCTATTCTGCAAGTTGTCTCGTTGACTTTTCTCCATTAATTTCAAAGCTTGCTAAAACTAATTCGTCTTCACAGTGTTGAATGTTGTTTTTTTTCTTTGAAAATAAACCGTATACCGTTTCTATTTAAGTTCCTTAAAGTTATGGAATAAGGTTGTCGCTTTTCTGGATAAACGTTCAAGTATTCTGCTTGAACCCACGTGGTGTTTTTGTTACGCTGAATGTGTGCGCAAAAATAGCCTGTTTTTCAAATTTGAAAATGCTTGAGCCATCTTAGAGAGTAAATCAAACAAAATGAATTAGCAAAACTGTAGCGATCGCTCGACATATTGTTAACCTGTCGGTATGTATTTGTTTCAACAAATTTTGTTTTACACGGCACACTGATCAGTATGGATAACGTCAAAAAGCTATTTTGGTCAGTTTTGTAGCTTCTGGTTCGTTTAGATATAGGATGTGCTATGTCAAATTATTCAAAACAATAAGCAGATTTTGAATATCTGAAAATCCAAAACAGCGTCTATAAGAAAAATCAAAGTTCATGTTAATATCTCATTACGTAGTGGAAATAAAAAAATTAAATTTTCGCCACTGAAAAGACCTTAAAAAGTTATCATAAAATGGTTAATGAAATTTTCAGATATCTTCATAAATAAAAAAGTTATGGTCAGTTTTTCTAAATGGAAATTTTCACTATTTTCTGAATAAATTAATTTTTCTGCACTACTTTGCCTCTTTAACCGACTTTTTATCACCACTAACAACAAAGTTACCCGTGTTAGCCCACGTCGGTTGAAACACCCTGTATATATTATGTGTAAATAAAGTGAATTTGACTTCTCCCATTAATATTCAAATTTTAGAGAAATCGGGTATTTTTCGTCAGATTTTATGTATTTCTACACGTCTTGTTAACTTTTTTAAGCCTGTGTACCGAATACTAACTTCATCGAATCAATGGCTTTGCCTTTGTTGAATAAATATTATTATTATTATGCACTACCGTCTCTTAACATTCCACGGGCCTCCCATTATCGTCTAGCTTATACATAGCTGACTAATTTTGTACCACAGAACTCGCTGAATTAAAGCAATTTCGAAAGCAGTTATATCTGTTTCGGTATTGAGAGCGAACTATTTTCATTATTTCAAAGGAAAAACATATTTAAAAAAATGCGTAATTACTTCAAATATTATCAATAAAAATAATTTTATTAACAATTGTCAAATCATAACAAAAAGAAATAATTACATAACCTCACATTTTTAAAAACATAATTCATGACAAATAATATTATATATATAATAATATCGTTATTAAATATATTTTGCAACAAATCCGATTGACCAATGTAGTCTCTCGTTTAAAATTCCAATTTTGTCATTTCATCAATTTAACACAATATTCGAATATACTTAGTTATAATAGGTAGAAGATACAGGAAATCAATTTGTAATCTGTTTCAATAGATCTGTAAATAAATATATATATATATGAATAATTTCTATATTTTAGGAACCAAAATATTAGTTTTCATATTATAACCAAATAATTGTCAAGGTTAAAAAATGTTTTTTTTTTTCTTAATCGTTATACAAAAAGCTAATAATATATAAAATAACGTATAAACAAACCGTTTTATAATTGAAAATATCCCAAAATACATCAATTTCCATAGTAAGATGTGTATTTATTTTCATAGAGCTGTCAAAATAATCTCACGGCATTTTTAATTTTATCTGAACTGCTCATAGACATACGTCGTAATCGACATTACGCGACTCGATTTTATACGTCGTCTCTTTCTAACCAATTGCATATATGGCGACCTCTTGGCGGAATAATTTTTCGAAATATCTCAGCAAAAATCACCGGATTTGTCTCGGACGTCTGTCAAAATGTTCTATAATTATCAATTTACACGATTTTGGCAAAAAGTTTACGTCCGATGGCCGTAATTTCGCTAAACAATGTTAAAAACCTATTCAACTGACAGCTAGAAAAAATTCAAATTTTATCAATCATTTGTTTTAAATTTGACATTTCAAAATAGAATTGACTCGTTTCACGAATCAAAATGCAACAAAAAATAAACTTCTGTCACCGTCACTTTCATGTAGTTTAGCGACGTATGTTTTTAAAAAAATTTGATCGATTTGTCGCGTGTTAATTTCGCATTTAAGTTAGACTGTGACTTTTAATTTTTTTTGCCATGCTAAGTGAGAACCCCACACGGTCACCGTCATAGGAACGGAACAAAAAAACAATAACGCCGACTTTTATTTGCGAATTAACGGCGTTGAAAAAGTCGTTTTCGACGCGTCTTTTGCACTTTGCAGTTAGAGTTTTTTCTCGCGCTTCGTTTAAAACCGGTCTCGACGTCGTGCGACGAAAACTCGCCGAGATACGACCGATTCCGGACGACGGGTTAATCAAATGGGACTTTTTTGTTTCCGCGTCGGCGCCCGAATTTTCGCCGAAAACCGTCCGCACGAAAACTCTTTAAAAAGAGGCGAAAAAAGTCTGCAATTCAAGACCGCCCTCGCCGCTGGGCGATTTTTTTACGATTTTAGCCGGGCGATTGAAAATTTTTTCAACGTTAAGAGATAGGCGATCGGGCGCCCCTTTGAAAAATCGCCCTGCGGCCCCCCTCGAAACGCAAATTTTGCCGATGCGACGTTGGGATGTAGAAATAATGCAGCCTTTTCGTAATTTTTTTTCGTAAAAATCCCTCCAAAATTGCACTTTTCTATAGACCCCCCGTTTGTACCTCGAAAAAATTAGTAGCTTTAATATAAGGGGATTTGACTAGTTGACCTGTGCAAAACCTTTTTGCAGGTGACTTAACACTGCTTTCAAAGATCAATGTTTTTGGTATTGGTCTGCGGAAAAAAATTTTTACAAAAAAAAAAATTTTTTACATACGTTTTTGCCATGGTTTGTACAGATCACTGTGTTTTGAATCACGCCTGCGGCGCCAATTATCTTTAACGGGGTACGCAAAACTTTTTTAAATGTGTTTCTACAATAGTTTTCCAATATCGATGTGTTTAGAATCACGCCTGCGGCGCCAATTACGATTGCTGGCGTACACAAAACTTTTTTGAATATGTCTTTAGAATAGTTCTCCAATATCAAAGTGTTATGAAATTGGTCTGCGACCCAATAATTACTCAGCCTAACGGCCTCGCCATATTGTCCCAAAAGGACAATAGGCGGGCCTCCGGCCCGCAATGTTGCCTTATTTTCATTGTTTTTATATCTGCCTAAATAAAATAGTTTTCACTTTTACCATTTATTAACTTTAGTATTCAAACAGATGACCTGTGCAAAACCTTTTTGCAGGCAACTTAACACCGCTTTCAAAGATCAATGTTTTTGGTATGGGTCTGCGGAAAAAATTTTTTTTTACAAAATTTTTTTTTTTGCATTCGTTTTTGCCATGGTTTGTAAAGATCACTGTGATTTGAATCACGCCTGCGGGGCCAATTATCTTTAACGGGGTACGCAAAACTTTTTTAAATGTGTTTCTCCAATAGTTTTCTAATATCGATGTGTTTAGAATCACGCCTGCGGCGCCAATTACCATTGCTGGCATACACAAAACTTTTTTGAATGTGTCTTTAAAATAGTTCTCCAATATCAAAGTGTTATAAAATTTGTCTGGGACCCAAAAATTACTCGGCCTAACGGCCTCGCCATGTGGTCCCAAAAAAATTCATCTGCGATTACTCGGTCTTAGACCCAAAAAAAAATAGGGCACGGCGGGCCTTCGGCCCGCAATAAATTGGTCTGCAACTCAATATCTACTCGGTCTTACGACCTCGGCATTAGGCCAAAAAAGAAAATAAGGCGCGGCGGCCCTTCGACCCGCAATAAATTGGTCTGCGGCTCAATATCTACTCGGCCTTACGACCTCGCCATTAGGCCCAAAAAGATACTAAGGCGCGGCGGGCCTTCGGCCCGCAATAAATTGGTCTGCGACTCAATATCTACTCGGTCTTACGACCTCGTCATTAGGCCCAAAAAGAAAATAAGGCGCGGCGGGCCTTCGGCCCGCAATAAATTAGTCTGCGGCTCAATATCTACTCGGTCTTACGACCTCGCTATTAGGCCCAAAAAGAAATTAAGGCGCGGCGGGCCTTCGGCCCGCAATATATTGGTCTGCGACTCAATATTTACTCGGTCTTACGACCTCATCATTAGGCCCAAAAAGAAAATAAGGCGCGGCGGGCCTTCGGCCCGCAATAAATTGGTCTGCGACTCAATATCTACTCGGTCTTACGACCTCGCCATTAGAGCCAAAAAGAAAATAAGGAGCGGCGGGCCTTCGGCCCGCATAAATTGGTCTGCGGCTCAATATCTACTCGGTCTTACGACCTCGCCATTAGAGCCAAAAAGAATATAAGGCGCGGCGGACCTTCGGCCCGCAATAAATTGGTCTGCGACTCAATATCTACTCGGTCTTACGACCTCGCCATTAGAGCCAAAAAGAAAATAAGGAGCGGTGGGCCTTCGGCCCGCAATAAATTGGTCTGCGACTCAATATCTACTCGGTCTTACGACCTCGCCATTAGAGCCAAAAAGAACATAAGAAGCGGTGGGCCTTCGGCCCGCAATAAATTGGTCTGCAACTCAATATCTACTCGGTCTTACGACCTCGGCATTAGGCCCAAAAAGAAAATAAGGCGCGGCGGGCCTTCGGCCCGCAATAAATTGGTCTGCGGCTCAATATCTACTCGGCCTTACGACCTCGCCATTAGGCCCAAAAAGAAACTAAGGCGCGGCGGGCCTTCGGCCCGTAATAAATTGGTCTGCGGCTCAATATCTACTCGGTCTTACGACCTCGCCATTAGTCCCAAAAAGAAATTAAGGCGCGGCGGGCCTTCGGCCCGCAATATATTGGTTTGCGACTCAATATTTACTCGGTCTTACGACCTCGTCATTAGGCCCAAAAAGAAAATAAGGCGCGGCGGGCCTTTCACCCGCAATAAATTGGTCTGCGACTCAATATCTACTCGGTCTTACGACCTCGCCATTAGAGCCAAAAAGAAAATAAGGAGCGGTGGGCCTTCGGCCCGCATAAATTGGTCTGCGGCTCAATATCTACTCGGTCTTACGACCTCGCCATTAGAGCCAAAAAGAATATAAGGCGCGGCGGGCCTTCGGCCCGCAATAAATTGGTCTGCGACTCAATATCTACTCGGTCTTACGATCTCGCCGATCAGTCCAAGAAGACAGTTTTTGTTTTTTTATATCTGTCTAAATAAAATAATTTTCACTTATACCATTTGTTTACTTTAGTATCCAAATAGACGACCTTTGCAAAACCTTGCGAGTTTACACCGTTTTCAATGATCAATGTTTTTAGACGGGCCTTTAAGATACGTTTTTTATACATTTTTTTAGACCTATTCTGCAAGTTGTCTCGTTGTCTTTTCTCCATTAATTTCAAAGCTTGCTAAAACTAATTCGTCTTCACAGTGTTGAATGTTGCTTTTTTTCTTTGAAAATAAACCGTATACCATTAAATATCTATTCTGCTTGAACCCACGTGGTGTTTTTGTTACGCTGAATGTGTGCGCAAAAATAGCTCGTTTCTTCAAATTTGAAAATGCTTGAGCCATCTTAGAGAGTAAATCAAACAAAATGAATTAGCAAAACTGTAGCGATCGCTCGACAGATTGTTAACCTGTCGGTATGTATTTGTTTCAACAAATTTTTTTTTACACGGCACACTGATCAGTATGGATAACGTCAAAAAGCTATTTTGGTCAGTTTTGTAGCTTCTGGTTCGTTTAGATATAGGATGTGCAATGTCAAATTATTCAAAAAAATAAGCAGAATTTGAATATCTGAAACTCCAAAAAGCGTCCATAAGAAAAAAAAAAAATATATATATATATATATATATTTCAAGTGCATCATGGACGTATCATATGAAAGGGTTCGCTATGAGAAATACAAATATATTTCCTTTATAATTTTAAAATGCGTAGCTCGAAAGATATTAAAGAAAATATACAAAAATCGAGCGTTACCCATCTCCCCCATCACGGTGAAAACTGAACTTCAATTTTAGAAAATAGGAAATATAGTTTATAGGAAAACCTAAACGAAAATCCAAGTCTTAAAGATCTCACGGAAAACTGAATGGTACCGAACCATCTTCACGCGAGCTCGTCTCATTCTTGCCCGGTTTTTTTCTCATCTGTGACATACAGAGGTTTATTTATCACAATGAAGCCTGTATTTGAGTGTTGATTTTTTTTTTTGATATTCTGAAAAAAAAATCCTTCATCGATTTTTAAAGAGATAGGGGCCGATTTTTTTAAATGTTCGATTCGAAAAAAATCTGTAAATATGATGCCATTTATTTATATGGTAGCCAATTTTGAACCATTATAATTCATCGGCGCCTTTTCCCCTAAGTTAACCTCGGTGACCACCCTCTGTAAATTTCGGCGTCATTTTGAAATTTACCATCTTTTATTTACGTGAAAAATACCACTCGTAAGTTGGTCTCTATTTGATTAAATGAACGGTGTGTTTTCAAACCAACTATAAAATTTGATGGCCATCCGAGTTGAAAATTATTTTAAAATAACAGATACGTCTCTTAATCTCATTTCACGGATTATTCTATGTAATAAAAAAGGAATGCTGTTCACTGGTAGGCACAGCACTTGAAAACGGCAGGACCGATTTGGCTAATTTTTTCTCAAAATCAGAAAAATATTGATTAATATTTTCTATGGTATCTATTCTTCCTATATCCATGCCAAAGCCCCGCGAGGCTAAACTAATATGCTTGAGCCGGCGGCTCTACTATTGTTGTTGTTGTTGTCGAGCAGGTCGCTGCCCCGAGAGGCAAATTATAATATGGTAGAAACGAAGGCTCCACTACTGCTGTACAATCACACAAATTAAATGCTGTCAATAATAATAGAATCATATACAGCGTGTTCAAAAAATTCGGAAACGCTAAAATATCGCAAAGAAATAGTATTTTTTGGAAAATGTTTCGAATAAGAGTTTCTCAATTCCAATCAACGCTTATTTTGATGACAAATATTTCCCCTTTAGGGGGTACACTTGCGGGGGACTGAGGTCAACTCTAAAATTTCATATGGTAAACACTATTTTTCTCTATTAGGTCGTATTAAAAGTAAATTGATTAGAGCTCATATGATCCAAAAGATGAATTTCGGTTGAAAAAACTATCAGAATCGTGTAATTACATTGCAAATAACCATAACATTTTCTGGCAAAAGTAAAAACCCTAATTGCGATTTATCTCAAAACTGACATTTTGCAAATACTTCGATGGCTAATATTTACACGCATATTAATTTCATAATTTATCACAATCATCATTATTTTGTATTGCAACTCTGTATACTATTGCAAAAGGAAATATGTATATGAGGATTTGTCAAAATAAAATAATTTAAATTTTCATAAACATATCTTTGTAACAAAGTCAGCTCCTACTCTTGTTTGCTAAGATCCTTATCACAAATGCTAAGCCACGATGTCCTTCTGACCACATAATATAATGCTTATGTCACCTCAATTTCAAAATACAGTATAATCTTTTGGGGAAGCTCTGAACACCTAATCAAACTGTTCAGACTACAAAAAAATGCATTCGCATCATCATGAAAGTCGGCTATAGAGACTCGTGTATTCCGCTATTCAAAAAACTTAAAATACTACCTTTGCCGTCAATATATATATTTGAATGCGCCTGTTACGTTAAGAAACATTTTGAATAGGTACTTTGTAGTTTGTACTACACATAAACGGACATAACTACCAAACACGACACAAAATAGACTTATATGCAGGACCTAACATATCATACAGTGTTATTAACAATTAAATAAATATCTACAATAACGTACCAGCGGACATAAAAATTCTTGAGCTTGAAAGATATAAAACAGTGTTATATCAACATTTAGTTAACAATTGCTTTTACAGTGTCAGTGACTTCACTGTTCAGCTCCAACAAAAATAACAATATTTTAATCTATATCCATATTTTATATAAATTGTAATATTTCATAGACGGTGACAGTCGTTTGAAAATATTTTTTTCTTATATAGCATTGTAACAATGGTTGTTTCTCAACAATTATAGCTAACGATCGCTATTATACTGCCGATTATGTTTAATCTATTACTTGGCTATAATATATGAACATTAACTTATATTTTAATAGTTATTTAATATTTTATATATTTTTTAATAATCTAATGTACAAAATGTATGACATATTCAATGGCTTTGCCTTTGTTGAATAAATATTATTATTGTTATGCACTACCGTCTCTTAACATTCCACGGGCCTTCCATTAGCGTCTAGCTTATACATAGTTGACTAATTTTGTACCACAAAACACGCTGAATTAAAGCAATTTCGAACGCAGTTACCTATATCTGTTTCGGTATTGAGAGCGAACTATTTTCATTATTTTAAAGGAAAAACATATTTAAAAAAATGCGTAATTCAAATATTATCAATAAAAATAATTTTATTAACAATTGTCAAATCATAACAAAAAGAAATATTTACATAGCCTCACATTTTTAAAAACATAATTCATGACAAATAATATTATATATACGATAATATCGTTATTAAATATGATTATATTTTGCAACAAATCCGATTGACAAATGTAGTCTTCTGGTTTAAAATTCCAATCTTCTCATTCCATCAATTTCACACATTCGAATTCACTGTAGGTAAATATTCAAAATATATAATAGGTAGAAGATACAGGATATCAATTTGTAATCTGTTTCAATAGATCTGTAAATAAATTCGTATATGACTAATTTCTATATTTTAGGAAACAAAATATTAGTTTTCATATTGTAACCAAAAAATTATCAAGATTAAAAAATGTTTTTTTTTTCTTAATCGTTATACAAAAAGTTAATAATATATAAAATAACGTATAAACAAACCGTTTTATAATTGAAAATATCCCAAAATACATCAATTTCCCTAGTAAGATGTGTATTTATTTTCATAGAGCTGTCAAAATAATCTCACGCCATTTTTACTTTTATCTGAACTGCTCATAGACATACGTCGTAATCGACATTACGCGACTCGATTTTATACGTCGTCTCTTTCTAACCAATTGCATATATGGCGACCTCTTGGCGGAATAATTTTTCGAAATATCTCAGCAAAAATCACCGGATTTGTCTCGGGCGTGTGTCAAAAGGTTCTATAATTATCAATTTACACGATTTTGGCAAAAAATTTACGTCCGATGGCCGTAATTTCGCTAAACAATGTTAAAAACCAATTCAACTGACAGCTAGAAAAAATTCAAATTTTATCAATCATTTGTTTTAAATTTGACATTTCAAAATAGAATTGACTCGTTTCACGAATCAAAATGCGACAAAAAATAAACTTCTGTCCCCGTCACTTTCATGTAGTTTAGCGACGTATGTTTTTAAAAAAATTTGATCGATTTGTCGCGTGTTAATTTCGCATTTAAGTTAGACTGTGACTTTTAATTTTTTTTGCCATGCTAAGTGAGGACCCCACACGGTCACCGTCATAGGAACGGAACAAAAAAACAATAACGCCGACTTTTATTTGCGAATTAACGGCGTTAAAAAAGTCGTTTTCGACGCGTCTTTTGCACTTTGCAGTTGGAGTTTTTTCTCGCGCTTCGTTTAAAACCGGTCTCGACGTCGTGCGACGAAAACTCGCCGAGATACGACCGATTCCGGACGACGGGTTAATCAAATGGGACTTTTTTGTTTCCGCGTCGGCGCCCGAATTTTCGCCGAAAACCGTCCGCACGAAAACTCTTTAAAAAGAGGCGAAAAAAGTCTGCAATTCAAGACCGGCCTCGCCGCCGGGCGATTTTTTTACGATTTTAGCCGGGCGATTGAAAATTTTTTCAACGTTAAGAGATAGGCGATCGGGCGCCCCTTTAAAAAATCGCCCTGCGGCCCCCCTAAATATGCAAATTTTGCCGATGCGACGTTGGGCTGTAGAAATAATGCGCCCTTTTCGTAATTTTTTTTCGTAAAAATCCGTCAAAAATTGCACTTTTCTATAGACCCCCCGTTTGTAGCTCGGAAAATTTTTGCGTTTTAATATATGGGACTAGTTGACCTGTGCAAAACCTTTTTGCAGGCAACTTAACACCGCTTTCAAAGATCCATGTTTTTGGTATGGGTCTGCGGAAAAAAAATTTTTTTACAAAAAAAAAAAATTTTTACATCCGTTTTTGCCATGGTTTGCAAAGATCACTGTGTTTTGAATGACGCCTGCGGCGCCAATTATCTTTAACGGGGTACGCAAAACTTTTTTAAATGTGTTTCTACAATAGTTTTCCAATATCGATGTGTTTAGAATCACACCTGCGGCGCAAATTACGATTGCTGGCATACACAAAACTTTTTTGAATGTGTCTTTAGAATAGTTCTCCAATATCAAAGTGTTATGAAATTGGTCTGCGACCCAATAATTACTCGGCCTAACGGCCTCGCCATTTTGTCCAAAAAGGACAATGGGCGGGCCTCCGGCCCGCATTGTTGCCTTATTTTCATTTTTTTTATATCTGTCTAAATAAAATAGTTTTCACTTTTACCATTTAACAACTTTAGTATTCAAATAGATGAACTGTGCAAAACCTTTTTGCAGGCAACTTAACACCGCTTTCAAAGATTAATGTTTTTGGTATGGGTCAGCGGAAAAAAAATTTTTTTACAAAAAAAAATAATGTTTATATCCGTTTTTGCCATGGTTTGCAAAGATCACTGTGTTTTGAATCACGCCTGCGGCGCCATTTATTTTTAACGGGGTACGCAAAACTTTTTTAAATGTGTTTCTACAATAGTTTTCCAATATCGATGTGTTTAGAATCACGCCTGCGGCGCCAATTACGATTGCTGGCGTTCACAAAACTTTTTTGAATGTATCTTTAGAATAGTTCTCCAATATCAAAGTGTTATGAAATTGGTCTGCGACCCAATAATTACTCGGCCTAACGGCCTCGCCATATTGTCCAAAAAGGACAATGGGCGGGCCTCCGGCCCGCATTGTACCCTTATTTTCTTTTTTTTTATATCTGTCTAAATAAAATAGTTTTCACTTTTACCATTTATTAACTTTAGTATTCAAATAGATGACCTGTGCAAGACCTTTTTGCAGGCAACTTAACACCGCTTTCAATGATCAATGTTTTTGGTATAGGTCTGCGGAAAAAAAATTTTTTTAATTTTTTTTTTGAATCCGTTTTTGCCATGGTTTGTAAAGATCACTGTGTTTTGAATCACGCCTGCGGCGCCAATTATTTTTAACGGGGTACGCAAAACTTTTTTAAATGTGTTTCTACAATAGTTTTCCAATATCGGTGTGTTTAGAATCACGCCTGCGGCGCCAATTATTGCTAGCGTATACAAAACTTTTTTGAACGTGTCTTTAGAATAGTTCTCCAATATCAAAGTGTTATGAAATTAGTCTGCGACCCAATAATCACTCGGCCTGACGGCCTCGCCATATTGTCCCAAAAAATTGGTCTGCGACCCAATAATCACTCGGCCTGACGGCCTCGCCATATTGTCCCAAAAAAATGGTCTGCGACCCAATAATCACTCTGCCTATCGGCCTCGCCATATTGTCCCAAAAAATTGGTCTGCAAACCAATAATCACTCGGCCTATCGGCCTCGCCATATTGTCCCAAAAAATTGGTCTACGACCCAATAATCACTCGGCCTAACGGCCTCGCCATATTGTCCCAAAAATTGGTCTGCGATCCAATAATAACTCGGCCTGACGGCCTCGCCATTTTGTCCCAAAAAATGGTCTGCGATCCAATAATCACTCGGCCTATCGGCCTCGCCATATTGTCCCAAAAAATTGGTCTGCAAACCAATAATCACTCGGCCTAACGGCCTCGCCGTATTGTCCTAAAA
The DNA here is from genome assembly GCA_034508555.1 of Venustoraphidia nigricollis. Classification (NCBI taxonomy): domain Eukaryota; kingdom Metazoa; phylum Arthropoda; class Insecta; order Raphidioptera; family Raphidiidae; genus Venustoraphidia; species Venustoraphidia nigricollis. The sequence continues at coordinate 420,729 of JAVRKA010000176.1, read as the reverse complement.
AATTGGTCTGCGACCCGATAATGCGTTGTACCTCTAGCGGTTCTAAAGATATTGACAAAAAACGATTTTTTTTGCTCAACTTTGGCACCCTGTGTCTCGAAAACGATGCGTCTGCGGACCCATGTTTATACAAAATTTTTTTCATATTTTTGGACAAACTATCTTCCTCTAAAGTCCTGCGCATCTTTTATGAATCACTCTGTAGATAAGTAAGTCATTTGTTGAAATGTGGCTTTATATATACGTTGCTATCACTCATTTGGAACTATTGAGACAAATACTGGTGACTATTTGTTGTAAAAAAGACTGTTGGGACAATAATGTCCCGCGCCGAATATTTTCGAAACAAAATCTTCCGCCTGTGTTTTTAACTACAAAACATATAAATATTAACATTTTTAACTTACCTGTTCATGGCGGAACATGTAGTTTAATTTTCGCGGATTCAACGTCTTAGTTACACTTCAAAACATGCGCAGTACACGGAATATAACCTTATTTTGGCTTAAAAATGACAAATACTGAATAAGTATATGAGGTGCTGACATTTCGTGGATATATATTTAATTGCTTATTACTGAATCACAAAAATTTCAATGTTATTCGGAACGTATTTATGCCAAAAGAGAAGAGAACTATTCGATGGGACATAATATGTGTCGCGTCAGAAGCGAAAGAGTTAAAAAAGTTTCGACTATTTTTGAATAATGAAACATACATAAACATTTCTAAAGTCTCACTTACCGTTCAGTTTGCTCTTGACAATCACACAGATTAAATGCGATCAGTAATAATAGAATAATATAGATGACAAACCGCAAAAACAACAATATTTTTCGCTTTGTAGATATATATCAAATATATATTTGACAATAATTATTATACAGCCTCTATATGAACCAAGTTCGTATTATGAATCGCTTAGCCTCTTGCCAACTTTAAGTCAAAACATCGTACAATAGGTACTCACTGATATAAACATTTATTGGTGGATACTGGATAGTGAACGTAAAAAAATATAATACCGACAGCTATTTAAAATAAATAGCCGCGTATATTTAACCGGCTATTTACCTATTTATTTACGTATCGATAACTGGTTGACATATCGTTTATAACACATTAATACTTTTGAAGGCAATTTGTAAAACAAAATGAGAGACTTCTTACGTCACAAAAATGATTTGAAAATTCGTGGTGTTTAGATATTATACGGTCGAAAGAGATTGTCCGTAATGTAAAAAACTACTAAACAGTTCCTCACTATGTAATAGCCGTCAGCTTAGACTACAAAGTACAAATGGTTTGATATTTTTGTTAATTCAAAAAAATAGCAAACTGAATTATATTATCCCAAGACTCAGTCATTCACAAATTTAATCAAGTATTTTTTACAGACTTTAACTATCTATTCATAGTAATAGCTTTTGAAACGTCTTAACAATGAAACATTTTTTGAAATTCGCACACTCGTACAGTGAGTAATAATTCATGGCATGCAGTAATTTGACAACGATGCCTAAGTGAAGGCTTCTTTCTTGATCGATACTCATCTTTGTTCGACGTATTTTTTTTCAGTTAATCGCAAATTAATTCAAATACTTTGAATCGGCTCCAAAATATAGACACACATCATCGTATCAACAGAAGATGTAATAGAAATTCCTTCGATGCTAAAAGATGATTCAAACTTACATTATTTCAAATAAATTTATAAAAAACAAATGCGTAATTATCTCAAATATTATTGTTGAAAGCAGCTTTACCGATGGCAGTTTGACCCGATGCCTACGAAATCGCTTCGGTCTTGACCGATAGATCTATAATAGAAATTTCTTTGATGCTCATAGTTATATTTAACTTACACTATTAGTCTATGAATTTATTGCAATTTCGAAGGCAATTATATCTGTTTCTGTATTGAGAGCAAACTATTTTCATTATTTAAAAAAGAATTATTAGAAAAAATGCGTAATTACTTCAAATATTATCAATAAAAATAAGTTTATAAACATTTATTCAAAAAATATTGTTACAATAATATCAAAAATAAACTAAAAAAGAAAAAATATACATAACCTCATTTTTAACAGCATAACTTACGTCAAAAAAATGATGTGGTTATTAAATACGATAATTTTTTAAAACAAATCCGACTGACAAATGTAGTATTTATGTTTTAAAATTCCAATATTTTGTCATTTCAACAATTCTTTACATTCGCATTCATTATAAGTAAGTAAATAATTTCCAAAATACAGGAATGGATTTATAACCTTATTTCGTGATCTGTAAATAAATTTGAATATGAACTATTTCAACTATTTCAAGAAGTATATAATAATGAAGAAAAATGTTTAAACAAACCGTATTATAATTTTCTATATTCCAAAAATCAGCTTTGATAGTTTTGTATTCAATCATCTCACACATAGAACGTATAGGGTACGTTTGACATCTGATTGTGTGTTTAGTACACGACAATCCACACTAAATGCCTAATTCGCCAATAAATAATATAAATACCATTATAATATGTCAAATTATCTTAAATTTCGTTTTTAAATAACGATAAGCTACCGTTTACTGGTTAGAGACTTTGAATTGTCATTTATAAAAAAGTTTCCGCCTGTCAGATTAACCTTTCATATGTATCAGATGTCAGACTGTGTACAATGATCAAAATAAGATCAAAATTATATGTCCGTCTCTATTTTACTAATTGTATATATAATGTCATCCTTTTAGCCGAATTAAATTTGAAGATTTCTCAGCAAAAATTATCGACTCTGTCTCGGGTGTCTGTCAAAAAGTTTTATAATTAATAATTTACATGATTTTGGCAAAAAAATTACGGTGGATGGTCACAATTTCGTTAAATAATGTTAAAAACCAACCGTTTGACAGATAAATTAAATGTCATTGTTTGTTAGTCGTTTGTTTAAAATGTCAAATGTGTAAGATTTGTGGCCGTACTCAAAATTATATGTCTGTCTCTTTCTAACCAATTGCATATATGGCGACCTCTTGGCGGAATAATTTTTCGAAATATCTCAGCAAAAATCACCGGATTTGTCTCGGACGTCTGTCAAAATGTTCTATAATTATCAATTTACACGATTTTGGCAAAAAGTTTACATCCGATGGGTATAATTTCGCTAAACAATGTTAAAAACCAATTCAACTGACAGCTAGAAAAAATTCAAATTTTATCAATCATTTGTTTTAAATTTGACATTTCAAAATAGAATTGACTCGTTTCACGAATCAAAATGCGACAAAAAATAAACTTCTGTCCCCGTCACTTTCATGTAGTTTAGCGACGTATGTTTTTAAAAAAATTTGATCGATTTGTCGCGTGTTAATTTCGCATTTAAGTTAGACTGTGACTTTTAATTTTTTTTGCCATGCTAAGTGAGGACCCCACACGGTCACCGTCATAGGAACGCGACAAAAAAACAATAGCGCCGACTTTTATTTGCGAATTAACGGCGTTAAAAAAGTTGTTTTCGACGCGTCTTTTGCACTTTGCAGTTGGAGTTTTTTCTCGCGCTTCGTTTAAAACCGGTCTCGACGTCGTGCGACGAAAACTCGCCGAGATACGACCGATTCCGGACGACGGGTTAATCAAATGGGACTTTTTTGTTTCCGCGTCGGCGCCCGAATTTTCGCCGAAAACCGTCCGCGCGAAAACTCTTTAAAAAGAGGCGAAAAAAGTCTGCAATTCGAGACCGGCCACGCCGCTGGGCGATTTTTTTACGATTTTAGCCGGGCGATTGAAAATTTTTTCAACGTTAAGAGATAGGCGATCGGGCGCCCCTTTAAAAAATCGCCCTGCGGCCCCCCTAAATATGCAAATTTTGCCGATGCGACGTTGAGATGTAGAAATAATGCGCCCTCGTCGTAATTTTTTTTCGTAAAAATCCGTCAAAAATTGCACTTTTCTATAGACCGCCCGTTTGTACCTCGAAAAATTTTTCAGCTTTAATATAAGGGGATAGTTGACCTGTGCAAAACCTTTTTGCAGGCAACTTAACACCGCTTTCAAAGATCAATGTTTTTGGTATGAATCTGCGGAAAAATTTTTTTTTACAAAATTTTTTTTTTTGCATCGGTTTTTGCCATGGTTTGTAAAGATCACTGTGATTTGAATCACGCCTGCGGCGCCAATTATCTTAAACGGGGTACGCAAAACTTTTTTAAATGTGTTTCTACAATAGTTTTCCAATATCGATGTGTTTAGAATCACGCCTGCGGCGCCAATTACCATTGCTGGCATACACAAAACTTTTTTGAATGTGTCTTTAGAATAGTTCTCCAATATCAAAGTGTTATAAAATTTGTCTGGGACCCAATAATTACTCGGCCTAACGGCCTCGCCATATGGTCCCAAAAAGATTCGTCTACGATTACTCGGTCTTACGACCTCGCCGCTAGGCCCAAAAAGAAATTAGGGCACAGCGGGCCTTCGGCCCGCAATAAATTGGTCTGCAACTCTATATCTACTCGGTCTTACGACCTCGGCATTAGGCCCAAAAAGAAAATAAGACGCGGCGGGCCTTCGGCCCGCAATAAATTGGTCTGCGACTCAATATCTACTCGGCCTTACGACCTCGCCATCAGGCCCAAAAAGAAATTAAGGCGCGGCGGGCCTTCGGCCCGCAATAAATTGGTCTGCGGCTCAATATCTACTCGGTCTTACGACCTCGCCATTAGGCCCAAAAAGAAATTAAGGCGCGGCGGGCCTTCGGCCCGCAATAAATTGGTCTGCGACTCAATATCTACTCGGTCTTACGACCTCGTCATTAGGCCCAAAAAGAAAATAAGGCGAGGCGGGCCTTCGGCCCGCATTAAGTTGGTCTGCGACTCAATATCTACTCGGTCTTACGACCTCGCCATTAGGCCCAAAAAGAAATTAAGGCGCGGCGGGCCTTCGGCCCGCAATAAATTGGTCTGCGGCTCAATATCTACTCAGTCTTACGACCTCGCCATTAGGCCCAAAAAGAAATTAAGGCGCTGCGGGCCTTCGGCCCGCAATATATTGGTCTGCCACTCAATATCTACTCGGTCTTACGACCTCGTCATTAGGCCCAAAAAGAAAATAAGGCGCGGCGGGCCTTCGGCCCGCAATAAATTGGTCTGCGACTCAATATCTACTCGGTCTTACGATCTCGCCGATCAGTCCAAGACAGTTTTTGTTTTTTTATATCTGTCTAAATAAAATAATTTTCACTTATACCATTTGTTTACTTTAGTATCCAAATAGACGACCTTTGCAAAACCTTGCGAGTTTACACCGTTTTCAATGATCAATGTTTTTAGACGGGCCTTTAAGATACGTTTTTTATACATTTTTTTAGACCTATTCGGCAAGTTGTCTCGTTGTCTTTTCTCCATTAATTTCAAAGCTTGCTAAAACTAATTCGTCTTCACAGTGTTGAATGTTGCTTTTTTTCTTTGAAAATAAACCGTATACCATTAAATTTCTATTCTGCTTGAACCCACGTGGTGTTTTTGTTACGCTGAATGTGTGCGAAAAAATGGCTCGTTTCTTCAAATTTGAAAATGCTTGAGCCATCTTAGAGAGTAAATCAAACAAAATGAATTAGCAAAACTGTAGCGATCGCTCGACAGATTGTTAACCTGTCGGTATGTATTTGTTTCAACAAATTTTGTTTTAAACGGCACACTGATCAGTATGGATAACGTCAAAAAGCTATTTTGGTCAGTTTTGTAGCTTTTGGTTCGTTTAGATATAGGATGTGCTATGTCAAATTATTCAAAAAAATAAGCAGAATTTGAATATCTGAAACTCCAAAACAGCGTCCATAAGAAAAAAAAAAAAAATATATATATATATATATATATATATATATATATATATATATATCAAGTGCATCATGGACGTATCATATGAAAGGGTTCGCTATGAGAAATACTAATAGATTTCCTTTATAATTTTAAAATGCGTAGCTCGAAAGATATTAAAGAAAATATACAAAAATCGAGCGTTAACCATCTCCCCCATCACGGTGAAAACTGAACTTCAATTTTAGAAAATAGGAAATATAGTTTATAGGAAAACCTAAACGAAAATCCAAGTCTTAAAGATCGAACCATCTTCACGCGAGCTCGACTCATTCTTGCTCGGTTTTTTTCTCATCTGTGACATACAGAGGTAAATTTATCACAATAAAGTCTGTATTTGAGCGTTGATTTTTTTTTTTGATATTCTGAAAAAAAAATCCTTCATCGATTTTTAAAGAGATAGGGGCCGATTTTTTTAAATGTTCGATTCGAAAAAAATCTGTAAATATGATGCCATTTATTTATATGGTAGCCATTTTTGAGCCATTATAATTCATCGGCGCCTTTTCCCCTAAGTTAACCTCGGTGACCACCCTCTGTAAATTTCGGCGTCATTTTGAAATTTACCATCTTTTATTTACATGAAAAATACCACTCGTAAGTTGGTCTCTATTTGATTAAATGAACGGGGTGTTTTCAAACCAACTATAAAATTTGATGACCATCCGAGTTGAAAATTATTTTAAAATAACAGATACGTCTCATAATCTCATTTCACGGATTATTCTATGTAATAAAAAAGGAATGCTGTTCACTGGTAGGCACGGCACTTGAAAACGGCAGGACCGATTTGGCTAATTTTTTCTCAAAATCAGAAAAATATTGATTATTATTTTCTATGGTATCTATTCTTATTATATCCAAGCCAAAGCCCCGCGAGGCTAAACTAATATGCTTGAGCCGGCGACTCTACTATTGTTGTTGTTGTCGAGCAGGTCGCTGCCCCGAGAGGCAAATTATAATATGGTAGAAACGAAGGCTCCACTACTGCTGTACAATCACACAAATTAAATGCTGTCAGTAATAATAGAATCATATACAGCGTGTTCATAAAGTTCGGAAACGCTAAAATATCGCAAAGAAATAGTATTTTTTGGAAAATGTTTCGAATAAGAGTTTCTCAATTCCAATCAACGCTTATTTTGATGACAAATATTTCCCCTTTAGGGGGTACACTTGCGGGGGACTGAGGTCAACTCTAAAATTTCATATGGTAAACACTATTTTTCTCTATTAGGTCGTATTAAAAGTAAATTGATTAGAGCTCATATGATCTAAAAGATGAATTTCGGTTGAAAAAACTATCAGAATCGTGTAATTACATTGCAAATAACCATAACATTTTCTGGCAAAAGTAAAAACCCTAATTGCGATTTATCTCAAAACTGACATTTTGCAAATACTTCGATGGCTAATATTTACACGCATATTAATTTCATAATTTATCACAATCATCATTAGTTTGTATTGCAACTCTGTATATTATTGCAAAAGGAAATATGTATATGAGGATTTGTCAAAATAAAATAATTTAAATTTTCATAAACATATCTTTGTAACAAAGTCAGCTCCTACTCTTGTTTGATAAGATCCTTATCACAAATGCTAAGCCACGATGTCCTTCTGACCACATAATATCAGGCTTATGTCACCTCAATTTCAAAATACAGTATAATCTTTTGGGGAAGCTCCAAACACCTAATCAAACTGTTCAGACTACAAAAAAAAAATGCATTCGCAACATCATGAAAGTCGGCTATAGAGACTCGTGTATTCCGCTATTCAAAAAACTTAAAATACTACCTTTGCCGTCAATATATATATTTGAATGCGCCTGTTACGTTAAGAAACATTTTGAATAGGTACTTTGTAGTTTGTACTACACATAAACGGACATAACTACCAAACACGACACAAAATAGACTTATATGCGGGACCTAACATATCATACAGTGTTATTAACAATTAAATATCTACAATAACGTACCAGCGGACATAAAAATTCTTGAGCTTGAAAGATATAAAACAGTGCTATATCAACATTTAGTTAACAATTGCTTTTACAGTCTCAGTGACTTCACTGTTCAGCTCCAACAAAAATAACAATATTTTAATCTATATCCATATTTTATATAAATTGTAATATTTCATAGACGGTGACAGTCGTTTGAAAATATTTTTTTCTTATATAGCATTGTAACAATGGTTGTTTCTCAACAATTATAGCTAACGATCGCTATTATACTGCCGATTATGTTTAATCTATTACTTGGCTATAATATATGAACATTAACTTATATTTTAATAGTTATTTAATATTTTATACATTTTTTAATAATCTAATGTACAAAATGTATGACATATTCAATGGCTTTGCCTTTGTTGAATAAATATTATTATTGTTATGCACTACCGTCTCTTAACATTCCACGGGCCTTCCATTAGCGTCTAGCTTATACATAGTTGACTAATTTTGTACCACAAAACACGCTGAATTAAAGCAATTTCGAACGCAGTTACCTATATCTGTTTCGGTATTGATAGATCTGTAAATAAATTCGTATATGACTAATTTCTATATTTTAGGAAACAAAATATTAGTTTTCATATTACCTATAACCAAAAAATTATCAAGGTTAAAAAATGTTTTTTTTTTTCTTAATCGTTATACAAAAAGTTAATAATATATAAAATAACGTATGAACAAACCGTTTTATAATTGAAAATATCCCAAAATACATCAATTTCCATAGTAAGATGTATATTTATTTTCATAGAGCTGTCAAAATAATCTCACGCCATTTTTAATTTTATCTAAACTGTTCACAGACATACGTCGTAATCGACATTACGCGACTCGATTTTATACGTCGTCTCTTTCTAACCAATTGCATATATGGCGACCTCTTGGCGGAATAATTTTTCGAAATATCTCAGCAAAAATCACCGGATTTGTCTCGGGCGTGTGTCAAAAGGTTCTATAATTATCAATTTACACGATTTTGGCAAAAAATTTACGTCCGATGGCCGTAATTTCGCTAAACAATGTTAAAAACCAATTCAACTGACAGCTAGAAAAAATTCAAATTTTATCAATCATTTGTTTTAAATTTGACATTTCAAAATAGAATTGACTCGTTTCACGAATCAAAATGCGACAAAAAATAAACTTCTGTCCCCGTCACTTTCATGTAGTTTAGCGACGTATGTTTTTAAAAAAATTTGATCGATTTGTCGCGTGTTAATTTCGCATTTAAGTTAGACTGTGACTTTTAATTTTTTTTGCCATGCTAAGTGAGGACCCCACACGGTCACCGTCATAGGAACGGAACAAAAAAACAATAACGCCGACTTTTATTTGCGAATTAACGGCGTTAAAAAAGTCGTTTTCGACGCGTCTTTTGCACTTTGCAGTTGGAGTTTTTTCTCGCGCTTCGTTTAAAACCGGTCTCGACGTCGTGCGACGAAAACTCGCCGAGATACGACCGATTCCGGACGACGGGTTAATCAAATGGGACTTTTTTGTTTCCGCGTCGGCGCCCGAATTTTCGCCGAAAACCGTCTGCGCGAAAACTCTTTAAAAAGAGGCGAAAAAAGTCTGCAATTCGAGACCGCCCTCGCCGCTGGGCGATTTTTTTACGATTTTAGCCGGGCGATTGAAAATTTTTTCAACGTTAAGAGATAGGCGATCGGGCGCCCCTTTAAAAAATCGCCCTGCGGCCCCCCTAAATATGCAAATTTTGCCGATGCGACGTTGAGATGTAGAAATAATGCGCCCTCGTCGTAATTTTTTTTCGTAAAAATCCCTCAAAAATTGCACTTTTCTATAGACCGCCCGTTTGTACCTCGAAAAATTTTTCAGCTTTAATATAAGGGGACTAGTTGACCCGTGCAAAACCTTTTTGCAGGCAACTTAACACCGCTTTCAAAGATCAATGTTTTTGGTATGGGCTGCGAAAAAATTTTTTTTTTACAAAATTTTTTTTTTTGCATCCGTTTTTGCCATGGTTTGTAAAGATCACTGTGATTTGAATCACGCCTGCGGCGCCAATTATCTTTAACGGGGTACGCAAAACTTTTTTAAATGTGTCTCAACAATAGTTTTTCAATATCGATGTGTTTAGAATCACGCCTGCGGCGCCAATTACCATTGCTGGCATACACAAAACTTTTTTGAATGTGTCTTTAGAATAGTTCTCCAATATCATAGTGTTATAAAATTTGTCTGGGACCCAATAATTACTCGGCCTAACGGCCTCGCCATGTGGTCCCAAAAAAATTCATCTGCGATTACTCGGTCTTAGACCCAAAAAAAATTAGTGCACGGCGGGCCTTCGGCCCGCAATAAATTGGTCTGCAACTCAATATCTACTCGGTCTTACGACCTCGGCATTAACCCAAAAAGAAAATAAGGCGCGGCGGGCCTTCGGCCCGCAATAAATTGATCTGCGGCTCAATATCTACTCGGTCTTACGACCTCACCATTAGAGCCAAAAAGATAATAAGGCGTGGCGGGCCTTCGGCCCGCAATAAATTGGTCTGCGGCTCAATATCTACTCGGTCTTACGACCTCGTCATTAGGCCCAAAAAGAAAATAAGGCGCGGCGGGCCTTCTGCCCGCATAAATTGGTCTGCGGCTCAATATCTGCTCGGTCTTACGACCTCGCCATTAAGCCCAAAAAGAAATTAAAGTGCGGCGGGCCTTCGGCCCGCAATAAATTGGTCTGCAACTCAATATCTACTCGGTATTACGACCTCGTCATTACGCCCAAAAAGAAAATAAGGCGCAGCGGGCCTTCGGCCCGCATAAATTGGTCTACGGCTCAATATCTACTCGGTCTTACGACCTCGCCATTAGAGCCAAAAAGAAAATAAGGCGCGGCGGGCCTTCGGCCCGCAATAAATTAGTCTGCGACTCAATATCTACTCGGTCTTACGATCTCGCCGATCAGTCCAAGAAGACAGTTTTTGTTTTTTTATATCTGTCTAAATAAAATTATTTTCACTTATACCTTTTATTTACTTTAGTATCCAAATAGACGACCTTTGCAAAACCTTGCGAGTTTACACCGTTTTCAATGATCAATATTTTTAGTACGGGCCTTTAAGATATGTTTTTTCTACATTTTTTTATACCTATTCTGCAAGTTGTCTCGTTGACTTTTCTCCATTAATTTCAAAGCTTGCTAAAACTAATTCGTCTTCACAGTGTTGAATGTTGCTTTTTTTCTTTGAAAATAAACCGTATACCATTAAATTTCTATTCTGCTTGTACCCACGTGGTGTTTTTGTTACGCTGAATGTGTGCGCAAAAATAGCCCGTTTCTTCAAATTTGAAAATGCTTGAGCCATCTTAGAGAGTAAATCAAACAAAATGAATTAGCAAAACTGTAGCGATCGCTCGACAGATTGTTAACCTGTCGGTATGTATTTGTTTCAACAAATTTTGTTTTACACGGCACACTGATCAGTATGGATAAAGTCAAAAAGATATTTTGGTCAGTTTTGTAGCTTCTGGTTCGTTTAGATATAGGATGTGCTATGTCAAATTATTCAAAAAAATAAGCAGAATTTGAATATCTGAAACTCCAAAACAGCGTCCATAAGGAAAAAAAAAAAATATATATATATATATATATATATATATATATATATATATATATATATATATGTGTGTCAAGTGCATCATGGACGTATCATATGAAAGGGTTCGCTATGAGAAATACAAATATATTTCCTTTATAATTTTAAAATGCGTAGCTCGAAAGATATTAAAGAAAATATACAAAAATCGAGCGTTAACCATCTCCCCCATCACGGTGAAAACTGAACTTCAATTTTAGAAAATAGGAAATATAGTTTATAGGAAAACTTAAACGAAAATCCAAGTCTTAAGGATCTCACGGAAAACTGAATTGTACCGAACCATCTTCACGCGAGCTCGTCTCATTCTTGCCCGGTTTTTTTCTCATCTGTGACATACAGAGGTTTATTTATCACAATGAAGCCTGTATTTGAGTGTTGATTTTTTTTTTGATATTCTGAAAAAAAATCCTTCATCGGTTTTTAAAGAGATAGGAGCCGATTTTTTTAAATGCTCGATTCGAAAAAAATCTGTAAATATGATGCCATTTATTTATATGGTAGCCAATTTTGAGCCATTATAATTCATCGGCGTCTTTTCCCCTAAGTTAACCTCGGTGACCACCCTCTGTAAATTTTGGCGTCATTTTGAAATTTACCATCTTTTATTTACATGAAAAATACCACTCGTAAGTTGGTCTCTATTTGATTAAATGAACGGTGTGTTTTCAAACCAACTATAAAATTTGATGGCCATCCGAGTTGAAAATTATTTTAAAATAACAGATACGTCTCTTAATCTCATTTCACGGATTTTTCTATGTAATAAAAAAGGAATGCTGTTCACTGGTAGGCACAGCACTTGAAAACGGCAGGACCGATTTGGCTAATTTTTTCTCAAAATCAGAAAAATATTGATTATTATTTTCTATGGTATCTATTCTTCTTATATCCATGCCAAAGCCCCGCGAGGCTAAACTAATATGCTTGAGTCGGCGGCTCTACTATTGTTGTTATTGTTGTCGAGCAGGTCGCAGCCCCGAGAGGCAAATTATAATATGGTAGAAACGAAGGCTCCACTACTGCTGTACAATCACACAAAAATGCTGTCAGTAATAATAGAATCATATACAGCATGTTCATTAAGTTCGGAAACGCTATAATATCGCAAAGAAATAGTATTTTTTGGAAAATGTTTCGAATAAAAGTTTCTCAATTCCAATCAACGCTTATTTTGATGACAAATATTTCCCCTTTAGGGGGTACACTTGCGAGGGACTGAGGTCAACTATAAAATTTCATATGGTAAACACTATTTTTCTCTATAAGGTCGTATTAAAAGTAAATTGATTAGAGCTCATATGATCCAAAAGATGAATTTCGGTTGAAAAAACTGTCAGAATCGTGTAATTACATTGCAAATAACCATAACATTTTCTGGCAAAAGTAAAAACCCTAATTGCGATTTATCTCAAAACTGACATTTTGCAAATATTTCGATGGCTAATATTTACACGCATATTAATTTCATAATTTATCACAATCATCATTATTTTGTATTGCAACTCTGTATACTATTGCAAAAGGAAATATGTATATGCGGATTTGTCAAAATAAAATAATTTAAATTTTCATAAACATATCTTTGTAACAAAGTCAGCTCCTACTCTTGTTTGCTAAGATCCTTATCACAAATGCTAAGCCACGATGTCCTTCTGACAACATAATATCATGCTTATGTCACCTCAATTTCAAAATACAGTATAATCTTTTGGGGAAGCTCCAAACACCTAATCAGACTGTTCAGACTACAAAAAAAATGCATTCGCATCATCATGAAAGTCGGCTATAGAGACTCGTGTATTCCGCTATTCAAAAAACTTAAAATACTACCTTTGCCGTCAATATATATATTTGAATGCGCCTGTTACGTTAAGAAACATTTTGAATAGGTACTTTGTAGTTTGTACTACACATAAACGGCCATAACTACCAAACACGACACAAAATAGACTTATATGCAGGACCTAACATATTATACAGTATTATTAACAATTAAATAAATATCTACAATGACGTACCAGCGGACATAAAAATTCTTGAGCTTGAAAGATATAAAACAGTGCTATATCAACATTTAGTTAACAATTGCTTTTACAGTGTCAGTGACTTCACTGTTCAGCTCCAACAAAAATAACAATATTTTAATCTATATCCATATTTTATATAAATTGTAATATTTCATAGACGGTGACAGTCGTTTGAAAATATTTTTTTCTTATATAGCATTGTAACAATGGTTGTTTCTCAACAATTATAGCTAACGATCGCTATTATACTGCCGATTATGTTTAATCTATTACTTGGCTATAACTAATGAACATTTACTTATATTTTAATAGTTATTTAATATTTTATATATTTTTCAATAATCTAATGTACAATATGTATGACATATTCAATGGCTTTGCCTTTGTTGAATAAATATTATTATTGTTATGCACTACCGTCCCTTAACATTCCACGGGCCTTCCATTAGCGTCTAGCTTATACATAGTTGACTAATTTTGTACCACAGAACACGCTGAATTAAAGCAATTTCGAACGCAGTTATATCTGTTTCGGTATTGAGAGCGACCTATTTTCATTATTTTAAAGGAAAAACATATTTAAAAAAATGCCTAATTACTTCAAATATTATCAATAAAAATAATTTTATTAACAATTGTCAAATCATAACAAAAAGAAATATTTACATAGCCTCACATTTTTAAAAACATAATTCATGACAAATAATATTATATATACGATAATATCGTTATTAAATATGATTATATTTTGCAACAAATCCGATTGACCAATGAAGTCTTCTCATTTAAAATTCCAATCTTGGCATTCCATCAATTTCACACATTCGAATTCACTGTAGGTAGAAGACACATGAAATCAATTTGTAATCTGTTTCAATAGATCTGTAAATAAATTCATATATGACTAATTTCTATATTTTAGGAAACAAAATATTAGTTTTCATATTGTAACCAAAAAATTATCACTGTTAAAAAATGTTTTTTTTTTCTTAATCGTTATACAAAAAGCTAATAATATATATAATAACGTATAAACAAACCGTTTTATAATTGAAAATATCCCAAAATACATCAATTTCCCTAGTAAGATGTGTATTTATTTTCATAGAGCTGTCAAAATAATCTCACGCCATTTTTACTTTTATCTGAACTGCTCATAGACATACGTCGTAATCGACATTACGCGACTCGATTTTATACGTCGTCTCTTTCTAACCAATTGCATATATGGCGACCTCTTGGCGGAATAATTTTTCGAAATATCTCAGCAAAAATCACCGGATTTGTCTCGGGCGTGTGTCAAAAGGTTCTATAATTATCAATTTACACGATTTTGGCAAAAAATTTACGTCCGATGGCCGTAATTTCGCTAAACAATGTTAAAAACCAATTCAACTGACAGCTAGAAAAAATTCAAATTTTATCAATCATTTGTTTTAAATTTGACATTTCAAAATAGAATTGACTCGTTTCACGAATCAAAATGCGACAAAAAATAAACTTCTGTCCCCGTCACTTTCATGTAGTTTAGCGACGTATGTTTTTAAAAAAATTTGATCGATTTGTCGCGTGTTAATTTCGCATTTAAGTTAGACTGTGACTTTTAATTTTTTTTGCCATGCTAAGTGAGGACCCCACACGGTCACCGTCATAGGAACGGAACAAAAAAACAATAACGCCGACTTTTATTTGCGAATTAACGGCGTTAGAAAAGTCGTTTTCGACGCGTCTTTTGCACTTTGCAGTTGGAGTTTTTTCTCGCGCTTCGTTTAAAACCGGTCTCGACGTCGTGCGACGAAAAGTCGCCGAGATACGACCGATTCCGGACGACGGGTTAATCAAATGGGACTTTTTTGTTTCCGCGTCGGCGCCCGAATTTTCGCCGAAAACCGTCCGCGCGAAAACTCTTTAAAAAGAGGCGAAAAAAGTCTGCAATTCAAGACCGCCCTCGCCGCTGGGCGATTTTTTTACGATTTTAGCCGAGCGTTTAAAGACGCCTCTCAACGTTATCCTTACGGGAGACGGGGTCGACTTTGAAAAATCGCCGGGGCTACGCCCCGCAAACGCAAGACACCCGAATAGCGCTACGCATAGAGTCAAAAAGTCCTCTCTGAGCACTTTTTTTAGCGAATTTTTTCGTCCAAAAATGCAAATTTGTATAGCTGCAAAAGTTTTTTTTTTTTCATTTTTTGCCTTTTAATACAAGTGGACTAGTTGACCCGTGCAAAACCTTTTTGCAGGCAACTTAACACCGCTTTCAAAGATCAATGTTTTTGGTATGGGCTGCGAAAAAATTTTTTTTTTACAAAATTTTTTTTTTTGCATACGTTTTTGCCATGGTTTGTAAAGATCACTGTGATTTGAATCACGCCTGCGGCGCCAATTATCTTTAACGGGGTACGCAAAACTTTTTTAAATGTGTTTCTCCAATAGTTTTCTAATATCGATGTGTTTAGTATCACGCCTGCGGCGCAAATTACCATTGCTGGCATACACAAAACTTTTTTGAATGTGTCTTTAGAATAGTTCTCCAATATCATAGTGTTATAAAATTTGTCTGGGACCCAATAATTACTCGGCCTAACGGCCTCGCCATGTGGTCCCAAAAAAATTCATCTGCGATTACTCGGTCTTAGACCCAAAAAAAAATAGTGCACGGCGGGCCTTCGGCCCGCAATAAATTGGTCTGCAACTCAATATCTACTCGGTCTTACGACCTCGGCATTAACCCAAAAAGAAAATAAGGCGCGGCGGGCCTTCGGCCCGCAATAAATTGATCTGCGGCTCAATATCTACTCGGTCTTACGACCTCACCATTAGAGCCAAAAAGAAAATAAGGCGTGGCGGGCCTTCGGCCCGCAATAAATTGGTCTGCGGCTCAATATCTACTCGGTCTTACGACCTCGTCATTAGGCCCAAAAAGAAAATAAGGCGCGGCGGGCCTTCGGCCCGCATAAATTGGTCTGCGGCTCAATATCTGCTCGGTCTTACGACCTCGCCATTAAGCCCAAAAAGAAATTAAAGTGCGGCGGGCCTTCGGCCCGCAATAAATTGGTCTGCAACTCAATATCTACTCGGTATTACGACCTCGTCATTACGCCCAAAAAGAAAATAAGGCGCAGCGGGCCTTCGGCCCGCATAAATTGGTCTACGGCTCAATATCTACTCGGTCTTACGACCTCGCCATTAGAGCCAAAAAGAAAATAAGGCGCGGCGGGCCTTCGGCCCGCAATAAATTAGTCTGCGACTCAATATCTACTCGGTCTTACGATCTCGCCGATCAGTCCAAGAAGACAGTTTTTGTTTTTTTATATCTGTCTAAATAAAATTATTTTCACTTATACCTTTTATTTACTTTAGTATCCAAATAGACGACCTTTGCAAAACCTTGCGAGTTTACACCGTTTTCAATGATCAATATTTTTAGTACGGGCCTTTAAGATATGTTTTTTCTACATTTTTTTATACCTATTCTGCAAGTTGTCTCGTTGACTTTTCTCCATTAATTTCAAAGCTTGCTAAAACTAATTCGTCTTCACAGTGTTGAATGTTGCTTTTTTTCTTTGAAAATAAACCGTATACCATTAAATTTCTATTCTGCTTGTACCCACGTGGTGTTTTTGTTACGCTGAATGTGTGCGCAAAAATAGCCCGTTTCTTCAAATTTGAAAATGCTTGAGCCATCTTAGAGAGTAAATCAAACAAAATGAATTAGCAAAACTGTAGCGATCGCTCGACAGATTGTTAACCTGTCGGTATGTATTTGTTTCAACAAATTTTGTTTTACACGGCACACTGAGCAGTATGGATAAAGTCAAAAAGATATTTTGGTCAGTTTTGTAGCTTCTGGTTCGTTTAGATATAGGATGTGCTATGTCAAATTATTCAAAAAAATAAGCAGAATTTGAATATCTGAAACTCCAAAACAGCGTCCATAAGGAAAAAAAAAAAAAATATATATATATATATATATATATATATATATATATGTGTGTCAAGTGCATCATGGACGTATCATATGAAAGGGTTCGCTATGAGAAATACAAATATATTTCCTTTATAATTTTAAAATGCGTAGCTCGAAAGATATTAAAGAAAATATACAATAATCGAGCGTTAACCATCTCCCCCATCACGGTGAAAACTGAACTTTAATTTTAGAAAATAGGAAATATAGTTTATAGGAAAACTTAAACGAAAATCCAAGTCTTAAAGATCTCACGGAAAACTGAATTGTACCGAACCATCTTCACGCGAGCTCGTCTCATTCTTGCCCGGTTTTTTTCTCATCTGTGACATACAGAGGTTTATTTATCACAATGAAGCCTGTATTTGAGTGTTGATTTTTTTTTTGATATTCTGAAAAAAAATCCTTCATCGGTTTTTAAAGAGATAGGAGCCGATTTTTTTAAATGCTCGATTCGAAAAAAATCTGTAAATATGATGCCATTTATTTATATGGTAGCCAATTTTGAGCCATTATAATTCATCGGCGTCTTTTCCCCTAAGTTAACCTCGGTGACCACCCTCTGTAAATTTTGGCGTCATTTTGAAATTTACCATCTTTTATTTACATGAAAAATACCACTCGTAAGTTTGTCTCTATTTGATTAAATGAACGGTGTGTTTTCAAACCAACTATAAAATTTGATGGCCATCCGAGTTGAAAATTATTTTAAAATAACAGATACGTCTCTTAATCTCATTTCACGGATTTTTCTATGTAATAAAAAAGGAATGCTGTTCACTGGTAGGCACAGCACTTGAAAACGGCAGGACCGATTTGGCTAATTTTTTCTCAAAATCAGAAAAATATTGATTATTATTTTCTATGGTATCTATTCTTCTTATATCCATGCCAAAGCCCCGCGAGGCTAAACTAATATGCTTGAGTCGGCGGCTCTACTATTGTTGTTATTGTTGTCGAGCAGGTCGCAGCCCCGAGAGGCAAATTATAATATGGTAGAAACGAAGGCTCCACTACTGCTGTACAATCACACAAAAATGCTGTCAGTAATAATAGAATCATATACAGCATGTTCATTAAGTTCGGAAACGCTATAATATCGCAAAGAAATAGTATTTTTTGGAAAATGTTTCGAATAAAAGTTTCTCAATTCCAATCAACGCTTATTTTGATGACAAATATTTCCCCTTTAGGGGGTACACTTGCGATTTATCTCAAAACTGACATTTTGCAAATATTTCGATGGCTAATATTTACACGCATATTAATTTCATAATTTATCACAATCATCATTATTTTGTATTGCAACTCTGTATACTATTGCAAAAGGAAATATGTATATGCGGATTTGTCAAAATAAAATAATTTAAATTTTCATAAACATATCTTTGTAACAAAGTCAGCTCCTACTCTTGTTTGCTAAGATCCTTATCACAAATGCTAAGCCACGATGTCCTTCTGACAACATAATATCATGCTTATGTCACCTCAATTTCAAAATACAGTATAATCTTTTGGGGAAGCTCCAAACACCTAATCAGACTGTTCAGACTACAAAAAAAATGCATTCGCATCATCATGAAAGTCGGCTATAGAGACTCGTGTATTCCGCTATTCAAAAAACTTAAAATACTACCTTTGCCGTCAATATATATATTTGAATACGCCTGTTACGTTAAGAAACATTTTGAATAGGTACTTTGTAGTTTGTACTACACATAAACGGCCATAACTACCAAACACGACACAAAATAGACTTATATGCAGGACCTAACATATTATACAGTATTATTAACAATTAAATAAATATCTACAATAACGTACCAGCGGACATAAAAATTCTTGAGCTTGAAAGATATAAAACAGTGCTATATCAACATTTAGTTAACAATTGCTTTTACAGTGTCAGTGACTTCACTGTTCAGCTCCAACAAAAATAACAATATTTTAATCTATATCCATATTTTATATAAATTGTAATATTTCATAGACGGTGACAGTCGTTTGAAAATATTTTTTTCTTATATAGCATTGTAACAATGGTTGTTTCTCAACAATTATAGCTAACGATCGCTATTATACTGCCGATTATGTTTAATCTATTACTTGGCTATAACTAATGAACATTTACTTATATTTTAATAGTTATTTAATATTTTATATATTTTTCAATAATCTAATGTACAATATGTATGACATATTCAATGGCTTTGCCTTTGTTGAATAAATATTATTATTGTTATGCACTACCGTCCCTTAACATTCCACGGGCCTTCCATTAGCGTCTAGCTTATACATAGTTGACTAATTTTGTACCACAGAACACGCTGAATTAAAGCAATTTCGAACGCAGTTATATCTGTTTCGGTATTGAGAGCGACCTATTTTCATTATTTTAAAGGAAAAACATATTTAAAAAAATGCCTAATTACTTCAAATATTATCAATAAAAATAATTTTATTAACAATTGTCAAATCATAACAAAAAGAAATAGTTACATAGCCTCACATTTTTAAAAACATAATTCATGACAAATATTATTATATATACGATAATATCGTTATTAAATATGATTATATTTTGCAACAAATCCGATTGACCAATGAAGTCTTCTCATTTAAAATTCCAATCTTGGCATTCCATCAATTTCACACATTCGAATTCACTGTAGGTAGAAGACACATGAAATCAATTTGTAATCTGTTTCAATAGATCTGTAAATAAATTCATATATGACTAATTTCTATATTTTAGGAAACAAAATATTAGTTTTCATATTGTAACCAAAAAATTATCACTGTTAAAAAATGTTTTTTTTTTCTTAATCGTTATACAAAAAGCTAATAATATATATAATAACGTATAAACAAACCGTTTTATAATTGAAAATATCCCAAAATACATCAATTTCCCTAGTAAGATGTGTATTTATTTTCATAGAGCTGTCAAAATAATCTCACGCCATTTTTACTTTTATCTGAACTGCTCATAGACATACGTCGTAATCGACATTACGCGACTCGATTTTATACGTCGTCTCTTTCTAACCAATTGCATATATGGCGACCTCTTGGCGGAATAATTTTTCGAAATATCTCAGCAAAAATCACCCGATTTGTCTCGGACGTCTGTCAAAATGTTCTATAATTATCAATTTACACGATTTTGGCAAAAAGTTTACGTCCGATGGGTGTAATTTCGCTAAACAATGTTAAAAACCAATTCGACTGACAGCTAGAAAAAATTCAAATTTTATCAATCATTTGTTTTAAATTTCGCATTTCAAAATAGAATTGACTCGTTTCACGAATCAAAATGCGACAAAAAATAAACTTCTGTCCCCGTCACTTTCATGTAGTTTAGCGACGTATGTTTTTAAAAAAAATTGATCGATTTGTCGCGTGTTAATTTCGCATTTAAGTTAGACTGTGACTTTTAATTTTTTTTGCCATGCTAAGTGAGAACCCCACACGGTCACCGTCATAGGAACGGAACAAAAAAACAATAACGCCGACTTTTATTTGCGAATTAACGGCGTTAGAAAAGTCGTTTTCGACGCGTCTTTTGCACTTTGCAGTTGGAGTTTTTTCTCGCGCTTCGTTTAAAACCGGTCTCGACGTCGTGCGACGAAAAGTCGCCGAGATACGACCGATTCCGGACGACGGGTTAATCAAATGGGACATTTTTGTTTCCGCGTCGGCGCCCGAATTTTCGCCGAAAACCGTCCGCGCGAAAACTCTTTAAAAAGAGGCGAAAAAAGTCTGCAATTCAAGACCGCCCTCGCCGCTGGGCGATTTTTTTACGATTTTAGCCGAGCGTTTAAAGACGCCTCTCAACGTTATCCTTACGGGAGACGGGGTCGACTTTGAAAAATCGCCGGGGCTACGCCCCGCAAACGCAAGACACCCGAATAGCGCTACGCATCGAGTCAAAAAGTCCTCTCTGAGCACTTTTTTTAGCGAATTTTTTCGTCCAAAAATGCAAATTTGTATAGCTGCAAAAGTTTTTTTTTTTTCATTTTTTGCCTTTTAATACAAGTGGACTAGTTGACCTGTGCAAAACCTTTTTGCAGGCAACTTAACACCGCTTTCAAAGATCCATGTTTTTGGTATGGGTCTGCGGAAAAAAAATTTTTTTACAAAAAAAAAAAATTTTTACATCCGTTTTTGCCATGGTTTGCAAAGATCACTGTGTTTTGAATCACGCCTGCGGCGCCAATTATCTTTAACGGGGTACGCAAAACTTTTTTAAATGTGTTTCTACAATAGTTTTCCAATATCGATGTGTTTAGAATCACGCCTGCGGCGCCAATTACGATTGCTGGCGTGCACAAAACTTTTTTGAATGTGTCTTTAGAATAGTTCTCCAATATCAAAGTGTTATGAAATTGGTCTGCGACCCAATAATTACTCGGCCTAACGGCCTCGCCATTTTGTCCAAAAAGGACAATGGGCGGGCCTCCGGCCCGCATTGTTGCCTTATTTTCATTTTTTTTATATCTGTCTAAATAAAATAGTTTTCACTTTTACCATTTAACAACTTTAGTATTCAAATAGATGACCTGTGCAAAACCTTTTTGCAGGCAACTTAACACCGCTTTCAATGATCAATGTTTTTGGTATGGGTCTGCGGAAAAAAATTTTTTTTACAAATTTTTTTTTTGCATCCGTTTTTGCCATGGTTGGTAAAGATCACTGTGTTTTGAATCACGCCTGCGGCGCCAATTATCTTTAACGGGGTACGCAAAACTTTTTTAAATGTGTTTCTACAATCGTTTTCCAATATCGGTGTGTTTAGAATCACGCCTGCGGCGCCAATTATTGCTGGCGTATGCAAAACTTTTTTGAATGTGCCTTTAGAATAGTTCTCCAATATCAAAGTGTTATGAAATTAGTCTGCGACCCAATAATCACTCGGCCTGACGGCCTCGCCATATTGTCCCAAAAAATTGGTCTGCGACCCAATAATCACTCGGCCTGACGGCCTCGTCATATTGTCCCAAAAAAATGGTCTGCGACCCAATAATCACTCGGCCTATCGGCCTCGCCATATTGTCCCAAAAAATTGGTCTACGACCCAATAATCACTCGGCCTTACGGCCTCGCCATATTGTCCCAAAAATTGGTCTGCGATCCAATAATAACTCGGCCTGACGGCCTCGCCATTTTGTCCCAAAAAAATGGTCTGCGACCCAATAATCACTCGGCCTATCGGCCTCGCCATATTGTCCCAAAAAATTGGTCTGCAAACCAATAATCACTCGGCCTAACGGCCTCGCCATATTGTCCTAAAAAATTTGTCTGCGACCCGATAATGCGTTGTACCTCTAGCGGTTCTAAAGATATTGACAAAAAACGATTTTTTTTCTCAACTTTGACACCCTGTGTCTCGAAAACGATGCGTCTGCGGACCCATGTTTATACAAATTTTTTTTCATATATTTGCACAAACTATCTTCCTCTAAAGTCCTGCGCATCTTTTATGAATCACTCTGTAGATAAGTAAGTCATTTGTTGAAATGTGGCTTTATATATACGTTGCTATCACTCATTTGGAACTATTGAGACAAATACTGGTGACTATTTGTTGTAAAAAAGACTGTTGGGACAATAATGTCCCGCGCCGAATATTTTCGAAACAAAATCTTCCGCCTGTGTTTTAACTACAAAACATATAAATATTAACATTTTTAACTTACCTGTTCATGGCGGAACATGTAATTTAATTTTCGCGGATTCAACGTCTTAGTTACACTTCAAAACATGCGCAGTACACGGAATATAACCTTATTTTGGCTTAAAAATGACAAATACTGAATAAGTATATGAGGTGCTGACATTTCGTGGATATATATTTAATTGCTTATTACTGAATCACAAAAATTTCAATGTTATTCGGAACGTATTTATGCCAAAAGAGAAGAGAACTATTCGATGGGACATAATATGTGTCGCGTCAGAAGCGAAAGAGTTAAAAAAGTTTCGACTATTTTTGAATAATGAAACATACATAAACATTTCTAAAGTCTCACTTACCGTTCAGTTTGCTCTTGACAATCACACAGATTAAATGCGATCAGTAATAATAGAATAATATAGATGACAAACCGCAAAAACAACAATATTTTTCGCTTTGTAGATATATATCAAATATATATTTGACAATAATTATTATACAGCCTCTATATGAACCAAGTTCGTATTATGAATCGCTTAGCCTCTTGCCAACTTTAAGTCAAAACATCGTACAATAGGTACTCACTGATATAAACATTTATTGGTGGATACTGGATAGTGAACGTAAAAAAATATAATACCGACAGCTATTTAAAATAAATAGCCGCGTATATTTAACCGGCTATTTACCTATTTATTTACGTATCGATAACTGGTTGACATATCGTTTATAACACATTAATACTTTTGAAGGCAATTTGTAAAACAAAATGAGAGACTTCTTACGTCACAAAAATGATTTGAAAATTCGTGGTGTTTAGATATTATACGGTCGAAAGAGATTGTCCGTAATGTAAAAAACTACTAAACAGTTCCTCACTATGTAATAGCCGTCAGCTTAGACTACAAAGTACAAATGGTTTGATATTTTTGTTAATTCAAAAAAATAGCAAACTGAATTATATTATCCCAAGACTCAGTCATTCACAAATTTAATCAAGTATTTTTTACAGACTTTAACTATCTATTCATAGTAATAGCTTTTGAAACGTCTTAACAATGAAACATTTTTTGAAATTCGCACACTCGTACAGTGAGTAATAATTCATTGCATGCAGTAATTTGACAACGATGCCTAAGTGAAGACTTCTTTCTTGATCGATACTCATCTTTGTTCGACGTATTTTTTTTCAGTTAATCGCAAATTAATTCAAATACTTTGAATCGGCTCCAAAATATAGACACACATCATCGTATCAACAGAAGATGTAATAAAAATTCCTTCGATGCTAAAAGATGATTCAAACTTACATTATTTCAAATAAATTTATAAAAAACAAATGCGTAATTATCTCAAATATTATTGTTGAAAGCAGCTTTACCGATGGCAGTTTGACCCGATGCCTACGAAATCGCTTCGGTCTTGACCGATAGTTATCTATAATAGAAATTTCTTTGATGCTCATAGTTATATTTAACTTACACTATTAGTCTATGAATTTATTGCAATTTCGAAGGCAGTTATATCTGTTTCTGTATTGAGAACAAACTATTTTCATTATTTAAAAAAGAATTATTAGAAAAAATGCGTAATTACTTCAAATATTATCAATAAAAATAAGTTTATAAACATTTATTCAAAAAATATTGTTACAATAATATAAAAAATTAACTAAAAAAGAAAAAATATACATAACCTCATTTTTAACAGCATAACTTACGTCAAAAAAATGTTGTGGTTATTAAATACGATAATTTTTTAAAACAAATCCGACTGACAAATGTAGTATTTATGTTTTAAAATTCCAATATATTGTCATTTCAACAATTCTTTACATTCGCATTCATTATAAGTAAGTAAATAATTTCCAAAATATAGGAATGAATTTATAACCTTATTTCGTGATCTGTAAATAAATTTGAATATGAACTATTTCAACTATTTCAAGAAGTATATAATAATTAAGAAAAAATGTTTAAACAAACCGTATTATAATTTTCTATATTCCAAAAATCAGCTTTGATAGTTTTGTATTCAATCATCTCACACATAGAACGTATAGGGTACGTTTGACATCTGATTGTGTGTTTAGTACACGACAATCCACACTAAATGCTTAATTCGCCAATAAATAATATAAATACCATTATAATATGTCAAATTATCTTAAATTTCGTTTTTAAATAACGAAAAGCTACCGCTTACTGGTTAGAGACTTTGAATTATCATTTATAAAAAAGTTTCCGCCTGTCAGATTAACCTTTCATATGTATCAGATGTCAGACTGTGTACAATGATCAAAATAAGATCAAAATTATATGTCCGTCTCTATTTTACTAATTGTATATATTATGTCATCCTTTTGGCCGAATTAAATTTGAAGATTTCTCAGCAAAAATTATCGAGTCTGTCTCGGGTGTCTGTCAAAAAGTTTTATAATTAATAATTTACATGATTTTGGCAAAAAAATTACGGTCGATGGTCACAATTTCGTTAAATAATGTTAAAAACCAACCGTTTGACAGATAAATTAAATGTCATTGTTTGTTAGTCGTTTGTTTAAAATGTCAAATGTGTAAGATTTGTGGCCGTACTCAAAATTATATGTCTGTCTCTTTCTAACCAATTGCATATATGGCGACCTCTTGGCGGAATAATTTTTCGAAATATCTCAGCAAAAATCACCGGATTTGTCTCGGGCGTGTGTCAAAAGGTTCTATAATTATCAATTTGCACGATTTTGGCAAAAAGTTTACGTCCGATGTGTATATTTTCGCTAAACAATGTTAAAAACCAATTCAACTGACAGCTAGAAAAAATTCAAATTTTATCAATCATTTGTTTTAAATTTGACATTTCAAAATAGAATTGACTCGTTTCACGAATCAAAATGCGACAAAAAATAAACTTCTGTCCCCGTCACTTTCATGTAGTTTAGCGACGTATGTTGTTAAAAAAAATTAATCGATTTGTCGCGTGTTAATTTCGCATTTAAGTTAGACTGTGACTTTTAATTTTTTTTGCCATGCTAAGTGAGAACCCCACACGGTCACCGTCATAGGAACGGAACTAAAAAAACAATAACGCCGACTTTTATTTGCGAATTAACGGCGTTAAAAAAGTCGTTTTCGACGCGGCTTTTGCACTTTGCAGTTAGAGTTTTTTCTCGCGCTTCGTTTAAAACCGGTCTCGACGTCGTGCGACGAAAAGTCGCCGAGATACGACCGATTCCGGACGACGGGTTAATCAAATGGGACTTTTTTGTTTCCGCGTCGGCGCCCGAATTTTCGCCGAAAACCGTCCGCGCGAAAACTCTTTAAAAAGAGGCGAAAAAAGTCTGCAATTTGAGACCGTCGGCGAGCTCGTGCGATTTTTTTACGATTTTAGCCGGGCGATTGAAAATTTTTTCAACGTTAAGAGATAGGCGATCGGGCGCCCCTTTAAAAAATCGCCCTGCGGCCCCCCTAAATATGCAAATTTTGCCGATGCGACGTTGGGCTGTAGAAATAATGCGCCCTTTTCGTAATTTTTTTTCGTAAAAATCCGTCAAAAATTGCACTTTTCCATAGACCCCCCGTTTGTACCTCGGAAAATTTTTGCGTTTTAATATATGGGACTAGTTGACCTGTGCAAAACCTTTTTGCAGGTGACTTAACACTGCTTTCAAAGATCAATGTTTTTGGTATTGGTCTGCGGAAAAAAATTTTTACAAAAAAAAAATTTTTTACATACGTTTTTGCCATGGTTTGTACAGATCACTGTGTTTTGAATCACGCCTGCGGCGCCAATCATCTTTAACGGGGTACGCAAAACTTTTTTAAATGTGTTTCTACAATAGTTTTCCAATATCGATGTGTTTAGAATTACGCCTGCGGCGCCAATTACGATTGCTGGCGTACACAAAACTTTTTTGAATGTGTCTTTAGAATAGTTCTCCAATATCAAAGTGTTATGAAATTGGTCTGCGACCCAATAATTACTCGGCCTAACGGCCTCGCCATATTGACCCAAAAGGACAATAGGCGGGCCTCCGGCCCGCAATGTTGCCTTATTTTCATTGTTTTTATATCTGTCTAAATAAAATAGTTTTCACTTTTACCATTTATTAACTTTAGTATTCAAACAGATGACCTGTGCAAAACCTTTTTGCAGGCAACTTAACACCGCTTTCAAAGATCAATGTTTTTGGTATGGGTCTGCGGAAAAATTTTTTTTTACAAAATTTTTTTTTTGCATCGGTTTCTGCCATGGTTTGTAAAGATCACTGTGATTTGAATCACGCCTGCGGCGCCAATTATCTTTAACGGGGTACGCAAAACTTTTTTAAATGTGTTTCTAAAATAGTTTTCCAATATCGATGTGTTTAGAATCACGCCTGCGGCGCCAATTACCAATGCTGGCATACACAAAACTTTTTTGAATGTATCTTTAGAATAGTTCTCCAATATCAAAGTGTTATAAAATTTGTCTGGGACCCAATAATTACTCAGCCTAACGGCCTCGCCATATGGTCCCAAAAAGATTCGTCTACGATTACTCGGTCTTACGACCTCGCCGTTAGGCCCAAAAAGAAATTAGGGCACAGCGGGCCTTCGGCCCGCAATAAATTGGTCTGCGGCTCAATATCTACTCGGTCTTACGACCTCGCCATTAGGCTAAAAAAGAAATTAAGGCGCGGCGGGCCTTCGGCCCGCAATAAATTGGTCTGCGACTCAATATCTACTCGGTCTTACGACCTCGTCATTAGGCCCAAAAAGAAATTAAGGCGAGGCGGGCCTTCGGCCCGCAATAAATTGGTCTGCGACTCAATATCTACTCGGTCTTACGACCTCGTCATTAGGCCCAAAAAGAAAATAAGGCGAGGCGGGCTTTCGGCCCGCAATAAATTGGTCTGCGGCTCAATATCTACTCGGTCTTACGACCTCGCCATTAGGCCCAAAAAGAAATTAAGGTGCGGCGGGCCTTCGGGCCACAATAAATTGGTCTGCGACTCAATATCTACTCGGTCTTACGATCTCGCCGATCAGTCCAAGAAGACAGTTTTTGTTTTTTTATATCTGTCTAAATAAAATAATTTTCACTTATACCATTTATTTACTTTAGTATCCAAATAGACGACCTTTGCAAAACCTTGCGAGTTTACACCGTTTTCAATGATCAATGTTTTTAGTACGGGCCTTAACATACGTTTTTTTATACATTTTTTATACCTATTCTGCAAGTTGTCTCGTTGACTTTTCTCCATTAATTTCAAAGCTTGCTAAAACTAATTCGTCTTCACAGTGTTGAATGTTGTTTTTTTTCTTTGAAAATAAACCGTATACCGTTTCTATTTAAGTTCCTTAAAGTTATGGAATAAGGTTGTCGCTTTTCTGGATAAACGTTCAAGTATTCTGCTTGAACCCACGTGGTGTTTTTGTTACGCTGAATGTGTGCGCAAAAATAGCCTGTTTTTCAAATTTGAAAATGCTTGAGCCATCTTAGAGAGTAAATCAAACAAAATGAATTAGCAAAACTCGCTCGACATATTGTTAACCTGTCGGTATGTATTTTTTTCAACAAATTTTGTTTTACACGGCACACTGATCAGTATGGATAACGTCAAAAAGCTATTTTGGTCAGTTTTGTAGCTTCTGGTTCGTTTAGATATAGGATGTGCTATGTCAAATTATTCAAAACAATAAGCAGATTTTGAATATCTGAAAATCCAAAACAGCGTCTATAAGAAAAATCAAAGTTCATGTCAATATCTCATTACGTAGTGGAAATAAAAAAATTAAATTTTCGCCACTGAAAAGACCTTAAAAAGTTATTATAAAATGGTTAATGAAATTTTCAGATATCTTCATAAATAAAAAAGTTATGGCCAGTTTTTCTAAATGGAAATTTTCACTATTTTCTGAATAAATTAATTTTTCTGCACTACTTTGCCTCTTTAACCGACTTTCTATCACCACTAACAACAAAGTTACCCGTGTTAGCCCACGTCGGTTGAAACACCCTGTATATATTATGTGTAAATAATGTGAATTTGACTTCTCCCATTAATATTCAAATTTTAGAGAAATCGGGTATTTTTCGTCAGATTTTATGTATTTCTACACTTGTTAACTTTTTTAAGCCTGTGTACCGAATACTAACTTCATCGAATCAATGGCTTTGCCTTTGTTGAATAAAAATTATTATTATTATGCACTACCGTCTCTTAACATTCCACGGGCCTCCCATTAGCGTCTAGCTTATACATAGCTGACTAATTTTGTACCACACAACACGCTGAATTAAACCAATTTCGAAAGCAGTTATATCTGTTTCGGTATTGAGAGCGAACTATTTTCATTATTTCAAAGGAAAAACATATACAAAAATCGAGCGTTAACCCTCTCCCCCAACACCGTGAAAACTGAAGTTCAATTTTAGAAAATAGGAAATATAGTTTATAGGAAAACCTAAACAAAAATCCAAGTCTTAAAGATCTCACGGAAAACTGAATGGTACCAAACCATCTTCACGCGAGTTCGTCTCATTCTTGCCCGGTTTTTTTCTCATCTGTGACGTACAGAGGCAAATTTATCACAATGAAGTCTATATTTGAGCATCGATTTTTTTTTGATATTCTGAAAAAAAATCCATCATCGATTTTTAAAGAGATAGGAGCCGATTTTTTTAAATGTTCGATTCGAAAAAAATCTGTAAATATGATGCTATTTATTTATATGGTAGCAAATTTTGAGCTTTTAAATTCATCGGCGCCTTTTCCCCTAAGTTAACCTCGGTGACCACCCTCTGTAAATTTCGGCGTCATTTTGAAATTTACCATCTTTTATTTACATGAAAAATACCACTCGTAAGTTGGTCTCTATTTGATTAAATGAACGGTGTGTTTTCAAACCAACTATAAAATTTGATGGCCATCCGAGTTGAAAATTATTTTAAAATAACAGATACGTCTCTTAATCTCATTTCACGAATTATTCTATGTAATAAAAAAGGAATGCTGTTCACTGGTAGGCACAGCACTTGAAAACGGCAGGACCGATTTGGCTAATTTTTTCTCAAAATCAGAAAAATATTGATTATTATTTTCTATGGTATAAAGAAATTTATTATTATTATT
Organism: Venustoraphidia nigricollis; assembly: GCA_034508555.1. Taxonomy (NCBI): domain Eukaryota; kingdom Metazoa; phylum Arthropoda; class Insecta; order Raphidioptera; family Raphidiidae; genus Venustoraphidia; species Venustoraphidia nigricollis. Next base: position 390,427 of record JAVRKA010000176.1, on the reverse strand, counting down.
ATTATTATTCTTATTATATCCATGCCAAAGCCCCGCGAGGCTAAACTAATATGCTTGAGCCGGCGACTCTACTATTGTTGTTGTTGTCGAGCAGGTCGCAGCCCCGAGAGGAAAATTATAATATGAATTACTTCAAATATTATCAATAAAAATAAGTTTATAAACATTTATTCAAAAAATATTGTTACAATAATATCAAAAATAAACTAAAAAAGAAAAAATATACATAACCTTATTTTTAACAGCATAACTTACGTCAAAAAAATGTTGTGGTTATTAAATACGATAATTTTTTAAAACAAATCCGACTGACAAATGTACTATTTATGTTTTAAAATTCCAATATATTGTCATTTCAACAATTCTTTACATTCGCATTCATTATAAGTAAGTAAATAATTTCCAAAATACAGGAATGAATTTATAACCTTATTTCGTGATCTGTAAATAAATTTGAATATGAACTATTTCAACTATTTCAAGAAGTATATAATAATTAAGAAAAAATGTTTTAACAAACCGTATTATAATTTTCTATATTCCAAAAATCAGCTTTGATAGTTTTGTATTCAATCATCTCACACATAGAACGTATAGGGTACGTTTGACATCTGATTGTGTGTTTAGTACACGACAATCCACACTAAATGCTTAATTCGCCAATAAATAATATAAATACCATTATAATATGTCAAATTATCTTAAATTTCGTTTTTAAATAACGAAAAGCTACCGCTTACTGTTTAGAGACTTTGAATTATCATTTATAAAAAAGTTTCCGCCTGTCAGATTAACCTTTCATATGTATCAGATGTCAGACTGTGTACAATGATCAAAATAAGATCAAAATTATATGTCCGTCTCTATTTTACTAATTGTATATATTATGTCATCCTTTTGGCCGAATTAAATTTGAAGATTTCTCAGCAAAAATTATCGAGTCTGTCTCGGGTGTCTGTCAAAAAGTTTTATAATTAATAATTTACATGATTTTGGCAAAAAAATTACGGTCGATGGTCACAATTTCGTTAAATAATGTTAAAAACCAACCGTTTGACAGATAAATTAAATGTCATTGTTTGTTAGTCGTTTGTTTAAAATGTCAAATGTGTAAGATTTGTGGCCGTACTCAAAATTATATGTCTGTCTCTTTCTAACCAATTGCATATATGGCGACCTCTTGGCGGAATAATTTTTCGAAATATCTCAGCAAAAATCACCCGATTTGTCTCGGACGTCTGTCAAAATGTTCTATAATTATCAATTTACACGATTTTGGCAAAAAGTTTACGTCCGATGGGTATAATTTCGCTAAGCAATGTTAAAAACCAATTCAACTGACAGCTAGAAAAAATTCAAATTTTATCAATCATTTGTTTTAAATTTGACATTTCAAAATAGAATTGACTCGTTTCACGAATCAAAATGCGACAAAAAATAAACTTCTGTCCCCGTCACTTTCATGTAGTTTAGCGACGTATGTTTTTAAAAAAATTTGATCGATTTGTCGCGTGTTAATTTCGCATTTAAGTTAGACTGTGACTTTTAATTTTTTTTGCCATGCTAAGTGAGGACCCCACACGGTCACCGTCATAGGAACGCGACAAAAAAACAATAACGCCGACTTTTATTTGCGAATTAACGGCGTTGAAAAAGTCGTTTTCGACGCGTCTTTTGCACTTTGCAGTTAGAGTTTTTTCTCGCGCTTCGTTTAAAACCGGTCTCGACGTCGTGCGACGAAAAGTCGCCGAGATACGACCGATTCCGGACGACGGGTTAATCAAATGGGACTTTTTTGTTTCCGCGTCGGCGCCCGAATTTTCGCCGAAAACCGTCCGCGCGAAAACTCTTTAAAAAGAGGCGAAAAAAGTCTGCAATTCGAGACCGCCCTCGCCGCTGGGCGATTTTTTTACGATTTTAGCCGGGCGATTGAAAATTTTTTCAACGTTAAGAGATAGGCGATCGGGCGCCCCTTTAAAAAATCGCCCTGCGGCCCCCCTCGAAACGCAACTTACGCCGATGCGACGTTGGGCTGTAGAAATAATGCGCCCTTTTCGTAATTTTTTTTCGTAAAAATCCGTCAAAAATTGCACTTTTCTATAGACCCCCCGTTTGTACCTCGGAAAATTTTTGCGTTTTAATATATGGGACTAGTTGACCTGTGCAAAACTTTTTTGCATGCAACTTAACACCGCTTTCAAAGATCAATGTTTTTGGTATGAATCTGCGAAAAAATTTTTTTTTACAAAAATTTTTTTTTTTGCATCGGTTTTTGCCATGGTTTGTAAAGATCACTGTGATTTGAATCACGCCTGCGGCGCGAATTATCTTTAACGGGGTACGCAAAACTTTTTTAAATGTGTTTCTACAATAGTTTTCCAATATCGATATGTTTAGAATCACGCCTGCGGCGCCAATTACCATTGCTGGCATACACAAAACTTTTTTGAATGTGTCTTTAGAATAGTTCTCCAATATCAAAGTGTTATAAAATTTGTCTGGGATCCAATAATTACTCGGCCTAACGGCCTCGCCATGTGGTCCCAAAAAAATTCATCTGCGATTACTCGGTCTTAGACCCAAAAAAAATTAGGGCACGGCGGGCCTTCGGCCCGCAATAAATTGGTCTGCAACTCAATATCTACTCGGTCTTACGACCTCGGCATTAGGCCCAAAAAGAAAATAAGGCGCGGCGGGCCTTCGACCCGCAATAAATTGGTCTGCGGCTAAATATCTACTCGGCCTTACGACCTCGCCATTAGGCCCAAAAAGAAACTAAGGCGCGGCGGGCCTTCGACCCGCAATAAATTGGTCTGCGACTCAATATCTACTCGGTCTTACGACCTCGTCATTAGGCCCAAAAAGAAAATAAGGCGCGGCGGGCCTTCGGCCCGCAATAAATTGGTCTGCGGCTCAATATCTACTCGGTCTTACGACCTCGCCATTAGTCCCAAAAAGAAATTAAGGCGCGGCGGGCCTTCGGCCCGCAATATATTGGTCTGCGACTCAATATTTACTCGGTCTTACGACCTCGTCATTAGGCCCAAAAAGAAAATAAGGCGCGGCGGGCCTTCGGCCCGCAATAAATTGGTCTGCGACTCAATATCTACTCGGTCTTACGACCTCGCCATTAGAGCCAAAAAGAAAATAAGGAGCGGCGGGCCTTCGGCCCGCATAAATTGGTCTGCGGCTCAATATCTACTCGGTCTTACGACCTCGCCATTAGAGCCAAAAAGAATATAAGGCGCGGCGGGCCTTCGCCCCGCAATAAATTGGTCTGCGACTCAATATCTACTCGGTCTTACGATCTCGCCGATCAGTCCAAGAAGACAGTTTTTGTTTTTTTATATCTGTCTAAATTAAATAATTTTCACTTATACCATTTGTTTACTTTAGTATCCAAATAGACGACCTTTGCAAAACCTTGCGAGTTTACACCGTTTTTAATGATCAATGTTTTTAGACGGGCCTTTAAGATACGTTTTTTATACATTTTTTTAGACCTATTCTGCAAGTTGTCTCGTTGTCTTTTCTCCATTAATTTCAAAGCTTGCTAAAACTAATTCGTCTTCACAGTGTTGAATGTTGCTTTTTTTCTTTGAAAATAAACCGTATACCTTTAAATATCTATTCTGCTTGAACCCACGTGGTGTTTTTGTTACGCTGAATGTGTGCGCAAAAATAGCTCGTTTCTTCAAATTTGAAAATGCTTGAGCCATCTTAGAGAGTAAATCAAACAAAATGAATTAGCAAAACTGTAGCGATCGCTCGACAGATTGTTAACCTGTCGGTATGTATTTGTTTCAACAAATTTTGTTTTACACGGCACACTGATCAGTATGGATAACGTCAAAAAGCTATTTTGGTCAGTTTTGTAGCTTCTGGTTCGTTTAGATATAGGATGTGCTATGTCAAATTATTCAAAAAAATAAGCAGAATTTGAATATCTGAAACTCCAAAACAGCGTCCATAAGAAAAAAAAAAAAAAAAAAAAAAAATATATATATATATATATATATATATATATATATATATATATATATTTCAAGTGCATCATGGACGTATCATATGAAAGGGTTCGCTATGAGAAATACTAATATATTTCCTTTATAATTTTAAAATGCGTAGCTCGAAAGATATTAAAGAAAATATACAAAAATCGAGCGTTAACCATCTCCCCCATCACGGTGAAAACTGAACTTCAATTTTAGAAAATAGGAAATATAGTTTATAGGAAAACCTAAACGAAAATCCAAGTCTTAAAGATCTCACGGAAAACTGAATGGTATCGAACCATCTTCACGCGAGCTCGACTCATTCTTGCTCGGTTTTTTTCTCATCTGTGAGATACAGAGGTAAATTTATCACAATGAAGTCTGTATTTGAGCGTTGATTTTTTTTTTTTTTGATATTCTGAAAAAAAACCTTCATTGATTTTTAAAGAGATAGGGGCCGATTTTTTTAAATGTTCGATTCGAAAAAAATCTGTAAATATGATGCCATTTATTTATATGGTAGCCAATTTTGAACCATTATAATTCATCGGCGCCTTTTCCCCTAAGTTAACCTCGGTGACCACCCTCTGTAAATTTCGGCGTCATTTTGAAATTTACCATCTTTTATTTACATGAAAAATACCACTCGTAAGTTGGTCTCTATTTGATTAAATGAACGGTGTGTTTTCAAACCAACTATAAAATTTGATGGCCATCCGAGTTGAAAATTATTTTAAAATAACAGATACGTCTCTTAATCTCATTTCACGGATTATTCTATGTAATAAAAAAGGAATGCTGTTCACTGGTAGGCACAGCACTTGAAAACGGCAGGACCGATTTGGCTAATTTTTTCTCAAAATCAGAAAAATATTGATTATTATTTTCTATGGTATCTATTCTTCTTATATCCATGCCAAAGCCCCGCGAGGCTAAACTAATATGCTTGAGCCGGCGGCTCTACTATTGTTGTTGTTGTTGTCGAGCAGGTCGCTGCCCCGAGAGACAAATTATAATATGGTAGAAACGAAGGCTCCACTACTGCTGTACAATCACACAAATTAAATGCTGTCAGTAATAATAGAATCATATACAGCGTGTTCAAAAAATTCGGAAACGCTAAAATATCGCAAAGAAATAGTATTTTTTGGAAAATGTTTCGAATAAGAGTTTCTCAATTCCAATCAACGCTTATTTTGATGACAAATATTTCCCCTTTAGGGGGTACACTTGCGGGGGACTGAGGTCAACTCTAAAATTTCATATGGTAAACACTATTTTTCTCTATTAGGTCGTATTAAAAGTAAAGTGATTAGAGCTCATATGATCCAAAAGATGAATTTCGGTTGAAAAAACTATCAGAATCGTGTAATTACATTGCAAATAACCATAACATTTTCTGGCAAAAGTAAAAACCCTAATTGCGATTTATCTCAAAACTGACATTTTGCAAATACTTCGATGGCTAATATTTACACGCATATTAATTTCATAATTTATCACAATCATCATTATTTTGTATTGCAACTCTGTATACTATTGCAAAAGGAAATATGTATATGAGGATTTGTCAAAATAAAATAATTTAAATTTTCATAAACATATCTTTGTAACAAAGTCAGCTCCTACTCTTGTTTGCTAAGATCCTTATCACAAATGCTAAGCCACGATGTCCTTCTGACCACATAATATCATGCTTATGTCACCTCAATTTCAAAATACAGTATAATCTTTTGGGGAAGCTCCAAACACCTAATCAAACTGTTCAGACTACAAAAAAATGCATTCGCATCATCATGAAAGTCGGCTATAGAGACTCGTGTATTCCGCTATTCAAAAAACTAAAAATTCTACCTTTGCCGTCAATATATATATTTGAATGCGCCTGTTACGTTAAGAAACATTTTGAATAGGTACTTTGTAGTTTGTACTACACATAAACGGACATAACTACTAAACACGACACAAAATAGACTTATATGCAGGACCTAACATATCATACAGTGTTATTAACAATTAAATAAATATCTACAATAACGTACCAGCGGACATAAAAATTCTTGAGCTTGAAAGATATAAAACAGTGCTCTATCAACATTTAGTTAACAATTGCTTTTACAGTGTCAGTGACTTCACTGTTCAGCTCCAACAAAAATAACAATATTTTAATCTATATCCATATTTTATATAAATTGTAATATTTCATAGACGGTGACAGTCGTTTGAAAATATTTTTTTCTTATATAGCATTGTAACAATGGTTGTTTCTCAACAATTATAGCTAACGATCGCTATTATACTGCCGATTATGTTTAATCTATTACTTGGCTATAATATATGAACATTAACTTATATTTTAATAGTTATTTAATATTTTATATATTTTTTAATAATCTAATGTAGGTACAAAATGTATGACATATTCAATGGCTTTGCCTTTGTTGAATAAATATTATTATTGTTATGCACTACCGTCTCTTAACATTCCACGGGCCTTCCATTAGCGTCTAGCTTATACATAGTTGACTAATTTTGTACCACAAAACACGCTGAATTAAAGCAATTTCGAACGCAGTTACCTATATCTGTTTCGGTATTGAGAGCGAACTATTTTCATTATTTTAAAGGAAAAACATATTTAAAAAAATGCGTAATTCAAATATTATCAATAAAAATAATTTTATTAACAATTGTCAAATCATAACAAAAAGAAATATTTACATAGCCTCACATTTTTAAAAACATAATTCATGACAAATAATATTATATATACGATAATATCGTTATTAAATATGATTATATTTTGCAACAAATCCGATTGACAAATGTAGTCTTCTCGTTTAAAATTCCAATCTTCTCATTCCATCAATTTCACACATTCGAATTCACTGTAGGTAAATATTCAAAATATATAATAGGTAGAAGATACAGGATATCAATTTGTAATCTGTTTCAATAGATCTGTAAATAAATTCGTATATGACTAATTTCTATATTTTAGGAAACAAAATATTAGTTTTCATATTGTAACCAAAAAATTATCAAGGTTAAAAAATGTTTTTTTTTTTTCTTAATCGTTATACAAAAAGTTAATAATATATAAAATAACGTATAAACAAACCGTTTTATAATTGAAAATATCCCAAATTACATCAATTTTCATAGTAAGATGTGTATTTATTTTCATAGAGCTGTCAAAATAATCTCACGCCATTTTTAATTTTATCTAAACTGCTCACAGACATACGTCGTAATCGACATTACGCGACTCGCTTTTATACGTCGTCTCTCTCTAACCAATTGCATATATGGCGACCTCTTGGCGGAATAATTTTTCGAAATATCTCAGCAAAAATAACCCGATTTGTCTCGGACGTCTGTCAAAATGTTCTATAATTATCAATTTACACGATTTTGGCAAAAAGTTTACGTCCGATGGGTATAATTTCGCTAAGCAATGTTAAAAACCAATTCAACTGACAGCTAGAAAAAATTCAAATTTTATCAATCATTTGTTTTAAATTTGACATTTCAAAATAGAATTGACTCGTTTCACGAATCAAAATGCGACAAAAAATAAACTTCTGTCCCCGTCACTTTCATGTAGTTTAGCGACGTATGTTTTTAAAAAAATTTGATCGATTTGTCGCGTGTTAATTTCGCATTTAAGTTAGACTGTGACTTTTAATTTTTTTTGCCATGCTAAGTGAGGACCCCACACGGTCACCGTCATAGGAACGCGACAAAAAAACAATAACGCCGACTTTTATTTGCGAATTAACGGCGTTGAAAAAGTCGTTTTCGACGCGTCTTTTGCACTTTGCAGTTAGAGTTTTTTCTCGCGCTTCGTTTAAAACCGGTCTCGACGTCGTGCGACGAAAAGTCGCCGAGATACGACCGATTCCGGACGACGGGTTAATCAAATGGGACTTTTTTGTTTCCGCGTCGGCGCCCGAATTTTCGCCGAAAACCGTCCGCGCGAAAACTCTTTAAAAAGAGGCGAAAAAAGTCTGCAATTCGAGACCGGCCTCGCCGCTGGGCGATTTTTTTACGATTTTAGCCGGGCGATTGAAAATTTTTTCAACGTTAAGAGATAGGCGATCGGGCGCCCCTTTAAAAAATCGCCCTGCGGCCCCCCTAAATATGCAAATTTTGCCGATGCGACGTTGAGATGTAGAAATAATGCGCCCTCGTCGTAATTTTTTTTCGTAAAAATCCGTCAAAAATTGCACTTTTCTATAGACCGCCCGTTTGTACCTCGAAAAATTTTTCAGCTTTAATATAAGGGGACTAGTTGACCTGTGCAAAACCTTTTTGCAGGCGACTTAACACTGCTTTCAAAGATCAATGTTTTTGGTGCGGGTCTGCGGAAAAAAATTTTTACTAAAAAAAAATTTTTTTACATACGTTTTTGCCATGGTTTGTACAGATCACTGTGTTTTGAATCACGCCTGCGGCGCCAATTATCTTTAACGGGGTACGCAAAACTTTTTTAAATGTGTTTCTACAATAGTTTTCCAATATCGATGTGTTTAGAATCACGCCTGCGGCGCCAATTACGATTGCTGGCATACACAAAACTTTTTTGACTGTGTCTTTAGAATAGTTCTCCAATATCAACGTGTTATGAAATTGGTCTGCGACCTAATAATTACTCGGCCTAACGGCCTCGCCATATTGCCCCAAAAGGACAATAGGCGGGCCTCCGGCCCGCAATGTAGCCTTATTTTCATTTTTTTTATATCTGTCTAAATAAAATAGTTTTCACGTTTACCATTTATTAACTTTAGTATTCAAACAGATGACCTGTGCAAAACCTTTTTGCAGGCAACTTTACACCGCTTTCAAAGATCAATGTTTTTGGTATGGGTCTGCGGAAAAATTTGTTTTTTACAAAATTTTTTTTTTTGCATCCGTTTTTGCCATGGTTTGTAAAGATCACTGTGATTTGAATCACGCCTGCGGCGCCAATTGTCTTTAACGGGGTACGCAAAACTTTTTTAAATGTGTTTCTACAATAGTTTTCCAATATCGATGTGTTTAGAATCACGCCTGCGGCGCCAACTACCATTGCTGGCATACACAAAACTTTTTTGAATGTGTCTTTAGAATAGTTCTCCAATATCAAAGTGTTATAAAATTTGTCTGGGACCCAATAATTACTCGGCCTAACGGCCTCGCCATATGATCCCAAAAAATTCGTCTGCGATTACTCGGTCTTACGACCTCGCCGTTAGGCCCAAAAAGAAATTTAGGCACGGCGGGCCTTCGGCCCGCAATAAATTGGTCTGCAACTCAATATCTACTCGGTCTTACGACCTCGGCATTAGGCCCAAAAAGAAAATAAGGCGCGGCGGGCCTTCGGCCCGCAATAAATTGGTCTGCGACTCAATATCTACTCGGTCTTACGACCTCGTCATTAGGCCCAAAAAAAAATAAGGCCGCGGCGGGCCTTCGGCCCGCAATAAATTGGTCTGCGACTCAATATCTACTCAGTTTTACGACTCGTCATTAGGCCTAAAAAGAAAATAAGGCGCGGCGGGCCTTCGGCCCGCAATAAATTGGTCTGCGACTCAATATCTACTCAGTCTTACGACCTCGCCATTAGGTCCAAAAAGAAATTAAGGCGCGGCGGGCCTTCGGCCCGCAATAAATTGGTCTGCAGCTTAATATCTACTCGGTCTTACGACCTCGCCATTAGACCCAAAAAAAAAAAATAAGGCGCGGCGGGCCTTTGGCCCGCAATAAATTGGTCTGCGACTCAATATCTACTCGGTCGTACGATCTCGCCGATCAGTCCAAGAAGACAGTTTTTGTTTTTTTATATCTGTCTAAATAAAATAATTTTCACTTATACCATTTATTTACTTTAGTGTCCAAATAGACGATCTTTGCAAATCCTTGCGAGTTTACACCGTTTTCAATGATCAATGTTTTTAGTACGGGCCTTAACATACGTTTTTTTATACATTTTTTTATACCTATTCTGCAAGTTGTCTCGTTGACTTTTCTCCATTAATTTCAAAGCTTGCCAAAACTAATTCGTCTTCACATTGTTGAATGTTGCTTTTTTTCTTTGAAAATAAACCGTATACCATTAAATTTCTATTTAAGTTCCTTAAAGTTATGGAATAAGGTTGTCGCTTTTCTGGATAAACGTTCAAGTATTCTGCTTGAACCCATGTGGTGTTTTTGTTACGCTGAATGTGTGCGCAAAAATAGCCTGTTTTTCAAATTTGAAAATGCTTGAGCCATCTTAGAGAGTAAATCAAACAAAATGAATTAGCAAAACTGTAGCGATCGCTCGACAGATTGTTAACCTGTCGGTATGTATTTGTTTCTACAAATTTTGTTTTACACGGCACACTGATCAGTATGGATAACGTCAAAAAGCTATTTTGGTCAGTTTTGTAACTTCTGGTTCGTTTAAATGTACGATGTGCAATATCAAATTATTCAAAAAAATAAGCAGAATTTGAATATCTGAAAATCCAAAACAGCGTCCATAAGAAAAATCAAAGTTCATGTCAATATCTCATTACGTAGTGGAAATAAAAAAATAATAATAATAAATATTTTGGAACTGAACTTTAAAGATAAAAAAATTAAACTTACGCCACTGAAAAGACCTTAAAAAGTTATCATAAAATGGTTAATGAAATTTTCAAATATCTTCATAAATAAAAAAGTTATGGCCAGTTTTTCTAGATGGAAATTTTCACTATTTTCTGAATAAATTAATTTTTCTGCACTACTTTGCCTCTTTAACCGACTTTCTATCTCCACTAACAACAAAGTTACCTGTGTTAGCCCACGTCGGTTGAAACACACTGTATATATTATGTGTAAATAAAGTGAATTTGACTTCTCGCATTAATATTCAAATTTTAAAGAAATCGGGTATTTTTCGTCAGATTTTATGTATTTCTACACTTGTTAACTTTTTGAAGTCTGTGTACCGAATACTAACTTCATCGAAGCATAGTTAGGGCTCCGTATATCCGATGAAAAAGCGGAGTCCTTATAGGATCACTCTTGTGTCTGTCTTTTCGTTTGTCACAGCTCTCTCCGATTCTACGGGACGAAAAGTGTTGAAATTTTATTCTTATATAAATGTTAGATGACGCAATGACGGTTGTATAGCGTAAATAAACGAATTCCGAGTTTAGGGTAAATTTTGGGGGCTAAATTAAAAATAAAAAAAAATATATATATATATATATATATATATATATATCATGGACGTATCATATGAAAGGGTTCACTATGAGAAATACAAATATATTTCCTTTATAATTTTAAAATGCGTAGCTCGAAAGATATTAAAGAAAATATACAAAAATCGAGCGTTAACTCTCTCCCCCATCACCGTGAAAACTGAAGTTCAATTTTAGAAAATAGGAAATATAGTTTATAGGAAAACCTAAACAAAAATCCAAGTCTTAAAGATCTCACGGAAAACTGAATGGTACCAAACCATCTTCACGCGAGTTCGTCTCATTCTTGCCCGGTTTTTTTCTCATCTGTGACGTACAGAGGCAAATTTATCACAATGAAGTCTATATTTGAGCATCGATTTTTTTTTGGTATTCTGAAAAAAAATCCATCATCGATTTTTAAAGAGATAGGAGCCGATTTTTTTAAATGTTCGATTCGAAAAAAATCTGTAAATATGATGCTATTTATTTATATGGTAGCAAATTTTGAGCCTTTAAATTCATCGGCGCCTTTTCCCCTAAGTTAACCTCGGTGACCACCCTCTGTAAATTTCGGCGTCATTTTGAAATTTACCATCTTTTATTTACATGAAAAATACCACTCGTAAGTTGGTCTCTATTTGATAAAATGAACGGTGTGTTTTCAAACCAACTATAAAATTTGATGGCCATCCGAGTTGAAAATTATTTTAAAATAACAGATACGTCTCATAATCTCATTTCACGGATTATTCTATGTAATAAAAAAGGAATGCTGTTCACTGGTAGGCACAGCACTTGAAAACGGCAGGACCGATTTGGCTAATTTTTTCTCAAAATCAGAAAAATATTGATTATTATTTTCTATGGTATCTATTCTTATTATATCCATGCCAAAGCCCCGCGAGGCTAAACTAATATGCTTGAGCCGGCGACTCTACTATATGTTGTTGTTGTCGAGCAGGTCGCAGCCCCGAGAGGCAAATTATAATATGAATTACTTCAAATATTATCAATAAAAATAAGTTTATAAACATTTATTCAAAAAATATTGTAACAATAATATCAAAAATAAACTAAAAAAGAAAAAATATACATAACCTCATTTTTAACAGCATAACTTACGTCAAAAAAATGTTGTGGTTATTAAATACGATAATTTTTTAAAACAAATCCGACTGACAAATGTAGTATTTATGTTTTAAAATTCCAATATATTGTCATTTCAACAATTCTTTACATTCGCATTCATTATAAGTAAGTAAATAATTTCCAAAATACAGGAATGAATTTATAACCTTATTTCGTGATCTGTAAATAAATTTGAATATGAACTATTTCAACTATTTCAAGAAGTATATAATAATTAAGAAAAAATGTTTAAACAAACCGTATTATAATTTTCTATATTCCAAAAATCAGCTTTGATAGTTTTGTATTCAATCATCTCACACATAGAACGTATAGGGTACGTTTGACATCTGATTGTGTGTTTAGTACACGACAATCCACACTAAATGCTTAATTCGCCAATAAATAATATAAATACCATTATAATATGTCAAATTATCTTAAATTTCGTTTTTAAATAACGAAAAGCTACCGCTTACTGGTTAGAGACTTTGAATTATCATTTATAAAAAAGTTTCCGCCTGTCAGATTAACCTTTCATATGTATCAGATGTCAGACTGTGTACAATGATCAAAATAAGATCAAAATTATATGTCCGTCTCTATTTTACTAATTGTATATATTATGTCATCCTTTTGGCCGAATTAAATTTGAAGATTTCTCAGCAAAAATTATCGAGTCTGTCTCGGGTGTCTGTCAAAAAGTTTTATAATTAATAATTTACATGATTTTGGCAAAAAAATTACGGTCGATGGTCACAATTTCGTTAAATAATGTTAAAAACCAACCGTTTGACAGATAAATTAAATGTCATTGTTTGTTAGTCGTTTGTTTAAAATGTCAAATGTGTAAGATTTGTGGCCGTACTCAAAATTATATGTCTGTCTCTTTCTAACCAATTGCATATATGGCGACCTCTTGGCGGAATAATTTTTCGAAATATCTCAGCAAAAATCACCCGATTTGTCTCGAACGTCTGTCAAAATGTTCTATAATTATCAATTTACACGATTTTGGCAAAAAATTTACGTCCGATGGGTATAATTTCGCTAAACAATGTTAAAAACCAAATCAACTGACAGCTAGAAAAAATTCAAATTTTATCAATCATTTGTTTTAAATTTGACATTTCAAAATAGAATTGACTCGTTTCACGAATCAAAATGCGACAAAAAATAAACTTCTGTCCCCGTCACTTTCATGTAGTTTAGCGACGTATGTTGTTAAAAAAAATTGATCGATTTGTCGCGTGTTAATTTCGCATTTAAGTTAGACTGTGACTTTTAATTTTTTTTGCCATGCTAAGTGAGAACCCCACACGGTCACCGTCATAGGAACGGAACTAAAAAAACAATAACGCCGACTTTTATTTGCGAATTAACGGCGTTGAAAAAGTCGTTTTCGACGCGTCTTTTGCACTTTGCAGTTAGAGTTTTTTCTCGCGCTTCGTTTAAAACCGGTCTCGACGTCGTGCGACGAAAAGTCGCCGAGATACGACCGATTCCGGACGACGGGTTAATCAAATGGGACTTTTTTGTTTCCGCGTCGGCGCCCGAATTTTCGCCGAAAACCGTCCGCGCGAAAACTCTTTAAAAAGAGGCGAAAAAAGTCTGCAATTCGAGACCGGCCTCGCCGCCGGGCGATTTTTTTACGATTTTAGCCGGGCGATTGAAAATTTTTTCAACGTTAAGAGATAGGCGATCGGGCGCCCCTTTAAAAAATCGCCCTGCGGCCCCCCTCGAAACGCAACTTACGCCGATGCGACGTTGGGCTGTAGAAATAATGCGCCCTTTTCGTAATTTTTTTTCGTAAAAATCCGTCAAAAATTGCACTTTTCTATAGACCCCCCGTTTGTACCTCGGAAAATTTTTGCGTTTTAATATATGGGACTAGTTGACCTGTGCAAAACTTTTTTGCAGGCAACTTAACACCGCTTTCAAAGATCAATGTTTTTGGTATGAATCTGCGAAAAAATTTTTTTTTACAAAATTTTTTTTTTTGCATCGGTTTTTGCCATGGTTTGTAAAGATCACTGTGATTTGAATCACGCCTGCGGCGCGAATTATCTTTAACGGGGTACGCAAAACTTTTTTAAATGTGTTTCTACAATAGTTTTCCAATATCGATGTGTTTAGAATCACGCCTGCGGCGCCAATTACCATTGCCGGCATACACAAAACTTTTTTGAATGTGTCTTACGACCTCGGCATTAGGCCCAAAAAGAAAATAAGGCGCGGCGGGCCTTCGGCCCGCAATAAATTGGTCTGCGGCTCAATATCTACTCGGCCTTACGACCTCGCCATTAGGCCCAAAAAGAAACTAAGGCGCGGCGGGCCTTCGGCCCGCAATAAATTGGTCTGCGACTCAATATCTACTCGGTCTTACGACCTCGTCATTAGGCCCAAAAAGAAAATAAGGCGCGGCGGGCCTTCGGCCCGCAATAAATTGGTCTGCGGCTCAAAATCTACTCGGTCTTACGACCTCGCCATTAGTCCCAAAAAGAAATTAAGGCGCGGCGGGCCTTCGGCCCGCAATATATTGGTCTGCGACTCAATATTTACTCGGTCTTACGACCTCGTCATTAGGCCCAAAAAGAAAATAAGGCGCGGCGGGCCTTCGGCCCGCAATAAATTGGTCTGCGACTCAATATCTACTCGGTCTTACGACCTCGCCATTAGAGCCAAAAAGAAAATAAGGAGCGGCGGGCCTTCGGCCCGCATAAATTGGTCTGCGGCTCAATATCTACTCGGTCTTACGACCTCGCCATTAGAGCCAAAAAGAATATAAGGCGCTGCGGGCCTTCGGCCCGCATTAAATTGGTCTGCGACTCAATATCTACTCGGTCTTACGATCTCGCCGATCAGTCCAAGAAGACAGTTTTTGTTTTTTTATATCTGTCTAAATAAAATAATTTTCACTTATACCATTTGTTTACTTTAGTATCCAAATAGACGACCTTTGCAAAACCTTGCGAGTTTACACCGTTTTCAATGATCAATGTTTTTAGACGGGCCTTTAAGATACGTTTTTTATACATTTTTTTAGACCTATTCTGCAAGTTGTCTCGTTGTCTTTTCTCCATTAATTTCAAAGCTTGCTAAAACTAATTCGTCTTCACAGTGTTGAATGTTGCTTTTTTTCTTTGAAAATAAACCGTATACCATTAAATATCTATTCTGCTTGAACCCACGTGGTGTTTTTGTTACGCTGAATGTGTGCGCAAAAATAGCTCGTTTCTTCAAATTTGAAAATGCTTGAGCCATCTTAGAGAGTAAATCAAACAAAATGAATTAGCAAAACTGTAGCGATCGCTCGACAGATTGTTAACCTGTCGGTATGTATTTGTTTCAACAAATTTTGTTTTACACGGCACACTGATCAGTATGGATAACGTCAAAAAGCTATTTTGGTCAGTTTTGTAGCTTCTGGTTCGTTTAGATATAGGATGTGCTATGTCAAATTATTCAAAAAAATAAGCAGAATTTGAATATCTGAAACTCCAAAACAGCGTCCATAAGGAAAAAAAAAATATATATATATATATATATATATATATATATATATATATATATATATATATATATATATATATTTCAAGTGCATCATGGACGTATCATATGAAAGGGTTCGCTATGAGAAATACTAATATATTTCCTTTATAATTTTAAAATGCGTAGCTCGAAAGATATTAAAGAAAATATACAAAAATCGAGCGTTAACCATCTCCCCCATCACGGTGAAAACTGAACTTCAATTTTAGAAAATAGGAAATATAGTTTATAGGAAAACCTAAACGAAAATCCAAGTCTTAAAGATCTCACGGAAAACTGAATGGTATCGAACCATCTTCACGCGAGCTCGACTCATTCTTGCTCGGTTTTTTTCTCATCTGTGAGATACAGAGGTAAATTTATCACAATGAAGTCTGTATTTGAGCGTTTATTTTTTTTTTTGATATTCTGAAAAAAAATGCTTCATCGATTTTTAAAGAGACAGGGGCCGATTTTTTTAAATGTTCGATTCGAAAAAAATCTGTAAATATGATGCCATTTATTTATATGGTAGCCAATTTTGAACCATTATAATTCATCGGCGCCTTTTCCCCTAAGTTAACCTCGGTGACCACCCTCTGTAAATTTCGGCGTCATTTTGAAATTTACCATCTTTTATTTACATGAAAAATACCACTCGTAAGTTGGTCTCTATTTGATTAAATGAACGGTGTGTTTTCAAACCAACTATAAAATTTGATGGCCATCCGAGTTGAAAATTATTTTAAAATAACAGATACGTCTCTTAATCTCATTTCACGGATTATTCTATGTAATAAAAAAGGAATGCTGTTCACTGGTAGGCACAGCACTTGAAAACGGCAGGACCGATTTGGCTAATTTTTTCTCAAAATCAGAAAAATATTGATTATTATTTTCTATGGTATCTATTCTTCTTATATCCATGCCAAAGCCCCGCGAGGCTAAACTAATATGCTTGAGCCGGCGGCTCTACTATTGTTGTTGTTGTTGTCGAGCAGGTCGCTGCCCCGAGAGGCAAATTATAATATGGTAGTAACGAAGGCTCCACTACTGCTGTACAATCACACAAATTAAATGCTGTCAGTAATAATAGAATCATATACAGCGTGTTCAAAAAATTCGGAAACGCTAAAATATCGCAAAGAAATAGTATTTTTTGGAAAATGTTTCGAATAAGAGTTTCTCAATTCCAATCAACGCTTATTTTGATGACAAATATTTCCCCTTTAGGGGGTACACTTGCGGGGGACTGAGGTCAACTCTAAAATTTAATATGGTAAACACTATTTTTCTCTATTAGGTCGTATTAAAAGTAAAGTGATTAGAGCTCATATGATCCAAAAGATGAATTTCGGTTGAAAAAACTATCAGAATCGTGTAATTACATTGCAAATAACCATAACATTTTCTTGCAAAAGTAAAAACCCTAATTGCGATTTATCTCAAAACTGACATTTTGCAAATACTTCGATGGCTAATATTTACACGCATATTAATTTCATAATTTATCACAATCATCATTATTTTGTATTGCAACTCTGTATACTATTGCAAAAGGAAATATGTATATGAGGATTTGTCAAAATAAAATAATTTAAATTTTCATAAACATATCTTTGTAACAAAGTCAGCTCCTACTCTTGTTTGCTAAGATCCTTATCACAAATGCTAAGCCACGATGTCCTTCTGACCACATAATATCATGCTTATGTCACCTCAATTTCAAAATACAGTATAATCTTTTGGGGAAGCTCCAAACACCTAATCAAACTGTTCAGACTACAAAAAAATGCATTCGCATCATCATGAAAGTCGGCTATAGAGACTCGTGTATTCCGCTATTCAAAAAACTTAAAATACTACCTTTGCCGTCAATATATATATTTGAATGCGCCTGTTACGTTAAGAAACATTTTGAATAGGTACTTTGTAGTTTGTACTACACATAAACGGACATAACTACCAAACACGACACAAAATAGACTTATATGCGGGACCTAACATATCATACAGTGTTATTAACAATTAAATAAATATCTACAATAACGTACCAGCGGACATAAAAATTCTTGAGCTTGAAAGATATAAAACAGTGCTATATCAACATTTAGTTAACAATTGCTTTTACAGTGTCAGTGACTTCACTGTTCAGCTCCAACAAAAATAACAATATTTTAATCTATATCCATATTTTATATAAATTGTAATATTTCATAGACGATGACAGTCGTTTGAAAATATTTTTTTCTTTTATAGCATTGTAACAATGGTTGTTTCTCAACAATTATAGCTAACGATCGCTATTATACTGCCGATTATGTTTAATCTATTACGTGGCTATAACATATGAACATTTACTTATATTTTAATAGTTATTTAATATTTTATATATTTTTCAATAATCTAATGTACAATATGTATGACATATTCAATGACTTTGCCTTTGTTGAATAAATATTATTATTGTTATGCACTACCGTCTCTTAACATTCCACGGGCCTTCCATTAGCGTCTTGCTTATACATAGTTGACTAATTTTGTACCACAGAACACGCTGAATTAAAGCAATTTCGAACGCAGTTATATCTGTTTCGGTATTGAGAGCGACCTATTTTCATTATTTTAAAGGAAAAACATATTTAAAAAAATGCCTAATTACTTCAAATATTATCAATAAAAATAATTTTATTAACAATTGTCAAATCATAACAAAAAGAAATATTTACATAGCCTCACATTTTTAAAAACATAATTCATGACAAATAATATTATATATACGATAATATCGTTATTAAATATGATTATATTTTGCAACAAATCCGATTGACCAACGAAGTCTTCTTATTTAAAATTCCAATCTTGTCATTCCATCAATTTCACACATTCGAATTCACTGTAGGTAGAAGACACAGGAAATCAATTTGTAATCTGTTTCAATAGATCTGTAAATAAATTCATATATGACTAATTTCTATATTTTAGGAAACAAAATATTAGTTTTCATATTGTTATCAAAAAATTATCACTGTTAAAAAATGTTTTTTTTTTCTTAATCGTTATACAAAAAGATAATAATATATATAATAACGTATAAACAAACCGTTTTAGAATTGAAAATATACCAAAATACATCAATTTCCCTAGTAAGATGTGTATTTATTTTCATAGAGCTGTCAAAATAATCTCACGCCATTTTTACTTTTATCTGAACTGCTCATAGACATACGTCGTAATCGACATTACGCGACTCGATTTTATACGTCATCTCTCTCTAACCAATTGCATATATGGCGAGCTCTTGGCGGAATAATTTTTCGAAATATCTCAGCAAAAATCACCCGATTTGTCTCGGACGTCTGTCAAAATGTTCTATAATTATCAATTTACACGATTTTGGCAAAAAGTTTACGTCCGATGGCCGTAATTTCGCTAAACAATGTTAAAAACCAATTCAACTGACAGCTAGAAAAAATTCAAATTTTATCAATCATTTGTTTTAAATTTGACATTTCAAAATAGAATTGACTCGTTTCACGAATCAAAATGCGACAAAAAATAAACTTCTGTCCCCGTCACTTTCATGTAGTTTAGCGACGTATGTTTTTAAAAAAATTTGATCGATTTGTCGCGTGTTAATTTCACATTTAAGTTAGACTGTGACTTTTATTTTTTTTTGCCATGCTAAGTGAGGACCCCACACGGTCACCGTCATAGGAACGGAACAAAAAAACAATAACGCCGACTTTTATTAGCGAATTAACGGCGTTAAAAAAGTCGTTTTCGACGCGTCTTTTGCACTTTGCAGTTAGAGTTTTTTCTCGCGCTTCGTTTAAAACCGGTCTCGACGTCGTGCGACGAAAACTCGCCGAGATACGACCGATTCCGGACGACGGGTTAATCAAATGGGACTTTTTTGTTTCCGCGTCGGCGCCCAAATTTTCGCCGAAAACCGTCCGCGCGAAAACTCTTTAAAAAGAGGCGAAAAAAGTCTGCAATTCAAGACCGCCCTCGCCGCTGGGCGATTTTTTTACGATTTTAGCCGAGCGTTTAAAGACGCCTCTCAACGTTATCCTTACGGGAGACGGGGTCGACTTTGAAAAATCGCCGGGGCTACGCCCCGCAAACGCAAGACACCCGAATAGCGCTACGCATCGAGTCAAAAAGTCCTCTCTGAGCACTTTTTTTAGCGAATTTTTTCGTCCAAAAATGCAAATTTGTATAGCTGCAAAAGTTTTTTTTTTTTCATTTTTTGCCTTTTAATACAAGTGGATGGGCTTAACTTTTTATTACGTGTATTTTCTTGCTGTGTGTTTTTAAGAACATTGGCATAGCTATTGCATTTTGTTTCATTATTTGCCTTTTCAGTTAATAAGGTATTAATCATTTCTAGGTTTTTATTTCTTTTTTCTTTTTCTTCTATGAGTTTCTCACATAAATCTAGTTGTTTTCTCAAATTGTCTATATCTTTCTGCTGATTACTTACTTCAACTTCATTATTTGTGTTACTGAAATGTTGAGGAATAAATTTACTTAATATTTCATTGTTTCCCAGATTATCCGCTATCTTCTTTTTAATAATTATATCAATTAATTCATCTTTTTTTAATTTATTAAGTTCTTTTATGAAAATAGATATGTCAGAATTTGATAGAGACATTTTTTTTATTTTACCTGTACGGAGTATCACTCCGCACAGGAAAACAGACAATAATAACTAACTTATCAGTCACTATATCATTTACTTTCACTGTCAATTATAGGTGCTGATAGGCATTTCATGTGTAGTTTCCGATAGGCATTTCAAAAATAGGTTCCGATAGGCATTTCAGATATAGGTGCCGATAGGCATTTCAGATATAGTTGCCGATAGCTATTTTAAAATTAGGTGCCGATGGGCATTTCAGATATAGAAGCCGATAGGCATTTCAAATATAGGTGCCGATAGGCATTCCAGATATGGTTGCCGTTAGGCATTTCAAATATAGGTGCTGATAGGCATTTCAGATGTAGTTTCCGATAGGCATTTTAATAATAGGTGCCGATAGGCATTTCAGATATAGAAGCCGATAGGCATTTTAAATATAGGTGCCGATAGGCATTCCAGATATGGTTGCTGATAGGCATTTCAAATATAGGTGCTGATAGGCATTTCAGATGTAGTTTCCGATAGGCATTTCAAAAATAGGTGCCGATAGGCATTTCAGATATAGTTGCCGATTGGCATTTTAAAAATAGGTGCCGATAGGCATTTTAGATATAGAAGCCGATAGGCATTTCAAATATAGGTGCCGATAGGCATTCCAGATATGGTTGCCGATAGGCATTTCAAATATAGGTGCTGATAGGATTTTCAGATGTAGTTTCCGATAGGCATTTCAAAAATAGGTGCCGATAGGCATTTCAGATATAGGTGCCGATAGGCATTTCAGATATAGTTGCCGATTGGCATTTTAAAAATAGGTGCCGATAGGCATTTCAGATATAGAAGCCGATAGGCATTTCAAATATAGGTGCCGATAAGCATTCCAGATATAGTTGCCGATAGGCATTTCAAATATAGGTGCTGATAGGCATTCTAGATGTATTTTCCGATAGGCATTTCAAAAATTGGTGCCGATAGGCATTTCAGATATAGGTGCCGATAGGCATTTCAGATATAGTTACCGATTGGCATTTTAAAATAGGTGCCGATAGGCATTTCAGATATAGAAGCCGATAGGTATTTCAAATATAGGTGTCGATAGGCATTTCAGATATGGTTGACGATAGGCATTTCAAATATAGGTGATGATAGGCATTTTAGATGTAGTTTCCGATAGGCATTTCAAAAATAGGTGCCGATAGGCATTTCAGATATAGGTGCCGATAGGCATTTCAGATATAGTTACCGATTGGCATTTTAATAATAGGTGCCGATAGGCATTTCAGATATAGAAGCCGATAGGTATTTCAAATATAGGTGCCGATAGGCATTCCAGATATGGTTCCTGATAGCCATTTCAAATATAGGTGCTGATAGGCATTTCAGATGTAGTTTCCGATAGGCATTTCAAAAATAGGTGCCGATAGGCATTTCAGATATAGGTGCCGATAGGCATTCCAGATATGGTTGCCGATTGGCATTTCAAATATAGGTGCTAATAGGCATTTCAGATGTAGGTTCCGATAGGCATTTCAAAAATAGTTGCCGATAGGCATTTCAGATATAAGTGCCGATAGGCATTTCAGATATAGTTGCCGATAGCCATTTTAAAAATAGGTGCCGATAGGCATTTCAGATATAGAAGCCGATAGGCATTTCAAATATAGGTGCCGATAGGCATTCCAGATATGGTTGCCGATAGGCATTTCAAATATAGGTGCTGATAGGCATTTCAGATGTAGTTTCCGATAGGCATTTTAAAAATAGGTGCCGATAGGCATTTCAGATTTAGAAGCCGATAGGCATTTCAAATATAGGTGCCGATAGGCAACCCAGTTATGGTTGCCGATAGGCATTTCAAATATAGGTGCTGATAGGCATTTCAGATGTAGTTTCCGATAGGCATTTCAAAAATAGGTGCCGATAGGCATTTCAGATATAGGTGCCGATAGGCATTTCAGAAATACTTGCCGAATGGCATCTTAAAAATAGGTGCCGATAGGCATTTTAGATATAGAAGCCGATAGGAATTTCAAATATAGGTGCCGATAGGCATTCCAGATATAGTTGCCGATAGGCATTTCAAATATAGGTGCTGATAGGCATTTTAGATGTAGTTTCCGATAGGCATTTCAAAAATAGGTGCCGATAGGCATTTCAGATATAGGTGCCGATAGGCATTTCAGATATAGTTGCCGATTGGCATTTTAAAAATAGGTGTTGATAGGCATTTTAGATGTAGTTTCCGATAGGCATTTCAAATATAGGTGTCGATAGGCATTTCAGATATGGTTGCTGATAGGCATTTCAAATATAGGTGCTGATAGGCATTTCAGATGTAGTTTTCGATAGGCATTTCAAAAATAGGTGCCGATAGGCATTTCAGATATAGGTGCCGATAGGCATTTCAGATATAGTTGCCGATTGGCATTTTAAAAATAGGTGTCGATAGGCATTTCAGATATAGAAGCCGATAGGCTTTCAAATATAGGTGCCGATAGGCATTCCAGATATTATGTTTGCCGATAGGCATTTCAAATATAGGTGCTGATAGGCATTCTAGATGTATTTTCCGATAGGCATTTCATAAATTGGTGCCGATAGGCATTTCAGATATAGGTGCCGATAGGCATTTCAGATATAGTTACCGATTGGCATTTTAAAAATAGGTGCCGATAGGCATTTCAGATATAGAAGCCGATAGGTATTTCAAATATAGGTGTCGATAGGCATTTCAGATATGGTTGACGATAGGCATTTCAAATATAGGTGCTGATAGGCATTTCAGATGTAGTTTCCGATAGGCATTTCAAAAATAGGTGCCGATAGGCATTTCAGTTATAGGTGCCGATAGGCATTTCAGATATAGTTGCCGATTGGCATTTTAAAAATAGGTGCCGATAGGCATTTCAGATATAGAAGCCGATAGGCATTTCAAATATAGGTGCCAATAGGCATTCCAGATATGGTTGCCGATAGGCATTTCAAATATAGGTGCTGATAGGCATTTCAGATGTAGTTTCCGATAGGCATTTCAAAAATAGGTGCCGATAGGCATTTCAGATATAGGTGCCGATAAGCATTTCAGATATAGTTGCCAATTGGCATTTTTAAATAGGTGCCGATTGGCATTTCAGATATAGAAGTCGATAGGCATTTCAAATATAGGTGCCGATAGGCTTTCCAGATATGGTTGCCGATAGGCATTTCAAATATAGGTGCTGATAGGCATTTCATGTGTAGTTTCCGATAGGCATTTCAAAAATAGGTTCCGATAGGCATTTCAGATATAGGTGCCGATAGGCATTTCAGATATAGTTGCCGATAGCTATTTTAAAATTAGGTGCCGATGGGCATTTCAGATATAGAAGCCGATAGGCATTTCAAATATAGGTGCCGATAGGCATTCCAGATATGGTTGCCGTTAGGCATTTCAAATATAGGTGCTGATAGGCATTTCAGATGTAGTTTCCGATAGGCATTTTAATAATAGGTGCCGATAGGCATTTCAGATATAGAAGCCGATAGGCATTTTAAATATAGGTGCCGATAGGCATTCCAGATATGGTTGCTGATAGGCATTTCAAATATAGGTGCTGATAGGCATTTCAGATGTAGTTTCCGATAGGCATTTCAGATATAGGTGCCAATAGGCATTTCAGATATAGTTGCCGATTGGCATTTTAAAAATAGGTGCCGATAGGCATTTCAGATATAGAAGCCGATAAGCATTTCAAATATAGGTGCCAACAGGCATTCCAGATATGGTTGACGATAGGCATTTCAAATATAGGTGCTGATAGGCATTTCAGATGTAGTTTCCGATAGGCATTTCAAAAATTGGTGCCGATTGGCATTTTAGATATAGATGCCGATAGGCATTTCAGATATAGGTGCTGATAGGCATTCTAGATGTATTTTCCGATAGGCATTTCAAATATAGGTGCCGATAGGCATTCCAGATATGGTTGCCGATAGGCATTTCAAATATAGGTGCTGATAGGCATTTCAGATGTAGTTTCCGATAGGCATTTCAAAAATTGGTGCCGATTGGCATTTTAGATATAGATGCCGATAGGCATTTCAGATATAGTTGCCGATTGGCATTTTAAAAATAGGTGCCGAATGGCATTTCAGATATAGAAGCCGATAGGTATTTCAAATATAGGTGTCGATAGGCATTTCAGATATGGTTGCCGATAGGCATTTCAAATATAGGTGCTGATAGGCATTTCAGATGTAGTTTCCGATAGGCATTTCAAAAATTGGTGCCGATTGGCATTTCAGATATAGGTGCCGATAGGCATTTCAGATATAGTTGCCGATTGGCATTTTAAAAATAGGTGCCGATAGGCATTTCAGATATAGAAGCCGATAGGTATTTCAAATATAGGTGTCGATAGGCATTCCAGATATGTTTGCCGATAGGCATTTCAAATATAGGTGCTGATAGGCATTCTAGATGTATTTTCCGATAGGCATTTCAAAAATTGGTGCCGATAGGCATTTCAGATATAGGTGCCGATAGGCATTTCAGATATAGTTACCGATTGGCATTTCAAAAATAGGTGCCGATAGGCATTTCAGATATAGAAGCCGATTGGCATTTTAAAAATAGGTGCCGAATAGCATTTCAGATATAGAAGCCGATAGGTATTTCAAATATAGGTGTCGATAGGCATTTCAGATATGGTTGCCGATAGGCATTTCAAATATAGGTGCTGATAGGCATTTCAGATGTAGTTTCCGATAGGCATTTCAAAAATTGGTGCCGATTGGCATTTTAGATATAGATGCCGATAGGCATTTCAGATATAGGTGCTGATAGGCATTCTAGATGTATTTTCCGATAGGCATTTCAAATATAGGTGCCGATAGGCATTCCAGATATGGTTGCCGATAGGCATTTCAAATATAGGTGCTGATAGGCATTTCAGATGTAGTTTCCGATAGGCATTTCAAAAATTGGTGCCGATTGGCATTTTAGATATAGATGCCGATAGGCATTTCAGATATAGTTGCCGATTGGCATTTTAAAAATAGGTGCCGAATGGCATTTCAGATATAGAAGCCGATAGGTATTTCAAATATAGGTGTCGATAGGCATTTCAGATATGGTTGCCGATAGGCATTTCAAATATAGGTGCTGATAGGCATTTCAGATGTAGTTTCCGATAGGCATTTCAAAAATTGGTGCCGATTGGCATTTCAGATATAGGTGCCGATAGGCATTTCAGATATAGTTGCCGATTGGCATTTTAAAAATAGGTGCCGATAGGCATTTCAGATATAGAAGCCGTTAGGTATTTCAAATATAGGTGTCGATAGGCATTTCAGATATGGTTGCCGATAGGCATTTCAAATATAGGTACTGATAGGCATTTCAGACGTAGTTTCCGATAGGCATTTCAAAAATAGGTGCCGATAGGCATTTCAGATATAGGTGCCGATAGGCATTTCAGATATGGTTGCCGATTGGCATTTTTAAAATAGGTGCCGATAGGCATTTTAGATGTAGTTTCCGATAGGCATTTCAAAAATAGTTGCCGATAGGCATTTCAGATATAGGTGCCGATAGGCATATCAGATATAGTTGCCGATAGGCATTTAAAATATAGGTGCCGATAGGCATTTCAAATATAGGTGTCGATAGCCATTTCAGATTTAAATGCCGAATGGCATTTCAGATATAGGTGCCGATAGGCATTTCTGATGTGGTTGCTGATAGGCATTTCAAATATAGGTGCTGATAGGCATTTCAGATGTAGTTTTCGATAGGCATTTCAGATATAGGTGCCGATAGGCATTTCAGATATAGTTGCCGATTGGCATTTTAAAAACAGGTGCCGCTAGGCATTTCAGATATAGAAGCCGATAGGCATTTCAAATATAGGTGCCGATAGGCATTCTAAATATGGTTGCCGATAGGCATTTCAAATATAGGTGCTGATAGGCATTTCAGTTGTAGTTTCCGATAGGCATTTCAAAAATAGGTGCCGATAGGCATTTCAGATATAGGTGCCGATAGGCATTTCAGATATAGTTATTGATTGGCATTTTAAAAATAGGTGCCGATAGGCATTTCAGATATAAAAGCCGATAGGCATTTCAAATATAGGTGCCGATAGGCATTCTAGATATGGTTGCCGATAGGCATTTCAAATATAGGTGCTGATAGGCATTTCAGAAGTAGTTTCCGATAGGCATTTCAAACATAGGTGCCGATAGGCATTTCAGATATAGGTGCCGATAGGCATTTCAGATATAGTTGCCGATAGCCATTTTAAAAAGAGGGGCCGATAGGCATTTCAGATATAGAAGCCGATAGGCATTTCAAATATAGGTGCCGATAGGCATTCCAGATTTGGTTGCCGATAGTTTCCGATAGGCATTTTAAAAATAGGTGCCGATAGGCATTTCAGATATAGAAGCCGATAGGCATTTCAAATATAGGTGACGATAGGCACTCCAGATATGGTAGCCGATAGGCATTTCAAATATAGGTGCTGATAGGCATTTCAGATGTAGTTTCCGATAGGCATTTCAAAAATAGGTGCCGATAGGCATTTCAGATATAGGTGCCGATAGGCATTTCAGATATAGTTGCCGATAGCCATTTTAAAAATAGGTGCCGATAGGCATTTCAGATATAGAAGCCGATAGGCATTATAAATATAGGTGCCGATAGGCATTCCAGATTTGGTTGCCGATAGGCATTTCAAATATAGGTGCTGATAGGCATTTCAGATGTAGTTTCCGATAGGCATTTCAAAAATAGGTGCCGATAGGCATTCCAGATATGGTTGCCGATAGGCATTTCAAATATAGGTGCTGATAGGCATTCCAGATGTATTATCCGATAGGCATTTCAAAAATTGGTGCCGATAGGCATTTCAGATATAGGTGCCGATAGGCATTTCAGATATAGTTGCCGAAAGACATTTTAAAAACAGGTGCCGATAGGCATTTCAGATATAGAAGCCGATAGGTATTTCAAATATAGGTGTCGATAGGCATTTCAGATATGGTTGCCGATAGGCATTTCAAATATAGGTCCTGATAGGCATTTCAGATGTAGTTTCCGATAGGCATTTCAAAAATAGGTGCCGATAGGCATTTCAGATATAGGTGCCGATAGGCATTTCAGATATAGTTGCCGAAAGACATTTTAAAAACAGGTGCCGATAGACATTTCAGATATAGAAGCCGATAGGCATTTCAAATATAGGTGCCGATAGGCATTCCAGATATGGTTGCCGATAGGCTTTTCAAATATAAGTGCTAATAGGCATTCCAGATGTATTTTCCGATAGGCATTTCAAAAATTGGTGCCGATAGGCATTTCAGATATAGGTGCCGAGAGGCATTTCAGATATAGTTACCGATTGGCATTTCAAAAATAGGTGCCGATAGGCATTTCAGATATAGAAGCCGATAGGTATTTCAAATATAGGTGTCGATAGGCATTTCAGATATGGTTGACGATAGGCATTTCAAATATAGGTGCTGATAGACATTTCAGATGTAGTTTCCGATAGGCATTTCAAAAATAGGTGCCGATAGGCATTTCAGATATAGAAGCCGATAGGCATTTCAAATATAGGTGCCAATAGGTATTCCAGATATGGTTGCCGATAGGCATTTCAAATATAGGTGCTGATAGGCATTTTAGATGTAGTTTCCGATAGGCATTTCAAAAATAGGTGCCGATAGGCATTTCAGATATAGGTGCCGATAGGCATTTCAGATATAGTTGCCAATTGGCATTTTAAAAATAGGTGCCGATAGGCATTTCAGATATAGAAGCCGATAGGCATTTCAAATATAGGTGCCGATAGGCATTCCAGATATTGTTGCCGATAGGCATTTTCAAATATAGGTGCTGATAGGCATTTTAGATGTAGTTTTCGATAGGCATTTCAAAAATTGATGCCGATAGGCTTTTCAGATATAGGTGCCGATAGGCATTTCAGATATAGTTGCCGATTGGCATTTTAAAAACAGGTGCTGATAGGCATTTCAGATATAGAAGCCGATAGGTATTTCAAATATAGGGGTCGATAGGCATTTCAAATATGGTTGCCGATAGGCATTTCAAATATAGGAGCAGATAGGCATTTCAGATGTAGTTTCCGAAAGACATTTCAAAAATAGGTGCCGATAGGCATTTCAGATATAGGTGCCGATAGGCATTTTAAAAATAGGTGCCGATAGGCATTTCAGATATAGAAGCCGATAGGTATTTCAAATATAGGTGTCGATAGGCATTTCAGATATGGTTGCCGATAGGCATTTCAAATATTGGTGCTGATAGGCATTTCAGATGTAGTTTCCGATAGGCATTTCAAAAATAGGTGCCGATAGGCATTTCAGATATAGGTGCCGATAGGCATTACAGATATAGTTGCCGATTGGCATTTTAAAAATAGGTGCCGATAGGCATTTCAGATATAGAAGCCGATAGGTATTTCAAATATAGGTGTCGATAGGCATTTCAGATATGGTTGCCGATAGGCATTTCAAATATTGGTGCTGATAGGCATTTCAGATGTAGTTTCCGATAGGGATTTCAAAAATTGGTGCCGATAGGCATTTCAGATATAGGTGCCGAAAGGCATTTCAGATATAGTTGCCGATTGGCATTTTAAAAATAGGTGCCGATAGGCATTTCAGATATAGAAGCCGATAGGTATTTCAAATATAGGTGTCGATAGGCATTTCAGATATGGTTGCCGATAGGCATTTCAAATATTGGTGCTGATAGGCATTTCAGATGTAGTTTCCGATAGGCATTTCAAAAATAGGTGCCGATAGGCATTTCAGATATAGGTGCCGATAGGCATTACAGATATAGTTGCCGATTGGCATTTTAAAAATAGGTGCCGATAGGCATTTCAGATATAGAAGCCGATAGGCATTTCAAATATAGGTGCCGATAGGCATTCCAGATATAGTTGCCGATAGGCATTTCAAATATATTTGCTGATAGGCATTTCAGATGTAGTTTCCGATAGGCATTTCAAAAATAGGTGCCGATAGGCATTTCAGATATAGGTGCCGATAGGCATTTCAGATATAGTTGCCGATTGGCATTTTAAAAATAGGTGCCGATAGGCATTTCAAATATAGAAGCCGATAGGCATTTCAAATATAGGTGCCGATAGGCATTCCAGATATGGTTGCCGATAGGCATTTCAAATATAGGTGCTGATAGGCATTTCAGATGTAGTTTCCGATAGGCATTTCAAAAATAGTTGCCGATAGGCATTTCAGATATAGGTGCCGATAGGCATTTCAGATATAGTTGCCGATTGGCATTTTAAAAATAGGTGCCGATAGGCATTTCAGATAAAGAAGCCGATAGGCATTTCAAATATAGATGCCGATAAGCATTCCAGATATGGTTGCCGATAGGCATTTCAAATATAGGTGCTGATAGGCATTTCAGATGTAGTTTCCGATAGGCATTTCAAAAATTGGTGCCGATAGGCATTTCAGATATAGGTGCCGATAGGCATTTCAGATATAGTTACCGATTGGCATTTTAAAAACAGGTGCCGATAGGCATTTCAGATATAGAAGCCGATAGGCATTTCAAATATAGATGCCGATAAGCATTCCAGATATGGTTGTTGATAGGCATTTCAAATATAGCAGCAGATAGGCATTTCAGATGTAGTTTCCGAAAGACATTTCAAAAATAGGTGCCGATAGGCATTTCAGATATAGGTGCCGATAGGCATTTAAAATATAGGATCCGATAGGCATTTTAAATAAAGGTGTCGATAGGCATTTCAGATATAGGTGCCGATAGGCATTTCAGATATAGTTGCCGATAGCCATTTTAAAAAGAGGGGCCGATAGGCATTTCAGATATAGAAGCCGATAGGCATTTCAAATATAGGTGCCGATAGGCATTCCAGATTTGGTTGCCGATAGTTTCCGATAGGCATTTTAAAAATAGGTGCAGATAGGCATTTCAGATATAGAAGCCGATAGGCATTTCAAATATAGGTGACGATAGGCACTCCA
The DNA here is from genome assembly GCA_034508555.1 of Venustoraphidia nigricollis. Taxonomy (NCBI): domain Eukaryota; kingdom Metazoa; phylum Arthropoda; class Insecta; order Raphidioptera; family Raphidiidae; genus Venustoraphidia; species Venustoraphidia nigricollis. The sequence continues at coordinate 359,897 of JAVRKA010000176.1, read as the reverse complement.
GATATGGTTGCCGATAGGCATTTCAAATATAGGTGCTGATAGGCATTTCAGATGTAGTTTCCGATAGGCATTTCAAAAATAGGTGCCGATAGGCATTTCAGATATAGGTGCCGATAGGCATTTCAGATATAGTTGCCGATAGCCATTTTAAAAATAGGTGCCGATAGGCATTTCAGATATAGAAGCCGATAGGCATTATAAATATAGGTGCCGATAGGCATTCCAGATTTGGTTGCCGATAGGCATTTCAAATATAGGTGCTGATAGGCATTTCAGATGTAGTTTCCGATAGGCATTTCAAAAATAGGTGCCGATAGGCATTCCAGATATGGTTGCCGATAGGCATTTCAAATATAGGTGCTGATAGGCATTCCAGATGTATTATCCGATAGGCATTTCAAAAATTGGTGCCGATAGGCATTTCAGATATAGGTGCCGATAGGCATTTCAGATATAGTTGCCGAAAGACATTTTAAAAACAGGTGCCGATAGGCATTTCAGATATAGAAGCCGATAGGCATTTCAAATATAGGTCCTGATAGGCATTTCAGATGTAGTTTCCGATAGGCATTTCAAAAATAGGTGCCGATAGGCATTTCAGATATAGATGCCGATAGGCATTTCAGATATAGTTGCCGAAAGACATTTTAAAAACAGGTGCCGATAGGCATTTCAGATATAGAAGCCGATAGGCATTTCAAATATAGGTGCCGATAGGCATTCCAGATATGGTTGCCGATAGGCTTTTTAAATATAAGTGCTAATAGGCATTCCAGATGTATTTTCCGATAGGCATTTCAAAAATTGGTGCCGATAGGCATTTCAGATATAGGTGCCGAGAGGCATTTCAGATATAGTTACCGATTGGCATTTCAAAAATAGGTGCCGATAGGCATTTCAGATATAGAAGCCGATAGGTATTTCAAATATAGGTGTCGATAGGCATTTCAGATATGGTTGACGATAGGCATTTCAAATATAGGTGCTGATAGACATTTCAGATGTAGTTTCCGATAGGCATTTCAAAAATAGGTGCCGATAGGCATTTCAGATATAGAAGCCGATAGGCATTTCAAATATAGGTGCCAATAGGTATTCCAGATATGGTTGCCGATAGGCATTTCAAATATAGGTGCTGATAGGCATTTTAGATGTAGTTTCCGATAGGCATTTCAAAAATAGGTGCCGATAGGCATTTCAGATATAGGTGCCGATAGGCATTTCAGATATAGTTGCCAATTGGCATTTTAAAAATAGGTGCCGATAGGCATTTCAGATATAGAAGCCGATAGGCATTTCAAATATAGGTGCCGATAGGCATTCCAGATATTGTTGCCGATAGGCATTTTCAAATATAGGTGCTGATAGGCATTTTAGATGTAGTTTTCGATAGGCATTTCAAAAATTGATGCCGATAGGCTTTTCAGATATAGGTGCCGATAGGCATTTCAGATATAGTTGCCGATTGGCATTTTAAAAACAGGTGCTGATAGGCATTTCAGATATAGAAGCCGATAGGTATTTCAAATATAGGGGTCGATAGGCATTTCAAATATGGTTGCCGATAGGCATTTCAAATATAGGAGCAGATAGGCATTTCAGATGTAGTTTCCGAAAGACATTTCAAAAATAGGTGCCGATAGGCATTTCAGATATAGGTGCCGATAGGCATTTTAAAAATAGGTGCCGATAGGCATTTCAGATATAGAAGCCGATAGGTATTTCAAATATAGGTGTCGATAGGCATTTCAGATATGGTTGCCGATAGGCATTTCAAATATTGGTGCTGATAGGCATTTCAGATGTAGTTTCCGATAGGCATTTCAAAAATAGGTGCCGATAGGCATTTCAGATATAGGTGCCGATAGGCATTACAGATATAGTTGCCGATTGGCATTTTAAAAATAGGTGCCGATAGGCATTTCAGATATAGAAGCCGATAGGTATTTCAAATATAGGTGTCGATAGGCATTTCAGATATGGTTGCCGATAGGCATTTCAAATATTGGTGCTGATAGGCATTTCAGATGTAGTTTCCGATAGGCATTTCAAAAATAGGTGCCGATAGGCATTTCAGATATAGGTGCCGATAGGCATTACAGATATAGTTGCCGATTGGCATTTTAAAAATAGGTGCCGATAGGCATTTCAGATATAGAAGCCGATAGGCATTTCAAATATAGGTGCCGATAGGCATTCCAGATATAGTTGCCGATAGGCATTTCAAATATATTTGCTGATAGGCATTTCAGATGTAGTTTCCGATAGGCATTTCAAAAATAGGTGCCGATAGGCATTTCAGATATAGGTGCCGATAGGCATTTCAGATATAGTTGCCGATTGGCATTTTAAAAATAGGTGCCGATAGGCATTTCAAATATAGAAGCCGATAGGCATTTCAAATATAGGTGCCGATAGGCATTCCAGATATGGTTGCCGATAGGCATTTCAAATATAGGTGCTGATAGGCATTTCAGATGTAGTTTCCGATAGGCATTTCAAAAATAGTTGCCGATAGGCATTTCAGATATAGGTGCCGATAGGCATTTCAGATATAGTTGCCGATTGGCATTTTAAAAATAGGTGCCGATAGGCATTTCAGATAAAGAAGCCGATAGGCATTTCAAATATAGATGCCGATAAGCATTTCAGATATGGTTGCCGATAGGCATTTCAAATATAGGTGCTGATAGGCATTTCAGATGTAGTTTCCGATAGGCATTTCAAAAATTGGTGCCGATAGGCATTTCAGATATAGGTGCCGATAGGCATTTCAGATATAGTTACCGATTAGCATTTTAAAAACAGGTGCCGATAGGCATTTCAGATATAGAAGCCGATAGGCATTTCAAATATAGATGCCGATAAGCATTCCAGATATGGTTGTTGATAGGCATTTCAAATATAGCAGCAGATAGGCATTTCAGATGTAGTTTCCGAAAGACATTTCAAAAATAGGTGCCGATAGGCATTTCAGATATAGGTGCCGATAGGCATTTAAAATATAGGATCCGATAGGCATTTTAAATTAAGGTGTCGATAGGCATTTCAGATATAAATGCCGAAAGGCATTTCAGATATAGGTGCCGATAGGCATTTCTGATGTGGTTGCCGATAAGCATTTCAAATATAGGTGCTGATAGGCATTTCAGATGTAGTTTTCGATAGGCATTTCAAAAATAGGTGCCGATAGGCATTTCAGATATAGGTGCTGATAGGCACTTCAGATATAGTTGCCGATTGGCATTTTAAAAATAGGTGCCGCTAGGGATTTCAGATATAGAAGCCGATAGGCATTTCAAATATAGGTGCCGATAGGCATTCCAAATATGGTTGCCGATAGGCATAACAAATATAGGTGCTGATAGGCATTTCAGTTGTAGTTTCCGATAGGCATTTCAAAAATAGGTGCCGATAGGCATTTTCAGATATAGGTGCCGATTGGCATTTTAAAAATAGGTGCCGATAGGCATTTCAGATATAGAAGCCGATAGGCATTTCAAATATAGGTGCCGATAGGCATTCCAGATATGGTTGTCGATAGGCATATCAAATATAGGTGCTGATAGGCATTTCAGATGTAGTTTCCGATAGGCATTTCAAAAATAGGTGACGATAGGCATTTCAGATATAGGTGTTGATAGGCATTTCAGATATAGTTGCCGATAGCCATTTTAAAAATAGGTGCCGATAGGCATTTCAGATATAGAAGCCGATAGGCATTTCAAATATAGGTGCCGATAGGCATTCCAGATATGGTTGCCGATAGGCATTTCAAATATAGGTGCTGATAGGCATTTCAGATGTAGTTCCGATAGGCATTTTAAAAATAGGTGCCGATAGGCATTTCAGATATAGAAGCCGATAGGCATTTCAAATATAGGTGCCGATAGGCATTCCAGATATGGTTGCCGATAGGCATTTCAAATATAGGTGCTGATAGGCATTTCAGATGTAGTTTCCGATAGGCATTTCAAAAATAGGTGCCGATAGGCATTTCAGATATAGGTGCCGATAAGCATTTCAGATATAGTTGCCGATAGCCATTTTAAAAATAGGTGCCGATAGGCATTTCAGATATAGAAGCTGATAGGCATTTCAAATATAGGTGCCGATAGGCATTCCAGATATATTTGCCGATAGGCATTTAAAATATAGGTGCTGATAGGCATTTCAGATGTAGTTTCCGATAGGCATTTCAAAAATAGGTGCCGATAGGCATTTCAGATATAGGTGCCGATAGGCATTCCAGATATGGTTGCCGATAGGCATTTCAAATATAGGTGCTGATAGGCATTTCAGATGTAGTTTCCGATAGGCATTTCAAAAATTGGTGCCGATAGGCATTTCAAATATAGGTGCCGATAGGCATTTCAGATATAGTTGCCGTTTGGCATTTTAAAAATAGGTGCTGATAGGCATTTCAGATATAGAAGCCGATAGGTATTTCAAATATAGGTGTCGATAGGCATTTCAGATATGGTTGCCGATAGGCATTTCAAATATAGGTGCTGATAGGCATTTCAGATGTAGTTTCCGACAGCTATTTCAAAAATAGGTGCCGATAAGCATTTCAGATATAGGTGCCGATAGGCATTTCAGATATAGTTGCCGAATGGCATTTTAAAAATAGGTGTCGATAGGCATTTCAGATATAGAAGCCGATAGGCATTTCAAATATAGGTGCCGATAGGCATTCCAGATATGGTTGCCGATAGGCATTTCAAATATAGGTGCTGATAGGCATTTCAGATGTAGTTTCCGACAGCCATTTCAAAAATAGGTGCCGATAGGCATTTCAGATATAGAAGCCGTTAGGCATTTCAAATATAGGTGCCGATAGGCATTCCAGATATGGTTGCCGATAGGCATTTCAAATATAGGTGCTGATAGGCATTTCAGATGTAGTTCCGATAGGCATTTTAAAAATAGGTGCCGATAGGCATTTCAGATATAGAAGCCGATAGGCATTTCAAATATAGGTGCCGATAGGCATTCCAGATATGGTTGCCGATAGGCATTTCAAATATAGGTGCTGATAGGCATTTCAGATGTAGTTTCCGATAGGCATTTCAAAAATAGGTGCCGATAGGCATTTCAGATATAGGTGCCGATAAACATTTCAGATATAGTTGCCGATAGCCATTTTAAAAATAGGTGCCGATAGGCATTTCAGATATAGAAGCTGATAGGCATTTCAAATATAGGTGCCGATAGGCATTCCAGATATATTTGCCGATAGGCATTTAAAATATAGGTGCTGATAGGCATTTCAGATGTAGTTTCCGATAGGCATTTCAAAAATAGGTGCCGATAGGCATTTCAGATATAGGTGCCGATAGGCATTCCAGATATGGTTGCCGATAGGCATTTCAAATATAGGTGCTGATAGGCATTTCAGATGTAGTTTCCGATAGGCATTTCAAAAATTGGTGCCGATAGGCATTTCAAATATAGGTGCCGATAGGCATTTCAGATATAGTTGCCGTTTGGCATTTTAAAAATAGGTGCTGATAGGCATTTCAGATATAGAAGCCGATAGGTATTTCAAATATAGGTGTCGATAGGCATTTCAGATATGGTTGCCGATAGGCATTTCAAATATAGGTGCTGATAGGCATTTCAGATGTAGTTTCCGACAGCTATTTCAAAAATAGGTGCCGATAAGCATTTCAGATATAGGTGCCGATAGGCATTTCAGATATAGTTGCCGAATGGCATTTTAAAAATAGGTGTCGATAGGCATTTCAGATATAGAAGCCGATAGGCATTTCAAATATAGGTGCCGATAGGCATTCCAGATATGGTTGCCGATAGGCATTTCAAATATAGGTGCTGATAGGCATTTCAGATGTAGTTTCCGACAGCCATTTCAAAAATAGGTGCCGGTAAGCATTTAAGATATAGGTGCCGATAGGCATTTCAGATATAGTTGCCGAATGGCATTTTAAAAATAGGTGTCGATAGGCATTTCAGATATAGGTGCCGATAGGCATTCCAGATATGGTTGCCGATAGGCATTTCAAATATAGGTGCTGATAGGCATTTTAGATGTAGTTTCCGATAGGCATTTCAAAAATAGGTGCCGATAGGCATTTCAGATATAGGTGCCGATAGGCATTTCAGATATAGTTGCCGATAGCCATTTTAAAAATAGGTGCCGATAGGCATTTTGAGATATAGAAGCCGATAGGCATTTCAAATATAGGTGCCGATAGGCATTCCAGATATGGTTGCCGATAGGCATTTCAAATATAGGTGCTGATAGGCATTTCAGATGTAGTTTCCGATAGGCATTTTAAAAATAGGTGCCGATAGGCATTTCAGATATAGGTGCCGATAGGCATTTCAGATATAGTTGCCGATTGGCATTTTAAAAATAGGTGCCGATAGGCATTTCAGATATAGAAGCCGATAGGTATTTCAAATATAGGTGTCGATAGGCATTTCAGATATGGTTGACGATAGGCATTTCAAATATAGGTGCTGATAGGCATTTCAGATGTAGTTTCCGATAGGCATTTCAAAAATAGGTGCCGATAGGCATTTCAGATATAGGTGCCGATAGGCATTTCAGATATAGTTGCCGATTGTCATTTTAAAAATAGGTGCCGATAGGCATTTCAGATATAGAAGCCGATAGGCATTTCAAATATAGGTGCCAATAGGCATTCCAGATATGGTTGCCGATAGGCATTTCAAATATAGGTGCTGATAGGCATTTCAGATGTAGTTTCCGATAGGCATTTCAAAAATAGGTGCCGATAGGCATTTCAGATATAGGTGCCGATAAGCATTTCAGATATAGTTGCCAATTGGCATTTTAAAAATAGGTGCCGATTGGCATTTCAGATATAGAAGCCGATAGGCATTTCAGATATAGGTGCCGATAGGCATTTCAGATATAGTTGCCGATTGGCATTTTAAAAATAGGTGCCGATAGGCATTTCAGATATAGAAGCCGATAGGTATTTCAAATATAGGTGTCGATAGGCATTTCAGATATGGTTGACGATAGGCATTTCAAATATAGGTGCTGATAGGCATTTCAGATGTAGTTTCCGATAGGCATTTCAAAAATAGGTGCCGATAGGCATTTCAGATATAGGTGCCGATAGGCATTTCAGATATAGTTGCCGATTGGCATTTTAAAAATAGGTGCCGATAGGCATTTCAGATATAGAAGCCGATAGGCATTTCAAATATAGGTGCCGATAGGCATTCCAGATTAGGTTGCCGATAGGCATTTCAAATATAGGTGCTGATAGGCATTCCAGATATGGTTGCCGATAGGCATTTCAAATATAAGTGCTGATAGGCATTTCAGATGTCGTTCCGATAGGCATTTCAAAAATAGGTGCCGATAGGCATTCCAGATATGGTTGCTGATAGGCATTTCAAATATAGGTGCTGATAGGCATTTCAGATGTAGTTTGCGATAGGCAGTTTAAAAATAGGTGCCGATAGGCATTTCAGATATAGTTGCCGATTGGCATTTTAAAAATAGGTGCCGATAGGCATTTTAGATATAGAAGCCGATAGGCATTTCAAATATAGGTGCCGATAGGCATTCCAGATATGGTTGCCGATAGGCATTTCAAATATAGGTGCCGATAGGCATTTCAGATATAGTTGCCGATTGGCATTTTAAAAATAGGTGCCGATAGGCATTTCAGATATAGAAGCCGATAGTCATTTCAAATATAGGTGCCAATAGGCATTCCAGATATGGTTGCCGATAGGCATTTCAAATATAGGTGCTGATAGGCATTTCAGATGTAGTTTCCGATAGGCATTTCAAAAATAGGTGCCGATAGGCATTTCAGATATAGGTGCCGATAAGCATTTCAGATATAGTTGCCAATTGGCATTTTAAAATAGGTGCCGATTGGCATTTCAGATATAGAAGCCGATAGGCATTTCAAATATAGGTGCCGATAGGCATTCCAGATATGGTTGCCGATAGGCATTTTAAATATGGGTGCTGATAGGCATTTTAGATATAGAAGCCGATAGGTATTTCAAATATAGGGGTCGATAGGCATTTCAGATATGGTTGCCGATAGGCATTTCAAATATAGGAGCAGATAGGCATTTCAGATGTAGTTTCCGAAAGACATTTCAAAAATAGGTGCCGATAGGCATTTCAGATATAGGTGCCGATAGGCATTTCAGATATAGTTGCCGATTGGCATTTTAAAAATAGGTGCCGATAGGCATTTCAGATATAGAAGCTGATAGGCATTTTAAATATAGGTGCTGATAGGCATTTCAGATGTAGTTTCCGATAGGCATTTCAAAAATAGGTACCGATAGGCATTTCGAATATAGGTGCCGATAGGCATTTCAGATATAGTTGCCAATTCGCATTTTAAAAATAGGTGTCGATAGGCATTTCAGATATAGAAGACGATAGGCATTTCAAATATAGGTGCCGAAGTGCATTCCAGATATGGTTGCCGATAGGCATTTCAAATATAGGTGCTGATAGGCATTTCAGTTGTAGTTTCCGATAGGCATTTCAAAAATTGGTGCCGATTGGCATTTTAGATATAGATGCCGATAGGCATTTCAGATATAGTTGCCGATTGGCATTTTAAAAATAGGTGCCGATAGGCATTTCAGATATAGAAGCCGATAGGTATTTCAAATATAGGTGTCGATAGGCATTTCAGATATGGTTGCCGATAGGCATTTCAAATATAGGTGCTGATAGGCATTTCAGATGTAGTTTCCGATAGGCATTTCAAAAATTGGTGCCGATTGGCATTTCAGATATAGGTGCCGATAGGCATTTCAGATATAGTTGCCGATTGGCATTTTAAAAATAGGTGCCGATAGGCATTTCAGATATAGAAGCCGATAGGTATTTCAAATATAGGTGTCGATAGGCATTTCAGATATGGTTGCCGATAGGCATTTCAAATATAGGTGCTGATAGGCATTACAGATGTAGTTTCCGATAGGCATTTCAAAAATAGGTGCCGATAGGCATTTCAGATATAGGTGCCGATAGGCATTTCAGATATAGTTGCCGATTGGCATTTTTAAAATAGGTGCCGATAGGCATTTTAGATGTAGTTTCCGATAGGCATTTCAAAAATAGTTGCCGATAGGCATTTCAGATATAGGTGCCGATAGGCATATCAGATATAGTTGCCGATAGGCATTTAAAATATAGGTGCCGATAGGCATTTCAAATATAGGTGTCGATAGGCATTTCAGATATAAATGCCGAATGGCATTTCAGATATAGGTGCCGATAGGCATTTCTGATGTGGTTGCTGATAGGCATTTCAAATATAGGTGCTGATAGGCATTTCAGATGTAGTTTTCGATAGGCATTTCAAAAATAGGTGCCGATAGGCATTTTAGATATAGGTGCCGATAGGCACTTCAGATTTAGTTGCCGATTGGCATTTTCAAAATAGGTGCCGATAGGCATTTCAGATATAGAAGCCGATAGGCATTTCCAATATAGGTGCTGATAGGCATTCTAAATATGGCTGCTGATAGGCATTTCAAATATAGGTGCTGATAGGCATTTCAGTTGTAGTTTCCGATAGGCATTTCAAAAATAGGTGCCGATAGGCATTTCAGATATAGGTGCCGATAGGCATTTCAGATATAGTTGCCGATTGGCATTTTAAAAATAGGTGTCGATAGGCATTTCAGATATAGAAGCCGATAGGCATTTCAAATATAGGTGCCGATAGGCATTCCAAATATGGTTGCCGATAGGCATTTCAAATATAAGTGCTGATAGGCATTCCAGATGTATTTTCCGATAGGCATTTCAAAAATTGGTGCCGATAGGCATTTCAGATATAGGTGCCAAGAGGCATTTCAGATATAGTTACCGATTGGCATTTCAAAAATAGGTGCCGATAGGCATTTCAGATATAGAAGCCGATAGGTATTTCAAATATAGGTGTCGATAGACTTTTCAGATATGTTTGACGATAGGCATTTCAAATATAGGTGCTGATAGGCATTTCAGATGTAGTTTCCGATAGGCATTTCAAAAATAGGTGCCGGTAGGCATTTCAGATATAGGTGCCGATAGGCATTTCAGATATAGTTGCCGATTGGCATTTTCAAAATAAGTGCCGATAGGAGTAGTGTATTTATGAGAGAGCAGTGTCCCTCCGGCCCTCCAGTTGAAGCCCAACCCAGTTTGGAGTGGGGATAGAACTTGCTGTGAAAACTTGCTCGCATGCACATGTTGAAATATGGTAGTCGTTACGTCTGCGACGTCTGTTTGGTCTTATTCCTCCACTTTTCGCGTAAAGGGAGGGGGACGTACGCCTATAAGCCGCCGCCACCGACTTCACTGGTTGTTTTTTTTCCATAAAAATATGGCCGCTTTGAAAACGTGACGTAAGAAAGGTTCGAGCCACCCGCCGCCGCCGCCCGCACTCACAACACACGCAGAGAGCGATACACACACACACACACACACACACACACACAGCAGACATGCACAAACACACACCATTTTCCTTGAACGAGAAAAAAAAAACTTTTCCGTTTATATAGTCCGACTCTGGAGAGAGATCATTTGCGTTTCGCACACGTTGACTGACTGCCGATGCTGGCCTGAGGTATCTTACAATGTTGACAATGGTAATATATGCAGCAGTATATCTACACACATCAGAAACTGGTTTTTAACATTAAGAATTATTCAAACAAATAAATATTTCAGCAAATTCGTAATAATCTTACATGGTGGTAAGTCGAATATCACATTTCGTACCTAACAATGTGGGTTTTTTATTCAAGCGTCTAAAACATTTAGCATTTATAAAATACACGATAATATAAAACAAAAAAAGATTATCTTTTTTATATTCTAACACTTTGCATTAATTATGAGTTTTAATTTTAAACAATATAAATACATTTAATTATTGAATTTTTCACTCTAGTAATTACTATGAATTAAGATTTATCAACAAAATTATACAATACGGTCTTCAATGATACGTGCTTATACTCGTAAAGCTTTGAATAGAGACAAATTAATATGCAAAGAATGGTATGGAACGCCTGACATTTATCGGTACGTGATTTGACCTGTTTATATGTACGTGAACGGATCTCTAAGACGCGTTATATAGTAAACAATACAGGTTCTTTGTCTTGTTTGCGATCACCGCTTTTTTCCTTTTTCGCCCCCGAGCAACAAATATATCAGTTTTTTATTGACAACATCCGCACATTGTAATATTGATCAGATTTGAATGTAGTTTTTAACATTTTTTCGATAGCTATTTTTTGAGGAAGATTTATAAGCCCGGTTTTATCCTACTGAAAATAGGATTTATTCAAAGTTAGCGAGCGAATAAAGCGAGTGTGTAACGTATCAATTTAATGAACGACGCACATTTAAAAAAACTTATTTAAAGGTTGTTGTTGTTTTTTTGAGAGATAGGAGAATTAAATTTACAGAGACACAAAACCATACTAGGCATAAAATATATTATTACACCAAAAAAAAAAAAACAATAATAACAAATCGCGGGCTAAGGTTTTATTACATCTATATATTAAATTTGCATTCAGATGAAGTGATGGGACCTGGGCCGTTAGTAAATATATAAAAGGTTTTATCCAAAATAAACTGTTCATAATTAAAATATTGTGGAGTTTGAAATTTGCTATTCTCTTATAAGGAACAACGCAGGTTATTTTACAAATCTAAGACTATATCCTCGTCAGTTTCAAATATAATTTTAAGTTTTTAAATCTTCAAATATAAGTGTTTCTTTTTGTGACTTTAAATCCGTACAATCGAGATATAGTTGGAGGATAACTGAGCTAGTTTTGTGTTTTTATCTCTTAATATTACATCGCACATTTTGTATTATAATACACCAGTTTGGTATGACTGCTTCAAATCGCGACTTCACGTCTTGTGTGTTAATTCACTGTACAGTTTCCATAGAAAAGAGTTTAGTGTTTATAATACAATAGACGCATTTAGATACAATAATAACAACGAGAAAATCCCTTCTCGCAGCGAAGACTCTTCGTACTTAACTCATTCAACTTTCAAGTCATGTCTTTTTTGCCATACACCGGTAATAATGTGGCACGTAACGCATTCTGAACAGTGGTCCGTTAAGTTAATAAAAACCAGGAAGGTACTGATATTCTTAATGTATTTTCTATATTATGAATGCGGCGGGCGGTCCAAACCACAATTTCTCAACATTTCACATTTAATTCAAAGCTATTTGGCATCATTTTTTGAACTTTACGTTAAATGTTCCTGTCGTTTTACTTATTAGTTTAAAATATTGTCAGCAATGATTTTATAAATTATACGTCATATAACCATCACACTTCTATACGTGAATGTTTATAGAATTAAATAAGCGAGACAGCCGTCGTGTCAGAAGAACAAAATAAAACTTCAAGAAAAAGCGTTTTAAAAAGGTGAATACTAGTCAATGGGAGGGGGCATTTCACTATTACCCAATGTCAAATATTATTTAAATTTCACACCTTATGATTCTCGATTTACTTATACACTATTACAAGCTCTCAGTTTCCGGGTGCGAGTCTGAGAGCCTTTAAAAGTGTCAATCGAATGATTATTTGAAAATATGAATTGGTGCTAGGCCCAAGACGTGCACCTAACCGGCTGGGGTGGTCTTCAAAAAAGAAATCAGCTTCTCGTGATTCTTGTCTTAATGAAAAAATGAATGTTGTACAAAGAAACTTGCAATGCTTCCATAGTTTTAAATAATACGTTATATATTTGGGAACAGAAAAGGCTTGCTAGCATTAGGTAGAATCAACACTTCTATTTACTTATATTTAAGAACTAATAAACAACACTTAACACTGATATTGCACTCATAACATGAAACGACATTTTTAACTGTTAGGTGTTTGATCTGTCGTCATCATTATTAATAATTATGGCGGTAACTTCTTTGTCGGTAATGTCGCATTCCAACAACGGTACAGTTACGTTCTGATGGTCGGTAAGTTAGATTTCATAAAACAAGGCGCTGTTGAATGTTCAGTGCGGCCACATCTTGCCCTCAGCGGCGCAGCCTTGCGGCGAGAAGTAGAAGCGTGGGATGAGGTTGCTTGCGTCTTGAACTGTTGGCGTTATCTGGCGGGGCCGATTTGAAACGCCACATATATACAGCTAATCTCTTCTTCCATCAGATCTGAGCGACAGCAGTTTTGTGTTCAATTATTGCACTCGGTGTGCAGTCGTAATTAAACGATGAATAATCGTGTTTAAAAAACTGCTCATATTTAACATGTGAACAATAGAACTGTTTTAAATGCTGAATTTGCTTCTAAAATTCACAAGTAATAATAGATTGTATGTCTAGTTGCGAAAATGGGCTTATTACGACTAGATATGTTTAAAAAAAAAAAACGAGGTCTGCATACAAATCATAATGCCATTATGTACGAGATAAACATAGTACTTGTTAGAAATATCTGGTTTTTACATTTTAATAACGCTCTATTAGATAATATTGTTTTTGTGATAGACTGTATTTATTTTTTAATTAATAGATATAATTGATTAATTAAGTAATATTTATGTCTTATTGAGTGATTTCATGATATATAAAATTGTAACCGCACATCTTTCTGCGCGAGAACTAAATTTTCGTTTTTCACCAATTCTTCAAGAGACCATATGTGTTTAATATTTGACGGTGAAGAATAGTGCCCGGAAAATTTTTGAAAATTTGGAAAAATAATTTTGGGAAAAAATTTTTTTAACGAATATTTACTTTTTAAGGACACTTTAGAAAAGGATGTTTTCAAGGATGTGGTGGGAGTAACGGGTCGATATGGTGGTGGGACGGGTCTTTTTACACAAATGCCTATAACTTTTTTATTTTTCAAAATTTGAGATTTTTGTAAGAAATCTTTTTTGTTTACGATGAGACGTCTGTCGCTTCTAGCTGTTTAAATTTATAAATTAAAAATTAAAAAAAAAAAAAAAACGACTTTAAACCGATTCCACCATTGCTACTATTTTTTTCTTTTATAGTAAAAAAACTATTATTATCATAATATAAGTGGGTAGATGTGACAATAATGTCACTGCATATGGTGATTTACACAGAAAACGCATTCTATCTATAGTCTATCAATAGTGTGTGTGTGTGAGTCTAGCCATCATCGTCAGAATTGAAAATTATAGAGTTTTTTTCCTTTTTACTTGTATGTTTCAAGTTGCATGAGCTTATAAAGTAGTGTTTTAATTTCTTCAATAACCCCACAATTGACTCCAAACACCGATAAATTAAACTTGTTTGCTTTAACTAGTGTGTTGGAGAACTCGTTAAATTCAACATAATAATTTTTATAGAAAAAATATAGCAGCCCGTTTGTGTATCTAAATGCTTTATTTACATCGGTAGGTAAGCTGGTAAATCGCTCTGAAATCTGTCCATGTTTTTTCACCGACAATGAACACACGTCTAGCTCGACGTATAACTCATTATCGTAAAATATAAACGTCTGTCCGGAGTAAGTAGTGAAAATAGAATTAATTTTCTTACTTTTCCCAATGCCCAAATATTCAAGGGAGACACCGTTATAAACAGCATTCACCTTAAAGTCCGGAACGGTCATTACATAAAACAAATCGTTGACCACGATAATTACTTCGCCGTTGGATCTTTGAGAAATGTGTGATATTTCTTCAAAATCTTGCGGTAAAAATTTTAAATAGTCAGTTATCAGTTTAGATTCTCGTTTGAGGAGTCCACTTTTCAAATCAATATACCAAACATTTCTTTTATGAAATATATACAAGCGACTGTTAACAATCAGAAACGTATTGATCGCATCGCGTACATTACACAAATCGGAATTTAATGATGGATTTGCGGGCGGTAAAGGCGGTTTCACCGATGGTGAGTGTTCTGATTTAGTTGTTGTTGACTGTGTAGGTGGAGGTGGACTGCTTGCAATAGGTGGATAAATAGGAGTTGTAGGTTTTTTTGTTTTATGTCCGTACAGTCTCTGAACACCGAAACTATCATCGTCAGCTAAAACAATTGTATTTTGATAAACAGCGTACATTATTGATTCGTTATGTCTAGAATGCTCCAAGCCTAAAGTGTGACCGATTTCGTGTAATAAAACAGAGTACAAACTTGTCTGATTGCCTGGTGCCTTATCGAGTCCATAATACCAATTCTCAGATGTGTCTAAATGCACTTCCCTACATTTGTTGTCGTATGTAGGTAAGAAAGCGTGCGCTAATGAGCCCCCTCGACCATCAAAATAAGATGTACATTCACCGCACATACAACTTGCATCATTACTGTGTTTTAGAGGTCTGTCTGCAAATGAAATTACAATATTTGCATTGTTAAATGCATATGTAAATTTCAAATTAGATATGTTGGCCCAGGCTTCAAAAGCTTTTTCCGCAAGTTGCTTAACTTCGCTTGTACCGCCAACAAAATACCACGATAGATTGGTTTTATTCCATTTTGATGTGTGAATACTATAGTGAAAAGGGTTATCTTTTACACCACACCTGGATTTATTCATTAATTTTAAAGTTTCTTCGTTTGCCACACCGTCTCTATGTATATTATAAAAATCCTGAAAATCTATTAATGCTTTTTGTTCAATGTCCACAAGTGTGTTATTTGCGTCTAAACTGCTATTTTCTACAAAACCATACTTATTTAGATAGTCAAACACGTATTCATTCTTATCTGCATAGACATTCGAATACAACACCAATACTAATAATAATAAAATATTCATTGTGCTTTTAAGGATTAAGAGTAGAGTGTGCCACACTCACTAAATTTATTTTGTTTGAAAAAAAGAGAAAAGTGTTTTTTTTTCTATTTATCCCAACTTCTTTGCGAAAGCAAACTTTTCCACAAAATTGATTAAAAAATAAATATAATTTCCTCTCTCTCTCTCTCTGCTCACGTTAAATGCTGCTGCTAAGCAATTATTCACCGTTTTCACTTTAGTGAAAAGAACACTACACTGACAATACTGAGTACTCGTGCCTTATATTTATACTCTTTTCACCACCCCTTTTAGTCTAGTCACCATTGCGTGCAGCCTACATAGCTCAGTTGGAAGATCGTTGAACTTTTAATGTAAAGAACGTCTGCAGGGTTCGAGTCCCTTCAATTTAATCAATCTGAAAATTCAAAGAAAAAACAAGAGAGAGTTTTTTTTTTCAAATTAAAAATAGCATTTATTATATATATTAATGAATACAATATTTTAATAAACTTAGAATTAATATAAAACAATAGAATACAATAGAAAATATTACTTTTTAATTTTATAATGTCCCCAGGGCAGAGTATCGTGCGTTCCCGAAATTAGAAAACGCTTATCATCGTGCGCGCTCAAACCGATCTTATTGATTTGTTGAGTATAAACCTCATGTTTGATCGATTTGAACACGCACATTTTACACATTAGACTATTTTTACTATGTAAACACCGTAAATAATCACGAAACTTGAACGCGGCGACGACATCCTTTTTAACTCCTTTGCTTTTCTTAAAGCAACTTCCCTGTGCATTTTCATCATAGTCGCACGTCGAATGATTACAACATTCAGCATGGGTGGTGGTGGTTGCGACGTCGGTACCGTTAGCACAAGTCTTGTCTGTCAAATATGCGTACAATTTCGATCGCAATCCGACAAATTTCTTAATGTTATCTGTAACTTCAAATTTAAATTTTCCCAAGACTTTTTTATTCACCAACGGTAGAGCGTAAGGATTGTCCACTGGAAAATTAGAGGTGTCGAACCGCTCGCGCAAGTCATCCTTGATGTCACCGTAAAAATCCTCTGTAAAAACTTCAAACAAGAACGAATCTGTGTCCGTGTAGCACAGGCGGACACTATCACCATATTTCGGTTTCATGTAAGCATACAAAAAATCATACATTATTGTTTTTGAAATGTCAAGTACGGCTAGACCTATATAATTTGGTTTATCATACTTGACACAAAGACGTCTCAGTTGTATAGCGACAAAATTCTCATTAAATACACTGATTGAATGAAAATTCGGTCGACTGATTAGCGTTTCTGCATCCAAGTTTTTACCGCTACTTTTCCACTGGCTAATTAGTTTAATATCGATGCGCTTCTCGACGCTTTCAACGCTCTTACCAAAAATGGCATTGTTGAAGAGTTTGTACATGTCCTTTTCAAAATCAGAGGTGGCCAGCTTGCGGAGATCGGTGTTGGTGTCGATATAGGGTTTCAAAAAGTTGCGTTGTTTAAATGTCAACACGCGGTGTATTTTTGTAACGCGTAAGCCGTGTCGTACGCACTGTTGCAAGTTTCTATAGTGTAAAATGTATTTGTGTTTATCAGTCAACGTAGCTAAAAGTTTAGTTTGTTTAAATTTTGAACCGGGTGGCGCAAAACGGCAAGTCTTTGTGTAGGTCGTGTAAACTTTCAGGGTATTGTAAGTCCACTTCTAAAAAACAACCTTCGTCTGCGTCTAATGCTATGCTTTCAAAGTCGAAATGTTCAGTTTCGCTTTCGGGCAGCCATTGAAAGCCGCCATAGGGTATAGCTTGAGACAAGCTCCACCCATACTGATTATTACAATCCAAGTATACAATGTAAGACGAAGGTTTTTTTTTATTATATGTTTGCATATATTTGTGATTAGCTTCACAATAGCGCATAGAGCACTGACTGATCCCCCCTCTAAGTCCGTGTTTAATAAAATGGAGCATGTCGATATTTGTTATCAATTCGAGATTTATGCGAGTAAATTTTAACATACAGTCCCAGCTTAACCCCGGCAATGTAAAGTAATGTGCTGGATCAAGCCCGTAATGGGATTTTGTAGCGTATCTAAATTTTTCAAAGGCGTCCACCAAAATCATCACGTCCGTCTTTAGATAAATGTCACTATAGTGTCCAAGTGTGGTGCAGTTAAATGTTTGCCAAACGTTGAGAGCGTGTTGATAATTTTCACTAACCTGATCGCGGTTGATGTTGTTTGCAAACTCTTTACTGTTTGGCAAGTTAGTCTCGTCGAGTTTTGCCAGTGAATCTACATAGCTGTAGGGAAAGTGCCCTTTGCGTCTCAACAATTTGAAATGTTCATCGCAAGTAAAGAGTTTACGCATTTCCAAACACTCGTCGTCGGCTAGAGTCTTTGCAATTTTGTCAATACTACACGAGAGAAATCTAAAAGAATCTAGAAATCTCAACTCCACGGTTCTTTTATTTTTAGTGTCTTTGTCACTATAGTAGTCGTCAACGTTTTCGTCATCGCCGTCACCGCAGTCGTTGTCGTCGTCGTCGTCCTCGTTCTCGTCATCAATAGGAATTTTAACAGACAATGAAATGTACTTTTCCTTGGTCAATGGAATTGCGGAGATTCGCTTGTATTTCTCAGCCAACTTTTCAATAAACAAATGAACGTCATAGTCTAGATTATGGAAAAATATCGGTACAAACTTGGGAACCTTATAATTTATATTGCACGCGTTATGAGTCAATCCGTTGGGCTCGCCCGTCAGGTGATTGTGATCTAAAACAACATTTTTCTTCCCACAAACGTCATTTTCGGTGAATTTATCACCGCATATGTTGCAGACTGTGGCCGAATAGATTTGTTGACGCTCGTCGGCTTCCAGACGACGCATTGGTACCACCGTCTGTGATATTTTAGCCAGTCGTCGGACGTCGGCCACTAGCATATCTATGAATTCTTCTACGCAACGACTGTTTCGAATTGAACGGTATGTAGTAAATGCGTCGTCATAGGAACACTTTATGTAGTAACCAAAGCTGTAGGGTGTATGTTTTTGCAACGACTGAACGTATGATTTAGATGAATCGGGCGTACAGCCGAGAATCGGCTCCAAATAACTCTCTGAATCACAATAAATAACGAATGGAACTGTCATTGTTCTTTCATAATTTTTAAATTGAACTATGTTACCTGGTACGCACCTGCCCAGACGATCCATCACAATGTCAGCTGTAGGCAAAGATACACGAACCCTACCGCAATCCTGCTCCTGGTGTCTTTGCAGCTTAAACATATTGGGAAATAAAATCAAACACCCATCGCATAGATAGATTTGGCCATTGTGCGCGGTCAACTGACTGCTAATTAAACGCGATAGGTGTTTAATCCATGCATAGTGCGTCTTACCTTCATCATTACATAAATACAATACATTCACATGATTAGATTTTCTATTATTAGTAACGTACAAGATAATTAATTCATTGTTTTCATTCAATCCATATACATTTACACTTATACTTAGATTTTGTCTCTCAAACTTGCACACATCTTTAATTCTCAGTGGAAAGTTTATGTTTTTAAAATTTAACACCGTATCGTAATGCGCATACGATGCTGTGCGGTGTGGATTATTTTTCACTTGGTATAACGCAGCCATTAAACTCCAAGCAAAGTAGGCGTTATCATCGTTTTCAACATTCACCACGGCTTGCTTTTTGAGAATTTTCCAAGGCAGTTCTATAAAGCTGGAACCTCGCAATGGATTGTACTTACTTATGTTTAATTCTATATAGCGTATCTGCCCTATCGCCCAACCGCTTTGAACCTCCTGAAATTCTTCTGTTTTCTTTACAATCTTAACAGCCATTTCATCATAGACAGTAGGCGGATCACTGCCCTGAGTAAGCACTAGGCTTTTTGAATTAAACGATTTCAGTTCGTACATCATCGCATCGTTGTTCTGCTTCTCCTTCTCCTGCCTTTCACCATCGTAAGCGTTCACCTTATAGAAGTCTGCAAATAGTTCTAAATTGAATTTTAAAGCTACATGACGCTCCAAACAGAGCACGAGCAAGTCGAGTATGTCGGATTTGACCGATTGTAAAAAGAGCTTTACATCTAAATTTGACTTGTTGTTATTATTAATTTTATACGAACAAATACGTTTTTTAAAGGCTGACTTGCAAACTTCTATGTTTTTGCGAAGAGTCATAAACGAGTTTTCTTTATGTAAAGTGCTGTTTCTGTGTCCGAGCAACCCTTTAGAGGGTACCAGAATACCGCAGACTTCACATAATTGTTCGTTTCTAACTCGTTTCACTGGCCCACTTTCACGTTCACTACTGCTGACCCGTTTACTCGTAGATGCAACACCCTCATAGTACATTTGAAAAATGTTATCTTCTTTAGAAACTACACGTTTTTTTATAGAATGCGCCCTTGCCAAATGACGTTTCATGTTATCGGTTCTTTTAAAATATTCACCACATACAATACACTCCGAAATTTCGGTTTTATCATGAATTTTAAGATGTTTCTTTGTGAAAACCTTTTTGCATACACTACACGTAAACATTTTTGAGTATTTATTTTTCAATCTGTCTTTATTAAAAAATATATTACATTATCATAATCTATGAGAGAGCAATAGTACACAGTATTTATTATAGGTACATTTAGATAACATCTCTCTCTCTCTAGTAGGTTCTGAAAAGGTGGTTGGGGGGGTGGAAGTTTTCTTTTTTTTCTTTTTTGGTTCTTCTTCATCTTCGTTCTCATCCGATTCCTCTACACATTCTTCTTGATCATTTTCTAAAAAATTTACTATCGATGTCTTATTATTATATTTTCCAATGATCTTTTCACCCTTGTATATAAATGATATGTTTTTCATTTTCATCAATTCCTCTTTTTCAGTATTGCTCATTTTCTGGAATCTGGCTGGTAAGAAAAATATACCATTCTCTTCCGAAAGATTTATTATTATTTTAGGTCCGTATTTCGTATTCATTGTATGGATTTTTTGATTTCGTATTTTTTGTTGATGATTAGATCGCTAATTTTACGAAATTGTTCATTATGATCGGTGTTACTTTCACAGTTTCCAATCTTATTGAATTTGTCCATCTGCAAAAACAAAGAAGAAGAAGAAAAATTAGACGTTGGCGGTTGTGGGGGTGGAAGTTTTCTTTTTTTTCTTTTTTGGTTCTTCTTCATCTTCGTTATCATCCGATTCCTCTACACATTCTTCTTCTTGATCATTTTCTAAAAAATTTACTATCGATGTCTTATTATTATATTTTCCAATGATCTTTTCACCCTTGTATATAAATGATATGTTTTTCATTTTCATCAATTCCTCTTTTTCAGTATTGCTCATTTTCTGGAATCTGGCTGGTAAGAAAAATACACCATTCTCTTCTAAAAGATTTATTATTATTTTAGGTCCGTATTTCGTATTAATTGTATGGATTTTTTTGATTTCGTATTTTTTGTTGATGATTAGATCGCTAATTTTACGAAATTGTTCATTATGATCGGTGTTACTTTCACAGTTTCCAATCTTATTGAATTTGTCCATCTGCAAAAACAAAAGTAATAATTAAAAAAATGTACATACATATAAACCGTGCACTGCATGCATGTAAACAAAATTATTAAAATAAAAAATGTTTTACCTTATAAGCCCTCTCGATATTTACTTTTTTGTGGATTGATATGTAGTTGTATAAATATTTTTGACTCAACAGTAAATTTGACTCGTACACTTCACGTTTATAGTGTTGAATTTCCTCTTCAACCGATGAAATTTCGACAAAATGATGCAATTTTCGTTTAAAGTAAAAATTTTGAGTTCTCTGCTGATTTGAAACACACACTTCGAGATATTTTGTCGACGAGGGGTCTATAGTGAAAAGTTCGTGAACTGTCTGGTCGTGAAATATATGTTCAACTTGAAATTCAGTACAATTATATTTTAAAGTAATTGTTAAAGAATTTTTTGAATTAAATGTCACTCGAACGATATGAAATGTATTTACATCAACATCTGCGCACTGTATCACTTTCAAATTAACCAAAATTGTTATAATACCGAACTGTGTGGAGTTGTGTAAAATTATCTCCATTTACGAACACGTACAAGAGAGAACTGTGATGTTTAAATCACTTGAGATATATATAGTCGTTAATAAACAAAGAACTCAACTTTCAACATTGCAAGTTAGAAAAAAGGAGGATTTCAAACAAAGCTTTGCAACTCAGATTACCAAGGCAAATTACGTACATTGCACTTTAGATTTACACAGAGACTTTCAAGGTAGGCACGTCTATACAATTTTTTTAAATTTGAGATATATATCTGGGGTAGGCGAGTAAAAGGTCATATGTCGTAATTTTTTAAATATGTCTATATTAGACCTATAAATTTCTAGAAATCAAATAGTTATTCGGGTAAAAGATCATAAGTGTAAACCACTTTCTTACCAACGTTTTTCTTTATACATAAAATCATATGTGTCAATAAACTACAAATGCCAAACTCCACCAAATCATAAGTCGAAATGTGACGTTATTACCGTACTTATTTTAGTTTTTTGTGCTCGTGCTTAAAGTAACAATTTGACTTAATCAATTTGATGTTCATAATATGTATGGATTTAGTGTCAGTTCGTGCATAAGGCATTAAATCTACTTATGCTTTTTTCCTCGTTTCTTTTTTTCTGTGATTACAGTCATAACTCGATTAGAGACCTTTTACACAATTAAAACGCGAACTATTTTGAAAATACTAACACAGGTAAAACTAGATAAGTCAAGTTATAACATTTTACTCGCCCAAAGAAAATTGAGCATAAAGTCATAATTAATTATTATCCACAAAAATCATTTTAATCGTAGTTAATTTTCATTTTTTTAATGTTAACCAGTATAATATTTACCCATATCACATATACAAATATCCCACAGTTTAAAAAAAAGTAATATATGCCTTAAAAATTAAAAAGTGCTCTCCTGTAAAATCTTCCAAAGTGAACATATGACTTTTTACCCACTTACCCCAGATATAGTTATTGATAAACAAAGAACGATTTCAAACAAAGCGATGCAGCTCAGATTAGCAAGATAATTCACGTACATTGCACTTTAGATTTACACAGAGACTTTCAAGGCAGGCACGTCTATGCAATTTTTTAAAATTTGAGATATATGTAGTTATTGATAAACAAAGAACGATTTCAAACAAAGCGATGCAGCTCAGATTAGCAAGATAATTTACGTACATTGCACTTTAGATTTACACAGAGACTTTCAAGGCAGGCACGTCTATGCAATTTTTTAAAATTTTGCATAAGAATGAACAACAGCATTTATATGTAATCAGTGTCGGATTAGCCATATAGCAAGAGTAGCAAATGATATAGACATCGCGAATTTTGGGGGACCTTATTATTTTTTATTACTCATTATTCAATACAATAAATTTTGCAGTGGCGAACATTAAAATGAATTAGAAAACATGGTGGATTCAAGAACGCCTTAATCATCTCTCTCTCTCTCTCTCTCTCTCTCTCACACACACTTTGTTGAATATAGAAAGCATGATTTGCTTAAAGAAGTCTATTTTGAAAGTATTATCTCTATTTTTTTTGTCTTATATTAAATCCAGAAAAGTTCATTTGTAACAGTTTTGTTCTGTTTAATATCCTAAACTTGAGAACCTAAAGCAAAACCAAAAGCCCCTTGACAGAATTTGCTACAGACCCCCGCGTTGTCCTTAATCCCACACTGTAAACAATGCACTATTAAAAAATGATCATGCAGTCATATTATGGTTATCAGGAAGTTTTCTGACGGTGTGCATTAATCTCACGACAACTACCTTTAATTCAGTCTCACAAACAAACCTTGATTTTATATGACGTAAAGTTGTTTACCATCAAATTGCATCTTTTTGTTTATGCAAAACTAAAATACTTCCTACAATTCTCTCCCCAACATCAAAAAATTATGCTATAAAAAGCGTCTCTCTTCAAGCTGAAGTTAATAGTTAAATTTATTCAACATTAGTGAGTGTGTACTCTAAAAATTTATAAAATTTATAAAACATTTTAAACGTTAAAAAACAATATGGCATTAAAAATTGCAGTGTGCGATATTCAATTCGTTGTCGGTAACGAGCATGAATATTTTGCAAAGGAATTGGCCTATTGTGAACTGTTTAGTGGCAGTATACCACAATGTATTGTGTTTGAGCCGCCGTACGAGAAACGCTGCCTCGATGAAAAGTATAGAAAACAGAATGCTTACAATAAAAGTAGAATAAACGGTCTCGACTGGAACTATGGCAACATTGACTATCGTGAACTAAATAAACAACTGACAAACATTTTTAAAGGTTCATCTCTAATTTTAGTTAAAGGACTCCAAAAACAAAGATTTCTAAAAAAGAACGGGCCTGATTTACTTTATGTAGATTTAGATTCAAAATGCCCCGCATTAAAAATATTACCCTTGCCGCCACACTCAATTGAAAATGAAATCATGTGCGAACTGCACAATAATACAAAATTTGATAGCAACTGCGCATATAAAAACGTCTTAAAACTGAGGACATACGGAAAAGAATTTCCGGATTTGATACTGGAGGCGGCGGCAAAGGTAGGGAAATTTATTCCACTGTAATGATGGGCTCAAAAAATTGTTTTGTTTTTTTTCATAAATTGTCTAATATAGGGTAGTAAAATGTTTTTTTTTTTAAATTAATAATAATTCGTTAATTAATAATAAAATCGTGTGTAATCTGCGTTCAAACGTAACATTTTTTTAATAACAATTGCGCGCACAAAAATGTACTCAAGCTGCAAAAATATCTAAATAAATAAAACAAAGATGGTTGCTGTGCAAACATTATGGTGGGGGAGTGAGGATTTGAATAATGTATATAAGACAAAGTTATTTTTAAATTATTCAGTCTTTAACAAAAAATGCAAAGTACAAGTGATTATGACTGTGTTGGCGGTGTTGATAATAATCTTTGGAGTGTTGGTTTCGTGCCAAGCTGCTCACCGACGACTACTCTAGAAGAAATTCTCGGCGTAGAGTTGTTCAATCAGAGCAGACGTTTTTCAAATCTCACTGCAGACGAGAAACGAAAACTAGAAGAATGGGGATTTACTTTCGATAAAAATAACGTTGTACAGCAAACACCCATTCCCTGGAATGAGGGTATAAGATTTTTAAAAATGGATCCTCGTCACGTGCGATTTGTTTTAGACGACAGTCGTATAGTTTTCACTGTGTTTATCAAAAATACACATTGCATAAAGGTCTTTTTGCTCCACGTCACCGATAAACAAACCTTGGACAATCTCTACAACAAAATATACACCTGTTTGGTACGGTTGAAACTTTTGAAGACTGATGTAAATTTACAAAAAGACATCTACTGTCTCGTGCAAAAACTACAACAAAATTTAAAAATTGAGCCAGAAGACAAAGTCACGGACATGGATGATTTCATAAGAAGAGAATTAAGAGACGACATCGCCGTCGGTGGCCGCGTCAGAGACTCTAAATTGGTGGGGGTTAACAACAACAAAAACAAGAACAAGAAGAAGAAGAAGACTGTTTTAGAGCGCTATTGAAAAGAAAACAGACCGGTATCTCTCTCTCAGTAAGCGTACAATGTTGAAACAACACACACACATGGCTACTCCTAATATATTCCAGTTTTACTCTAATGACAACAACAACAGCATCATGCGGATGAACACGAACGAGGGAGAAGTGGAGGAGCCTAGAGGTGAAGACATTGTAGAGTTTCCGTTAGTGCGCGAGATCGACTTTAGAAGTGTTGCTACAACAGCGTCAGCAACATCATCAGCGTCTGTTCAACATGTGACAACAGCAACAACAAAACCTTCGGAAACAAAACTGTTAGTGCAAAACATTTTTTTCTTTGATGAGAAACGAACTAAATACATAAACGTTGGTTGGTTACCCGCTTCTTCTTCTTCTCCTCAAGATTTTCAAGCTAAACTCGAACTGAGAGATGTGAAATCGAGGTGTAGTATTTTTATCGATCAAATAGATTGGTTTGCTCTAATGTTGTTGTGTAATCATATAAATAAGTATTTTAACGATGACTCTCACAAAGGTTTTTATTCAGTGATCGGCGGAGATGTGGAAATTAAAGAAGTTTATTTAAAGAAAATTAAACATTTAAAATTTAAGAGATCAAATACTTGCATTTCTTTGATAATATCAAAAAGTGAATGGGAAAGTCTGTTGGAGCTGAAGAACATTGTTGATAGTCTATTGCGTTCGTACGTTTCCCATTCAAATACAGTGAAATTATTTTATAATATGTATTTAGATAAGCGTCAACGATTTCTTTATACCTAACGATATTGACTGAATCTTAGATTTTAAACAATTATTAACATTTGTACTGCTTCTCTTTTAATAAATATTTTAAAATGTATTTTAATTGTTTTATTAAAATTAAAAAAAATACTTTTATATTTCAGATTTAGATTTTAAGCAATTATTAACATTGTACTGCTTCTCTTTAAATAAATATTTTAAAACATATTTTAATATTGTTTTTATTAAAATTAAAAATATATAGAAGCCGATAGGCATTTCAAATATAGGTGCCAATAGGTATTCCAGATATGGTTGCCGATAGGCATTTCAAATATAGGTGCTGATAGGCATTTCAGATGTAGTTTCCGATAGGCATTTCAAAAATAGGTGCCGATAGGCATTTCAGATATAGGTGCCGATAGGCATTTCAGATATAGTTGCCAATTGGCATTTTAAAAATAGGTGCCGATAGGCATTTCAGATATAGAAGCCGATAGGCATTTCAAATATAGGTGCCGATAGGCATTCCAGATATTGTTGCCGATAGGCATTTCAAATATAGGTGCTGATAGGCATTTTAGATGTAGTTTTCGATAGGCATTTCAAAAATTGATGCCGATAGGCATTTCAGATATAGGTGCCGATAGGCATTTCAGATATAGTTGCCGATTGGCAATTTAAAAACAGGTGCCGATAGGCATTTCAGATATAGAAGCCGATAGGTATTTCAAATATAGGGGTCGATAGGCATTTCAGATATGGTTGCCGATAGGCATTTCAAATATAGGAGCAGATAGGCATTTCAGATGTAGTTTCCGAAAGACATTTCAAAAATAGGTGCCGATAGGCATTTCAGATATAGGTGCCGATAGGCATTTCAGATATAGTTGCCGATTGGCATTTTAAAATAGGTGCCGATAGGCATTTCAGATATAGAAGCCGATAGGCATTTCAAATATAGGTGCCGATAGGCATTCCAGATATGGTTGCCGATAGGCATTTCAAATATAAGTGCTGATAGGCATTTCAGATGTAGTTTCCGATAGGCATTTCAAAAATAGGTACCGATAGGCATTTCAGATATAGGTGCCGATAGGCATTTCAGATATAGTTGCCAATTGGCATTTTAAAAATAGGTGTCGATAGGCATTTCAGATATGGAAGCCGATAGGCATTTCAAATATAGGTGCCGATAGGCATTCCAGATATAGTTGCCGATAGGCATTTCAAATATAGGTGCTAATAAGCATTTCAGATGTAGTTTCCGATAGGCATTTCAAAAATAGGTGCCGATAGGCATTTCAGATATAGGTGCCAATAGGCATTTCAGATATAGTTGCCGATTGGCATTTTAAAAATAGGTGCCGATAGGCATTTCAGATATAGAAGCCGATAAGCATTTCAAATATAGGTGCCAACAGGCATTCCAGATATGGTTGACGATAGGCATTTCAAATATAGGTGCTGATAGGCATTTCAGATGTAGTTTCCGATAGGCATTTCAAAAATTGGTGCCGATAGGCATTTCAGATATAGGTGCCGAAAGGCATTTCAGATATAGTTGCCGATTGGCATTTTAAAAATAGGTGCCGATAGGCATTTCAGATATAGAAGCCGATAGGTATTTCAAATATAGGTGTCGATAGGCATTTCAGATATGGTTGCCGATAGGCATTTCAAATATTGGTGCTGATAGGCATTTCAGATGTAGTTTCCGATAGGCATTTCAAAAATAGGTGCCGATAGGCATTTCAGATATAGGTGCCGATAGGCATTTCATATATAGTTGCCGATTGGCATTTTAAAAATAGGTGTCGATAGGCATTTAAGATATAGAAGCCGATAGGCATTTCAAATATAGGTGCCGATAGGCATTCCAGATATGTTTGCCGATAGGCATTTCAAATATAGGTGCTGATAGGCATTCTAGATGTATTTTCCGATAGGCATTTCAAAAATTGGTGCCGATAGGCATTTCAGATATAGGTGCCGATAGGCATTTCAGATATAGTTACCGATTGGCATTTTAAAAATAGGTGCCGATAGGCATTTCAGATATAGAAGCCGATAGGTATTTCAAATATAGGTGTCGATAGGCATTTCAGATATGGTTGACGATAGGCATTTCAAATATAGGTGCTGATAGGCATTTCAGATGTAGTTTCCGATAGGCATTTCAAAAATAGGTGCCGATAGGCATTTCAGATATAGGTGCCGATAGGCATTTCAGATATAGTTGCCGATTGGCATTTTAAAAATAGGTGCCGATAGGCATTTCAGATATAGAAGCCGATAGGCATTTCAAATAATGTTGCCAATAGGCATTCCAGATATGGTTGCCGATAGGCATTTCAAATATAGGTGCTGATAGGCATTTCAGATGTAGTTTCCGATAGGCATTTCAAAAATAGGTGCCGATAGGCATTTTAGATATAGGTGCCGATAAGCATTTCAGATATAGTTGCCAATTGGCATTTTAAAAATAGGTGCTGATTGGCATTTCAGATATAGAAGCCGATAGGCATTTCAAATATAGGTGCCGATAGGCATTCCAGATATGGTTGCCGATAGGCATTTCAAATATAGGTGCTGATAGGCATTTTAGATATAGAAGCCGATAGGTATTTCAAATATAGGGGTCGATAGGCATTTCAGATATGGTTGCCGATAGGCATTTCAAATATAGGAGCAGATAGGCATTTCAGATGTAGTTTCCGAAAGACATTTCAAAAATAGGTGCCGATAGGCATTTCAGATATAGTTGCCGATTGGCATTTTAAAAATAGGTGCCGATAGGCATTTCAGATATAGAAGCCGATAGGCATTTCAAATATAGGTGCTGATAGGCATTTCAGATGTAGTTTCCGATAGGCATTTCAAAAATAGGTACCGATAGGCATTTCGAATATAGGTGCCGATAGGCATTTCAGATATAGTTGCCAATTGGCATTTTAAAAATAGGTGTCGATAGGCATTTCAGATATAGAAGACGATAGGCATTTCAAATATAGGTGCCGATAGGCATTCCAGATATGGTTGCCGATAGGCATTTCAAATATAGGTGCTGATAGGCATTTCAGATGTAGTTTCCGATAGGCATTTCAAAAATTGGTGCCGATTGGCATTTTAGATATAGATGCCGATAGGCATTTCAGATATAGTTGCCGATTGGCATTTTAAAAATAGGTGCCGATAGGCATTTCAGATATAGAAGCCGATAGGTATTTCAAATATAGGTGTCGATAGGCATTTCAGATATGGTTGCCGATAGGCATTTCAAATATAGGTGCTGATAGGCATTTCAGATGTAGTTTCCGATAGGCATTTCAAAAATTGGTGCCGATTGGCATTTCAGATATAGGTGCCGATAGGCATTTCAGATATAGTTGCCGATTGGCATTTTAAAAATAGGTGCCGATAGGCATTTCAGATATAGAAGCCGATAGGTATTTCAAATATAGGTGTCGATAGGCATTTCAGATATGGTTGCCGATAGGCATTTCAAATATAGGTACTGATAGGCATTTCAGATGTAGTTTCCGATAGGCATTTCAAAAATAGGTGCCGATAGGCATTTCAGATATAGGTGCCGATAGGCATTTCAGATATAGTTGCCGATTGGCATTTTTAAAATAGGTGCCGATAGGCATTTTAGACGTAGTTTCCGATAGGCATTTCAAAAATAGTTGCCGATAGGCATTTCAGATATAGGTGCCGATAGGCATATCAGATATAGTTGCCGATAGGCATTTAAAATATAGGTGCCGATAGGCATTTCAAATATAGGTGTCGATAGGCATTTCAGATATAAATGCCGAATGGCATTTCAGATATAGGTGCCGATAGGCATTTCAGATATAGTTGCCCATTGGCATTTTAAAAACAGGTGCCGCTAGGCATTTCAGATATAGAAGCCGATAGGCATTTCAAATATAGGTGCCGATAGGCATTCTAAATATGGTTGCCGATAGGCATTTCAAATATAGGTGCTGATAGGCATTTCAGTTGTAGTTTCCGATAGGCATTTCAAAAATAGGTGCCGATAGGCATTTCAGATATAGGTGCCGATAGGCATTTCAGATATAGTTGCCGATTGGCATTTTAAAAATAGGTGCCGATAGGCATTTCAGATATAAAAGCCGATAGGCATTTCAAATATAGGTGCCGATAGGCATTCTAGATATGGTTGCCGATAGGCATTTCAAATATAGGTGCTGATAGGCATTTCAGAAGTAGTTTCCGATAGGCATTTCAGATATAGGTGCCGATAGGCATTTCAGATATAGTTGCCGATTGGCATTTTAAAAACAGGTGCCGCTAGGCATTTCAGATATAGAAGCCGATAGGCATTTCAAATATAGGTGCCGATAGGCATTCTAAATATGGTTGCCGATAGGCATTTCAAATATAGGTGCTGATAGGCATTTCAGTTGTAGTTTCCGATAGGCATTTCAAAAATAGGTGCCGATAGGCATTTCAGATATAAGTGCCGATAGGCATTTCAGATATAGTTGCCGATTGGCATTTTAAAAATAGGTGCCGATAGGCATTTCAGATATAAAAGCCGATAGGCATTTCAAATATAGGTGCCGATAGGCATTCTAGATATGGTTGCCGATAGGCATTTCAAATATAGGTGCTGATAGGCATTTCAGAAGTAGATCCGATAGGCATTTCAAAAATAGGTGCCGATAGGCATTTCAGATATAGGTGCCGATAGGCATTTCAGATATAGTTGCTGATAGCCATTTTAAAAATAGGTGCCGATAGGCATTTCAGATATAGAAGCCGATAGGCATTTCAAATATAGGTGCCGATAGGCATTCCAGATTTGGTTGCCGATAGTTTCCGATAGGCATTTTAAAAATAGGTGCCGATAGGCATTTCAGATATAGAAGCCGATAGGCATTTCAAATATAGGTGACGATAGGCACTCCAGATATGGTTGCCGATAGGCATTTCAAATATAGGTGCTGATAGGCATTTCAGATGTAGTTTCCGATAGGCATTTCAAAAATAGGTGCCGATAGGCATTTCAGATATAGGTGCCGATAGGCATTTCAGATATAGTTGCCGATAGCCATTTTAAAAATAGGTGCCGATAGGCATTTCAGATATAGAAGCCGATAGGCATTATAAATATAGGTGCCGATAGGCATTCCAGATTTGGTTGCCGATAGGCATTTCAAATATAGGTGCTGATAGGCATTTCAGATGTAGTTTCCGATAGGCATTTCAAAAATAGGTGCCGATAGGCATTCCAGATATGGTTGCCGATAGGCATTTCAAATATAGGTGCTGATAGGCATTCCAGATCAATTTTCCGATAGGCATTTCAAAAATTGGTGCCGATAGGCATTTCAGATATAGGTGCCGATAGGCATTTCAGATATAGTTGCCGAAAGACATTTTAAAAACAGGTGCCGATAGGCATTTCAGATATAGAAGCCGATAGGTATTTCAAATATAGGTGTCGATAGGCATTTCAGATATGGTTGCCGATAGGCATTTCAAATATAGGTGCTGATAGGCATTTCAGATGTAGTTTCCGATAGGCATTTCAAAAATAGGTGCCGATAGGCATTTCAGATATAGGTGCCGATAGGCATTTCAGATATAGTTGCCGAAAGACATTTTAAAAACAGGTGCCGATAGGCATTTCAGATATAGAAGCCGATAGGCATTTCAAATATAGGTGCCGATAGGCATTCCAGATATGGTTGCCGATAGGCATTTCAAATATAAGTGCTAATAGGCATTCCAGATGTATTTTCCGATAGGCATTTCAAAAATTGGTGCCGATAGGCATTTCAGATATGGTTGCCGATAGGCATTTCAAATATAAGTGCTAATAGGCATTCCAGATGTATTTTCCGATAGGCATTTCAAAAATAGGTGCCGATAGGCATTTCAGATATAGAAGCCGATAGGTATTTCAAATATAGGTGTCGATAGGCAATTCAGATATGGTTGACGATAGGCATTTCAAATATAGGTGCTGATAGGCATTTCAGATGTAGTTTCCGATAGGCATTTCAAAAATAGGTGCCGATAGGCATTTCAGATATAGGTGCCGATAGGCATTTCAGATATAGTTGCCGATTGGCATTTTAAAAATAAGTGCCGATAGGCATTTCAGATATAGAAGCCGATAGGCATTTCAAATATAGGTGCCAATAGGTATTCCAGATATGGTTGCCGATAGGCATTTCAAATATAGGTGCTGATAGGCATTTCAGATGTAGTTTCCGATAGGCATTTCAAAAATAGGTGCCGATAGGCATTTCAGATATAGGTGCCGATAGGCATTTCAGATATAGTTGCCAATTGGCATTTTAAAAATAGGTGCCGATAGGCATTTCAGATATAGAAGCCGATAGGCATTTCAAATATAGGTGCCGATAGGCATTCCAGATATTGTTGCCGATAGGCATTTCAAATGTAGGTGCTGATAGGCATTTTAGATGTAGTTTACGATAGGCATTTCAAAAATTGATGCCGATAGGCATTTCAGATATAGGTGCCGATAGGCATTTCAGATATAGTTGCCGATTGGCATTTTAAAAACAGGTGCCGATAGGCATTTCAGATATAGAAGCCGATAGGTATTTCAAATATAGGGGTCGATAGTCATTTCAAATATGGTTGCCGATAGGCATTTCAAATATAGGAGCAGATAGGCATTTCAGATGTAGTTTCCGAAAGACATTTCAAAAATAGGTGCCGATAGGCATTTCAGATATAGGTGCCGATAGGCATTTCAGATATAGTTGCCGATTGGCATTTTAAAATAGGTGCCGATAGGCATTTCAGATATAGAAGCCGATAGGCATTTCAAATATAGGTGCCGATAGGCATTCCAGATATGGTTGCCGATAGGCATTTCAAATATAACTGCTGATAGGCATTTCAGATGTAGTTTCCGATAGGCATTTCAAAAATAGGTACCGATAGGCATTTCAGATATAGGTGCCGGTAGGCATTTCAGATAAAGTTGCCGATTGGCATTTTAAAAATAGGTGCCGATAGGCATTTCAAATATAGAAGCCGATAGGCATTTCAAATATAGGTGCCGATAGGCATTCCAGATATGGTTGCCGATAGGCATTTCAAATATAGGTGCTGATAGGCATTTCAGATGTAGTTTCCGATAGGCATTTCAAAAATAGTTGCCGATAGGCATTTCAGATATAGGTGCCGTGTAGTGTATATGTAATAAATTAAAGTATGTCAAATAAGAATATAATTAAAAACTGCTAACTGTCGATTTCATAATAATTTAGTAACAATACAATTACATATTATTGTTCTAAATTATTATGCTAACTATACAGTTTTAACAGTATATAAATATTGGACATAAGCATAATGAAGGGACGATAACATGTATATGGTGTCACTATGCCGGTATACTAGGAAGTAGTGACGAGTTATTTAAGATTGATTTTTTAAATAAATGATTAAGTTATAAGTCAAAAAATGTTTTAATTACAAACGAACCTTTTAAAATCCCACAAACATTACATGGCGATCCTGCCAGTTGTGGCAAATTATTAAAATGTCAATTGTGATCAAACAGTTTTGTCAGTAGTGTAAGATCAGAGTAAAACATGGGACATCGCAGGAAACGCAAGAGACGCCGAAGGTACAAGAGGAGGACAACAGTTCGAGAGGAGTTCTGAGGGTCTCAAGCCTCAACATGGACATCTGCACCGGAGGAACTGGCACGGTGAATGAATGCGTGATGGATATTGAAAAAAAAAAAAATAATAAGTAAGTGAAAAGAAAATAAATATAAAAATGTGACGAACATTATAAAGTATAAAACCTAATAAACTAATGGCTACACAGTTAGAATATATATATATATATATAGGGATTAAAGGAAATAAGAATTAGTAAATTATTAAAGTTAATAAATTATTAAAGTTAGTAAATTATTAAAAATATTAAAAAGAATTAGAATTTAAGAGAAATCCAAGAATAAATTTGAGGTAATAATGGCGCGTTTTGATCTGAATAATAACTATCGTAATAACAGCAACAGTTACCGTAACAATAATAACAATTTTAGAGGTAGAAATAGGGATAGTAGAATCAATTTTATGACCCAAAATAGAAACAATCCCGGTGAAACTGTCTCACAGGAAACAGTCTCAGAGTCGTCCAACGAACAAACAAATCAATTTTTTCGACAGAACTGAAATATTATTCTCATGTATGAGTGTGAGTTGTGTGAATTTTTGTGTGAATGATAAGAAATTTAAATTTTTAATAGACACAGGTGCATCGTTATGTGCAATTAAATCTGAATTTTTAGATTTCAATATTCCCGTATACAAAGAAAATTTAAAAGTAAAAGGAATTGGTGGAAATTTAATTTCGAAGGGATATTGTTTTTTGAAACTAAATATTGGTGAGTTGTTTTTTGACCAAAAATTTTATATATTTGACAATTTATCGTGTGATACGGAGGGAATCATTGGGCAAAATTTTCTTAAAAAATTTGCTGGTATAATAAATTTTGAACAAAATACACTGTCATTGACAGTACAAGGAAAAGAAATAATTGTAAATATAAATTCGAGTATAGATGACTATAATATAATGTCGATACCTCCGCGATGCGAAATTGTAAGATATGTACCTACAAGTGTCACTGAAGATTGTGTAGTAGTTGCGAAAGAATTGTGTGAAGGAGTATTCATGGCTGGGGTGATGGCCACACCGCAGAATGGAAAAATTCCGGTTAAAATAGTAAACACACGAGAGAAAAAAGTATATCTGAAAAATGGTATGCCAGAAATCCAATTGTTGAGAGAATATGATGTTTGTAAGTTTGAAAAAGAAAATATTTCAGTGAACAAAGTGAAAAAATTATTTGATTTGTTAAATATAACGTATTTAAATAAGGAAGAGCAAATTTCCATTGAAAATATTTGTGCTAAATTTGCAGACATTTTCCAATTGCCAGGAGATAAATTAACTACAACAAATTTATATAAACAATCAATTCAATTAAAAGAAAATGTAGCTCCGGTTTATGTAAAGACTTATAGGGTACCCAATGCATTAAAAGATGAAGTTGATAAGCAAATAAAGAAAATGTGTGATGAAGACATTATAGAGGAAGCAAAATGCGAGTGGTCTTCTCCGGTTTTATTAGTTCCCAAAAAGATGGATAATAGTGGGGAGAAAAAGTGGAGAATTGTTATAGATTACAGACTTTTAAATCAAAAAATCCAGGACGATAAGTTTCCGTTACCAAATATAACAGATATTCTTGATTCTTTATCGGGAGCCATATATTTTTCACATTTAGATCTTAGTCAAGGTTACTATCAGTTAGAATTAACGCCTGAAAGTAGACAAGTAACAGCTTTTACGACAAATAGAGGTCAATATCAAATGAAAAGACTGCCAATGGGTTTGAAAACAAGTCCAAGTGCTTTTTCAAGATTAATGACTATTGCAATGTCAGGTTTAAACTACGACAAATGTTTTGTGTATTTAGATGATTTAATTGTTTTTGGGAGAAATTTAGAAGAACACAACAAAAATTTAATTAATGTATTCAGTAGATTAAGACAGGTAAATTTAAAACTTAATCCACACAAGTGCGAATTTCTGAATATTTATTTGGAAGAAAATTCAAAATTTTAACTGATCACAAACCTTTAATTTATTTATTTAGTCACACGAATCCTTCAAGCAGATTGACTAAGTTTCGATTATGCTTAGAGGAATATAATTTTCACATTGAATACATTAAAGGTAAAGATAATGTAACAGCGGATACATTATCACGAATAACTTTAACATCTGACGAATTAAAAGACCTAAATCAAAATTTAATAACAGTTATGACAAGAGCACAAGTAAAACAGTCAAATAATTTAAAAAGTGAAACTTTGAAAAATAAAAATTTACCGGCAGAAAAGTCTGATCAACCAAGTATGCTGGAAATTCTCAAAAAGCCTAAAGATGGCATTGAATTAATTTTTGTACAGACAAAAGAAGAGGTTCAAGAAATAATCAAATTAGAGCGTGTGTCCACAAAATCAGGAAGTATATGTTATGTACCATCGTTATTATCAATTTTTATAGATTTAAATTCTCGATCAGCATTAACGCGAGACGTATTGTTGAGAGATTTAAATCAAATATGTAAAGAATTAAATATTCCGGAATTATATGTATTAAAGAATAAAAATAATGCACAAAAGTTGCAAGAATTAGCTAGCGCTATAAGAAAAAGCTCCAGTTGGACCGGTCCCCGTATTTGTATTATAAGAGGAGCTCAGAAAATAATTGATAAAGATATGAAAAAGTTAATTTTAAATGATTTCCATATACTTCCGACGAGTGGCCATGCAGGTATCCATCGAATGACAAATAATATTAAAAAATATTATTTCTGGTCAGGGATGGTTAAAGATGTTACAGATTTTGTTAAAAAATGTGAGAGTTGTCAAAAACATAAATATAGCAGAAAAATAAAGGAACCAATGATAATTACAACTACGGCTAAATCAGCTTTTGATAAATTATATTTAGATATCGTAGGTCCTATAAGTAAAGATAACGATGATTTTTCATATGTTTTAACTCTTCAATGTGAACTTACAAAATTTGTAGAAGCATATCCTTTAAAAAACAAAAGATTCAGTAACAGTCGCTAAAGCGTTAGTAGATAATTTCATTTTAAGATATGGAATTCCTAGAGAAATAACAACAGACAGAGGAACAGAATTCATATCAGTAACTATGGAAGAGATATGTAAATTATTACAAATAAAACAACTACAAGCTACAGCTTATCATCATGAAAGCATAGGTTCATTAGAAAATTCACATAAAGTATTAGGCGCATATTTAAGATCGTTAACAGAAAAACAAATTTCTTCTTGGAGTTCATGGTTACCGTATTGGTGTTTTGCTTATAATACTACAGTACATACTGAAACTAAATATACACCGTACGAATTAGTTTTTGGGAAA
This sequence comes from Venustoraphidia nigricollis, assembly GCA_034508555.1. Classification (NCBI taxonomy): domain Eukaryota; kingdom Metazoa; phylum Arthropoda; class Insecta; order Raphidioptera; family Raphidiidae; genus Venustoraphidia; species Venustoraphidia nigricollis. Next base: position 322,751 of record JAVRKA010000176.1, on the reverse strand, counting down.
GTATGCAACATACCCAATAACTTATCAAATACAGTAGAACCAGTATATAATTTTAGTGATTATCCGATAGAATTAAAATATAGACTACAAGCAGCTCATAGAGATGCTAGAAACAATTTAATAAATAGTAAAATTAAAAGAAAAAGTGAATATGATAAAAATATTAATCCTATAACTTATAAAAATAGTGATTTAATTTTGGTGAAAAATTAAACTGGAAATAAATTAAATAATGTGTATGATGGACCCTACAAAGTAATAAAAGATTTAAGACCAAATGTACTTATACACAAAAATGGGAAAGAAGTGATCCTGCATAAAAATAGAACTAAATTGTATAATGTGTAGATATAAGAATAAACAAAGTTTAATTTTAAAGTTTAATTTTAAATAAATATAAATATAAGTTTTAAATTTAGAATTAATGTAGATTATGAAAAAAAAAAAAGCACATCCCTTGATATGTTTTTTTTTAATTTTCGGGGGAGGTGTAGTGTATATGTAATAAATTAAAGTATGTCAAATAAGAATATAATTAAAAACTGCTAACTGTCGATTTCATAATAATTTAGTAACAATACAATTACATATTATTGTTCTAAATTATTATGCTAACTATACAGTTTTAACAGTATATAAATATTGGACATAAGCATAATGAAGGGACGATAACATGTATATGGTGTCACTATGCCGGTATACTAGGAAGTAGTGACGAGTTATTTAAGATTGATTTTTTAAATAAATGATTAAGTTATAAGTCAAAAAATGTTTTAATTACAAACGAACCTTTTAAAATCCCACAAACATTACAGCCGATAGGCATTTCAGATATAGTTGCCGATTGGCATTTTAAAAATAGGTGCCGATAGGCATTTCAGATAAAGAAGCCGATAGGCATTTCAAATATAGATGCCGATAAGCATTCCAGATATGGTTGCCGATAGGCATTTCAAATATAGGTGCTGATAGGCATTTCAGATGTAGTTTCCGATAGGCATTTCAAAAATTGGTGCCGATAGGCATTTCAGATATAGGTGCCGATAGGCATTTCAGATATAGTTACCGATTGGCATTTTAAAAACAGGTGCCGATAGGCATTTCAGATATAGAAGCCGATAGGCATTTCAGATATAGGTGCCGATAGGCATTTAAAATATAGGTGCCGATAGGCATTTTAAATAAAGGTGTCGATAGGCATTTCAGATATAAATGCCGAAAGGCATTTCAGATATAGGTGCCGATAGGCATTTCTGATGTGGTTGCCGATAAGCATTTCAAATATAGGTGCTGATAGGCATTTCAGATGTAGTTTTCGATAGGCATTTCAAAAATAGGTGCCGATAGGCATTTCAGATATAGGTGCTGATAGGCACTTCAGATATAGTTGCCGATTGGAATTTTAAAAATAGGTGCCGCTAGGCATTTCAGATATAGAAGCCGATAGGCATTTCAAATATAGGTGCCGATAGGCATTCCAAATATGGTTGCCGATAGGCATAACAAATATAGGTGCTGATAGGCATTTCAGTTGTAGTTTCCGATAGGCATTTCAAAAATAGGTGCCGATAGGCATTTTCAGATATAGGTGCCGATAGGCATTTCAGATATAGTTGCCGATTGGCATTTTAAAAATAGGTGCCGATAGGCATTTCAGATATAGAAGCCGATAGGCATTTCAAATATAGGTGCCGATAGGCATTCCAGATATGGTTCTCGATAGGCATATCAAATATAGGTGCTGATAGGCATTTCAGATGTAGTTTCCGATAGGCATTTCAAAAATAGGTGACGATAGGCATTTCAGATATAGGTGCCGATAGGCATTTCAGATATAGTTGCCGATAGCCATTTTAAAAATAGGTGCCGATAGGCATTTCAGATATAGAAGCCGATAGGCATTTCAAATATAGGTGCCGATAGGCATTCCAGATATGGTTGCCGATAGGCATTTCAAATATAGGTGCTGATAGGCATTTCAGATGTAGTTCCGATAGGCATTTTAAAAATAGGTGCCGATAGGCATTTCAGATATAGAAGCCGATAGGCATTTCAAATATAGGTGCCGATAGGCATTCCAGATATGGTTGCCGATAGGCATTTCAAATATAGGTGCTGATAGGCATTTCAGATGTAGTTTCCGATAGGCATTTCAAAAATAGGTGCCGATAGGCATTTCAGATATAGGTGCCGATAGGCATTTCAGATATAGTTGCCGATAGCCATTTTAAAAATAGGTGCCGATAGGCATTTCAGATATAGAAGCCGATAGGCATTTCAAATATAGGTGCCGATAGGCATTCCAGATATGGTTGCCGATAGGCATTTCAAATATAGGTGCTGATAGGCATTTCAGATGTAGTTTCCGATAGGCATTTCAAAACTAGGTGCCGATAGGCATTTCAGATATAGGTGCCGATAGGCATTCCAGATATGGTTGCCGATAGGCATTTCAAATATAGGTGCTGATAGGCATTTCAGATGTAGTTTCCGATAGGCATTTCAAAAATTGGTGCCGATAGGCATTTCAAATATAGGTGCCGATAGGCATTTCAGATATAGTTGCCGAATGGCATTTTAAAAATAGGTGTCGATAGGCATTTCAGATATAGAAGCCGATAGGCATTTCAAATATAGGTGCCGATAGGCATTTCAAATATAGGTGCTGATAGGCATTTCAGATATAGAAGCCGATAGGTATTTCAAATATAGGTGTCGATAGGCATTTCAGATATGGTTGCCGATAGGCATTTCAAATATAGGTGCTGATAGGCATTTCAGATGTAGTTTCCGACATCTATTTCAAAAATAGGTGCCGATAAGCATTTCAGATATAGGTGCCGATAGGCATTTCAGATATAGTTGCCGAATGGCATTTTAAAAATAGGTGTCGATAGGCATTTCAGATATAGAAGCCGATAGGCATTTCAAATATAGGTGCCGATAGGCATTTCAAATATAGGTGCTGATAGGCATTTCAGATGTAGTTTCCGACAGCCATTTCAAAAATAGGTGCCGATAAGCATTTCAGATATAGGTGCCGATAGGCATTTCAGATATAGTTGCCGAATGGCATTTTAAAAATAGGTGTCGATAGGCATTTCAGATATAGAAGCCGATAGGTATTTCAAATAAAGGTGTCGATAGGCATTTCAGATATGGTTGCCGATTGGCATTTCAAATATAGGTGCTGATAGGCATTACAGATGTAGTTTCCGATAGGCATTTCAAAAATAGGTGCCGATAGGCATTTCAGATATAGGTGCCGATAGGCATTTCAGATATAGTTGCCGATTGGCATTTTTAAAATAGGTGCCGATAGGCATTTTAGATGTAGTTTCCGATAGGCATTTCAAAAATAGTTGCCGATAGGCATTTCAGATATAGGTGCCGATAGGCATATCAGATATAGTTGCCGATAGGCATTTAAAATATAGGTGCCGATAGGCATTTCAAATATAGGTGTCGATAGGCATTTCAGATATAAATGCCGAATGGCATTTCAGATATAGGTGCCGATAGGCATTTCTGATGTGGTTGCTGATAGGCATTTCAAATATAGGTGCTGATAGGCATTTCAGATGTAGTTTTCGATAGGCATTTCAAAAATAGGCGCCGATAGGCATTTAAGATATAGGTGCCGATAGGCACTTCAGATTTAGTTGCCGATTGGCATTTTCAAAATAGGTGCCGATAGGCATTTCAGATATAGAAGCCGATAGGCATTTCAAATATAGGTGCCGATAGGCATTCCAGATATGGTTGCCGATAGGCATTTCAAATATAGGTGCTGATAGGCATTTCAGATGTAGTTTTCGATAGGCATTTCAAAAATAGGTGCCGATAGGCATTTTAGATATAGGTGCCGATAGGCACTTCAGATATAGTTGCCGATTGGCATTTTCAAAATAGGTGCCGCTAGGCATTTCAGATATAGAAGCCGATAGGCATTTCAAATATAGGTGCCGATAGGCATTCTAAATATGGTTGCCGATAGGCATTTCAAATATAGGTGCTGATAGGCATTTCAGTTGTAGTTTCCGATAGGCATTTCAAAAATAGGTGCCGATAGGCATTTCAGTTATAGGTGCCGATAGGCATTTCAGATATAGTTGCCGATTGGCATTTTAAAAATAGGTGCCGATAGGCATTTCAGATATAAAAGCCGATAGGCATTTCAAATATAGGTGCCGATAGGCATTCTAGATATGGTTGCCGATAGGCATTTCAAATATAGGTGCTGATAGGCATTTCAGAAGTAGTTTCCGATAGGCATTTCAAAAATAGGTGCCGATAGGCATTTCAGATATAGGTGCCGATAGGCATTTCAGATATAGTTGCCGATAGCCATTTTAAAAATAGGTGCCGATAGGCATTTCAGATATAGAAGCCGATAGGCATTTCAAATATAGGTGCCGATAGGCATTCCAGATTTGGTTGCCGATAGTTTCCGATAGGCATTTTAAAAATAGGTGCCGATAGGCATTTCAGATATAGAAGCCGATAGGCATTTCAAATATAGGTGACGATAGGCACTCCAGATTTGGTTGCCGATAGGCATTTCAAATATAGGTGCTGATAGGCATTTCAGATGTAGTTTCCGATAGGCATTTCAAAAATAGGTGCCGATAGGCATTTCAGATATAGGTGCCGATAGGCATTTCAGATATAGTTGCCGACAGCCATTTTAAAAATAGGTGCCGATAGGCATTTCAGATATAGAAGCCGATAGGCATTTCAAATATAGGTGCCGATAGGCATTCCAGATTAGGTTAACGATAGGCATTTCAAATATAGGTGCTGATAGGCATTTCAGATGTAGTTTCCGATAGGCATTTCAAAAATAGGTGCCGATAGGCATTCCAGATATGGTTGCCGATAGGCATTTCAAATATAGGTGCTGATAGGCATTCCAGATGTATTTTCCGATAGGCATTTCAAAAATTGGTGCCGATAGGCATTTCAGATATAGGTGCCGATAGGTATTTCAGATATAGTTGCCGAAAGACATTTTAAAAACAGGTGCCGATAGGCATTTCAGATATAGAAGCCGATAGGTATTTCAAATATAGGTGTCGATAGGCATTTCAGATATGGTTGCCGATAGGCATTTCAAATATAGGTGCTGATAGGCATTTTAGATGTAGTTTCCGATAGGCATTTCAAAAATAGGTGCCGATAGGCATTTCAGATATAGGTGCCGATAGGCATTTCAGATATAGTTGTCGATTGGCATTTTAAAAATAGGTGTCGATAGGCATTTCAGATATAGAAGCCGATAGGCATTTCAAATATAGGTACCGATAGGCATTCCAAATATGGTTGCCGATAGGCATTTCAAATATAAGTGCTGATAGGCATTCCATATGTATTTTCCGATAGGCATTTCAAAAATTGGTGCCGATAGGCATTTCAGATATAGGTGCCGAGAGGCATTTTAGATATAGTTACCGATTGGCATTTCAAAAATAGGTGCCGATAGGCATTTCAGATATAGAAGCCGATAGGTATTTCAAATATAGGTGTCGATAGGCATTTCAGATATGGTTGACGATAGGCATTTCAAATATAGATGCTGATAGGCATTTCAGATGTAGTTTCCGATAGGCATTTCAAAAATAGGTGCCGATAGGCATTTCAGATATAGGTGCCGATAGGCATTTCAGATATAGTTGCCGATTGGCATTTTAAAAATAAGTGCCGATAGGCATTTCAGATATAGAAGCCGATAGGCATTTCAAATATAGGTGCCAATAGGTATTCCAGATATGGTTGCCGATAGGCATTTCAAATATAGGTGCTGATAGGCATTTCAGATGTAGTTTCCGATAGGCATTTCAAAAATAGGTGCCGATAGGCATTTCAGATATAGGTGCCGATAGGCATTTCAGATATAGTTGCCAATTGGCATTTTAAAAATAGGTGCCGATAGGCATTTCAGATATAGAAGCCGATAGGCATTTCAAATATAGGTGCCGATAGGCATTCCAGATATTGTTGCCGATAGGCATTTCAAATATAGGTGCTGATAGGCATTTTAGATGTAGTTTTCGATAGGCATTTCAAAAATTGATGCCGATAGGCATTTCAGATATAGGTGCCGATAGGTATTTCAGATATAGTTGCCGATTGGCATTTTAAAAATAGGTGCCGATAGGCATTTCAGATATAGAAGCCGATAGGTATTTCAAATATAGGGGTCGATAGGCATTTCAGATATGGTTGCCGATAGGCATTTCAAATATAGGAGCAGATAGGCATTTCAGATGTAGTTTCTGAAAGACATTTCAAAAATAGGTGCCGATAGGCATTTCAGATATAGGTGCCGATAGGCATTTCAGATATAGTTGCCGATTGGCATTTTAAAATAGGTGCCGATAGGCATTTCAGATATAGAAGCCGATAGGCATTTCAAATATAGGTGCCGATAGGCATTCCAGATATGGTTGCCGATAGGCATTTCAAATATAAGTGCTGATAGGCATTTCAGATGTAGTTTCCGATAGGCATTTCAAAAATAGGTACCGATAGGCATTTCAGATATAGGTGCCGATAGGCATTTCAGATATAGTTGCCAATTGGCATTTTAAAAATAGGTGTCGATAGGCATTTCAGATATGGAAGCCGATAGGCATTTCAAATATAGGTGCCGATAGGCATTCCAGATATAGTTGCCGATAGGCATTTCAAATATAGGTGCTAATAAGCATTTCAGATGTAGTTTCCGATAGGCATTTCAAAAATAGGTGCCGATAGGCATTTCAGATATAGGTGCCAATAGGCATTTCAGATATAGTTGCCGATTGGCATTTTAAAAATAGGTGCCGATAGGCATTTCAGATATAGAAGCCGATAAGCATTTCAAATATAGGTGCCAACAGGCATTCCAGATATGGTTGACGATAGGCATTTCAAATATAGGTGCTGATAGGCATTTCAGATGTAGTTTCCGATAGGCATTTCAAAAATTGGTGCCGATAGGCATTTCAGATATAGGTGCCGAAAGGCATTTCAGATATAGTTGCCGATTGGCATTTTAAAAATAGGTGCCGATAGGCATTTCAGATATAGAAGCCGATAGGTATTTCAAATATAGGTGTCGATAGGCATTTTAGATATGGTTGCCGATAGGCATTTCAAATATTGGTGCTGATAGGCATTTCAGATGTAGTTTCCGATAGGCATTTCAAAAATAGGTGCCGATAGGCATTTCAGATATAGGTGCCGATAGGCATTTCAGATATAGTTGCCGATTGGCATTTTAAAAATAGGTGTCGATAGGCATTTAAGATATAGAAGCCGATAGGCATTTTAAATATAGGTGCCGATAGGCATTCCAGATAATATGTTTGCCGATAGGCATTTCAAATATAGGTGCTGATAGGCATTCTAGATGTATTTTCCGATAGGCATTTCGAAAATTGGTGCCGATAGGCATTTCAGATATAGGTGCCGATAGGCATTTCAGATATAGTTACCGATTGGCATTTTAAAAATAGGTGCCGATAGGCATTTCAGATATAGAAGCCGATAGGTATTTCAAATATAGGTGTCGATAGGCATTTTAGATATGGTTGACGATAGGCATTTCAAATATAGGTGCTGATAGGCATTTCAGATGTAGTTTCCGATAGGCATTTCAAAAATAGGTGCCGATAGGCATTTCAGATATAGGTGCCTATAGGCATTTCAGATATAGTTGCCGATTGGCATTTTAAAAATAGGTGCCGATAGGCATTTCAGATATAGAAGCCGATAGGCATTTCAAATATAGGAGCCAATAGGCATTCTAGATATGGTTGCCGATAGGCATTTCAAATATAGGTGCTGATAGGCATTTTAGATATAGACGCCGATAGGTATTTCAAATATAGGGGTCGATAGGCATTTCAGATATGGTTGCCGATAGGCATTTCAAATATAGGAGCAGATAGGCATTTCAGATGTAGTTTCCGAAAGACATTTCAAAAATAGGTGCCGATAGGCATTTCAGATATAGGTGCCGATAGGCATTTCAGATATAGTTGCCGATTGGCATTTTAAAAATAGGTGCCGAATGGCATTTCAGATATAGAAGACGATAGGCATTTCAAATATAGGTGCCGATAGGCATTCCAGATATGGTTGCCGATAGGCATTTCAAATATAGGTGCTGATAGGCATTTCAGATGTAGTTTCCGATAGGCATTTCAAAAATTGGTGCCTATTGGCATTTTTGATATAGATGCCGATAGGCATTTCAGATATAGTTGCCGATTGGCATTTTAAAAATAGGTGCCGATAGGCATTTCAGATATAGAAGCCGATAAGTATTTTAAATATAGGTGTCGATAGGCATTTCAGATATGGTTGCCGATAGGCATTTCAAATATAGGTGCTGATAGGCATTTCAGATGTAGTTTCCGATAGGCATTTCAAAAATTGGTGCCGATTGGCATTTCAGATATAGGTGCCGATAGGCATTTCAGATATAGTTGCCGATTGGCATTTTAAAAATAGGTGCCGATAGGCATTTCAGATATAGAAGCCGATAGGTATTTCAAATATAGGTGTCGATAGGCATTTCAGATATGGTTGCCGATAGGCATTTCAAATATAGGTACTGATAGGCATTTCAGATGTAGTTTCCGATAGGCATTTCAAAAATAGGTGCCGATAGGCATTTCAGATATAGGTGCCGATAGGCATTTCAGATATAGTTGCCGATTGGCATTTTTAAAATAGGTGCCGATAGGCATTTTGGATGTAGTTTCCGATAGGCATTTCAAAAATAGTTGCCGATAGGCATTTCAGATATAGGTGCCGATAGGCATATCAGATATAGTTGCCGATAGGCATTTAAAATATAGGTGCCGATAGGCATTTCAAATATAGGTGTCGATAGGCATTTCAGATATAAATGCCGAATGGCATTTCAGATATAGGTGCCGATAGGCATTTCTGATGTGGTTGCTGATAGGCATTTCAAATATAGGTGCTGATAGGCATTTCAGATGTAGTTTTCGATAGGCATTTCAGATATAGGTGCCGATAGGCATTTCAGATATAGTTGCCGATTGGCATTTTAAAAACAGGTGCCGCTAGGCATTTCAGATATAGAAGCCGATAGGCATTTCAAATATAGGTGCCGATAGGCATTCTAAATATGGTTGCCGATAGGCATTTCAAATATAGGTGCTGATAGGCATTTCAGTTGTAGTTTCCGATAGGCAGTTCAAAAATAGGTGCCGATAGGCATTTCAGATATAGGTGCCGATAGGCATTTCAGATATAGTTGCCGATTGGCATTTTAAAAATAGGTGCCGATAGGCATTTCAGATATAAAAGCCGATAGGCATTTCAAATATAGGTGCCGATAGGCATTCTAGATATGGTTGCCGATAGGCATTTCAAATATAGGTGCTGATAGGCATTTCAGAAGTAGTTTCCGATAGGCATTTCAAAAATAGGTGCCGATAGGCATTTCAGATATAGGTGCCGATAGGCATTTCAGATATAGTTGCCGATAGCCATTTTAAAAATAGGTGCCGATAGGCATTTCAGATATAGAAGCCGATAGGCATTTCAAATATAGGTGCCGATAGGCATTCCAGATTTGGTTGCCGATAGTTTCCGATAGGCATTTTAAAAATAGGTGCCGATAGGCATTTCAGATATAGAAGCCGATAGGCATTTCAAATATAGGTGACGATAGGCACTCCAGATATGGTTGCCGATAGGCATTTCAAATATAGGTGCTGATAGGCATTTCAGATGTAGTTTCCGATAGGCATTTCAAAAATAGGTGCTGATAGGCATTTCAGATATAGGTGCCGATAGGCATTTCAGATATAGTTGCCGATAGCCATTTTAAAAATAGGTGCCGATAGGCATTTCAGATATAGAAGCCGATAGGCATTATAAATATAGGTGCCGATAGGCATTCCAGATTTGGTTGCCGATAGGCATTTCAAATATAGGTGCTGATAGGCATTTCAGATGTAGTTTCCGATAGGCATTTCAAAAATAGGTGCCGATAGGCATTCCAGATATGGTTGCCGATAGGCATTTCAAATATAGGTGCTGATAGGCATTCCAGATGTATTTTCCGATAGGCATTTCAAAAATTGGTGCCGATAGGCATTTCAGATATAGGTGCCGATAGGCATTTCAGATATAGTTGCCGAAAGACATTTTAAAAACAGGTGCCGATAGGCATTTCAGATATAGAAGCCGATAGGTATTTCAAATATAGGTGTCGATAGGCATTTCAGATATGGTTGCCGATAGGCATTTCAAATATAGGTGCTGATAGGCATTTCAGATGTAGTTTCCGATAGGCATTTCAAAAATAGGTGCCGATAGGCATTTCAGATATAGGTGCCGATAGGCATTTCAGATATAGTTGCCGAAAGACATTTTAAAAACAGGTGCTGATAGGCATTTCAGATATAGAAGCCGATAGGCATTTCAAATATAGGTGCCGATAGGCATTCCAGATATGGTTGCCGATAGGCATTTCAAATATAAGTGCTAATAGGCATTCCAGATGTATTTTCCGATAGGCATTTCAAAAATTGGTGCCGATAGGCATTTCAGATATAGGTGCCGAGAGGCATTTCAGATATAGTTACCGATTGGCATTTCAAAAAAAGGTGCCGATAGGCATTTCAGATATAGAAGCCGATAGGTATTTCAAATATAGGTGTCGATAGGCATTTCAGATATGGTTGACGATAGGCATTTCAAATATAGGTGCTGATAGGCATTTCAGATGTAGTTTCCGATAGGCACTTCAAAAATAGGTGCCGATAGGCATTTCAGATATAGGTGCCGATAGGCATTTCAGATATAGTTGCCGATTGGCATTTTAAAAATAAGTGCCGATAGGCATTCCAGATATAGAAGCCGATAGGCATTTCAAATATAGGTGCCAATAGGTATTCCAGATATGGTTGCCGATAGGCATTTCAAATATAGGTGCTGATAGGCATTTCAGATGTAGTTTCCGATAGGCATTTCAAAAATAGGTGCCGATAGGCATTTCAGATATAGGTGCCGATAGGCATTTCAGATATAGTTGCCAATTGGCATTTTAAAAATAGGTGCCGATAGGCATTTCAGATATAGAAGCCGATAGGCATTTCAAATATAGGTGCCGATAGGCATTCCAGATATTGTTGCCGATAGGCATTTCAAATATAGGTGCTGATAGGCATTTTAGATGTAGTTTTCGATAGGCATTTCAAAAATTGATGCCGATAGGCATTTCAGATATAGGTGCCGATAGGCATTTCAGATATAGTTGCCGATTGGCATTTTAAAAATAAGTGCCGATAGGCATTTCAGATATAAAAGCCGATAGGCATTTCAAATATAGGTGCCGATAGGCATTCTAGATATGGTTGCCGATAGGCATTTCAAATATAGGTGCTGATAGGCATTTCAGAAGTAGTTTCCGATAGGCATTTCAAAAATAGGTGCCGATAGGCATTTCAGATATAGGTGCCGATAGGCATTTCAGATATAGTTGCCGATAGCCATTTTAAAAATAGGTGCCGATAGGCATTTCAGATATAGAAGCCGATAGGCATTTCAAATATAGGTGCCGATAGGCATTCCAGATTTGTTTGCCGATAGTTTCCGATAGGCATTTTAAAAATAGGTGCCGATAGGCATTTCAGATATAGAAGCCGATAGGCATTTCAAATATAGGTGACGATAGGCACTCCAGATATGGTTGCCGATAGGCATTTCAAATATAGGTGCTGATAGGCATTTCAGATGTAGTTTCCGATAGGCATTTCAAAAATAGGTGCCGATAGGCATTTCAGATATAGGTGCCGATAGGCATTTCAGATGTAGTTTCCGATAGGCATTTCAAAAATAGGTGCCGATAGGCATTTCAGATATAGGTGCCGATAGGCATTTCAGATATAGTTGCCGAAAGACATTTTAAAAACAGGTGCTGATAGGCATTTCAGATATAGAAGCCGATAGGCATTTCAAATATAGGTGCCGATAGGCATTCCAGATATGGTTGCCGATAGGCATTTCAAATATAAGTGCTAATAGGCATTCCAGATGTATTTTCCGATAGGCATTTCAAAAATTGGTGCCGATAGGCATTTCAGATATAGGTGCCGAGAGGCATTTCAGATATAGTTACCGATTGGCATTTCAAAAATAGGTGCCGATAGGCATTTCAGATATAGAAGCCGATAGGTATTTCAAATATAGGTATCGATAGGCATTTCAGATATGGTTGACGATAGGCATTTCAAATATAGGTGCTGATAGGCATTTCAGATGTAGTTTCCGATAGGCATTTCAAAAATAGGTGCCGATAGGCATTTCAGATATAGGTGCCGATAGGCATTTCAGATATAGTTGCCGATTGGCATTTTAAAAATAAGTGCCGATAGGCATTCCAGATATAGAAGCCGATAGGCATTTCAAATATAGGTGCCAATAGGTATTCCAGATATGGTTGCCGATAGGCATTTCAAATATAGGTGCTGATAGGCATTTCGGATGTAGTTTCCGATAGGCATTTCAAAAATAGGTGCCGATAGGCATTTCAGATATAGGTGCCGATAGGCATTTCAGATATAGTTGCCGATTGGCATTTTAAAAACAGGTGCCGATAGGCATTTCAGATATAGAAGCCGATAGGTATTTCAAATATAGGGGTCGATAGGCATTTCAAATATGGTTGCCGATAGGCATTTCAAATATAGGAGCAGATAAAAATTTCAGATGTAGTTTCCGAAAGACATTTCAAAAATAGGTGCCGATAGGCATTTCAGATATAGGTGCCGATAGGCATTTCAGATATAGTTGCCGATTGGCATTTTAAAATAGGTGCCGATAGGCATTTCAGATATAGAAGCCGATAGGCATTTCAAATATAGGTGGCGATAGGCATTCCAGATATGGTTGCCGATAGGCATTTCAAATATAAGTGCTGATAGGCATTTCAGATGTAGTTTCCGATAGGCATTTCAAAAATAGGTACCGATAGGCATTTCAGATATAGGTGCCGATAGGCATTTCAGATATAGTTGCCAATTGGCATTTTAAAAATAGGTGTCGATAGGCATTTCAGATATAGAAGCCGATAGGCATTTCAAATATAGGTGCCGATAGGCATTCCAGATATAGTTGCCGATAGGCATTTCAAATATAGGTGCTGATAAGCATTTTAGATGTAGTTTCCGATAGGCATTTCAAAAATAGGTGCCGATAGGCATTTCAGATATAGGTGCCAATAGGCATTTCAGATATAGTTGCCGATTGGCATTTTAAAAATAGGTGCCGATAGGCATTTTAGATATAGAAGCCGATAAGCATTTCAAATATAGGTGCCAACAGGCATTCCAGATATGGTTGACGATAGGCATTTCAAATATAGGTGCTGATAGGCATTTCAGATGTAGTTTCCGATAGGCATTTCAAAAATTGGTGCCGATAGGCATTTCAGATATAGGTGCCGAAAGGCATTTCAGATATAGTTGCCGATTGGCATTTTTAAAATAGGTGCCGATAGGCATTTCAGATATAGAAGCCGATAGGTATTTCAAATATAGGTGTCGATAGGCATTTCAGATATGGTTGCCGATAGGCATTTCAAATATTGGTGCTGATAGGCATTTCAGATGTAGTTTCCGATAGGCATTTCAAAAATAGGTGCCGATAGGCATTTCAGATATAGGTGCCGATAGGCATTACAGATATAGTTGCCGATTGGCATTTTAAAAATAGGTGCCGATAGGCATTTCAGATATAGAAGCCGATAGGCATTTCAAATATAGGTGCCGATAGGCATTCCAGATGTAGTTGCCGATAGGCATTTCAAATATATTTGCTGATAGGCATTTCAGATGTAGTTTCCGATAGGCATTTCAAAAATAGGTGCCGATAGGCATTTCAGATATAGGTGCCGATAGGCATTTCAGATATAGTTGCCGATTAACATTTTAAAAATAGGTGCCGATAGGCATTTCAAATATAGAAGCCGATAGGCATTTCAAATATAGGTGCCGATAGGAATTCTAGATATGGTTGCCGATAGGCATTTCAAATATAGATGCTGATAGGCATTTCAGATGTAGTTTCCGATAGGCATTTCAAAAATAGTTGCCGATAGGCATTTCAGATATAGGTGCCGATAGGCATTTCAGATATAGTTGCCGATTGGCATTTTAAAAATAGGTGCCGATAGGCATTTCAGATAAAGAAGCCGATAGGCATTTCAAATATAGATGCCGATAAGCATTCCAGATATGGTTGCCGATAGGCATTTCAAATATAGGTGCTGATAGGCATTTCAGATGTAGTTTCCGATAGGCATTTCAAAAATTGGTGCCGATAGGCATTTCAGATATAGGTGCCGATAGGCATTTCAGATATAGTTACCGATTGGCATTTTAAAAACAGGTGCCGATAGGCATTTCAGATATAGAAGCCGATAGGCATTTCAAATATAGATGCCGATAAGCATTCCAGATATGGTTGTTGATAGGCATTTCTAATATAGCAGCAGATAGGCATTTCAGATGTAGTTTCCGAAAGACATTTCAAAAATAGGTGCCGATAGGCATTTCAGATATAGGTGCCGATAGGCATTTAAAATATAGGTGCCGATAGGCATTTTAAATAAAGGTGTCGATAGGCATTTCAGATATAAATGCCGAAAGGCATTTCAGAGATAGGTGCCGATAGGCATTTCTGATGTGGTTGCCGATAAGCATTTCAAATATAGGTGCTGATAGGCATTTCAGATGTAGTTTTCGATAGGCATTTCAAAAATAGGTGCCGATAGGCATTTCAGATATAGGTGCTGATAGGCACTTCAGATATAGGTGCCGATTGGCATTTTAAAAAGAGGTGCCGCTAGGCATTTCAGATATAGAAGCCGATAGGCATTTCAAATATAGGTGCCGATAGGCATTCCAAATATGGTTGCCGATAGGCATAACAAATATAGGTGCTGATAGGCATTTCAGTTGTAGTTTCCGATAGGCATTTCAAAAATAGGTGCCGATAGGCATTTTCAGATATAGGTGCCGATAGGCATTTCAGATATAGTTGCCGATTGGCATTTTAAAAATAGGTGCCGATAGGCATTTCAGATATAGAAGCCGATGGGCATTTCAAATATAGGTGCCGATAGGCATTCCAGATATGGTTGTCGATAGGCATATCAAATATAGGTGCTGATAGGCATTTCAGATGTAGTTTCCGATAGGCATTTCAAAAATAGGTGACGATAGGCATTTCAGATATAGGTGCCGATAGGCATTTCAGATATAGTTGCCGATAGCCATTTTAAAAATAGGTGCCGATAGGCATTTCAGATATAGAAGCCGATAGGCATTTCAAATATAGGTGCCGATAGGCATTCCAGATATGGTTGCCGATAGGCATTTCAAATATAGGTGCTGATAGGCATTTCAGATGTAGTTCCGATAGGCATTTTAAAAATAGGTGCCGATAGGCATTTCAGATATAGAAGCCGATAGGCATTTCAAATATAGGTGCCGATGGGCATTCCAGATATGGTTGCCGATAGGCATTTCAAATATAGGTGCTGATAGGCATTTCAGATGTAGTTTCCGATAGGCATTTCAGATATAGTTGCCGATAGCCATTTTAAAAATAGGTGCCGATAGGCATTTCAGATATAGAAGCCGATAGGTATTTCAAATATAGGTGCCGATAGGCATTCCAGATATGGTTGCCGATAGGCATTTCAAATATAGGTGCTGATAGGCATTTCAGATGTAGTTTCCGATAGGCATTTCAAAAATAGGTGCCGATAGGCATTTCAGATATAGGTGCCGATAGGCATTCCAGATATGGTTGCCGATAGGCATTTCAAATATAGGTGCTGATAGGCATTTCAGATGTAGTTTCCGATAGGCATTTCAAAAATTGGTGCCGATAGGCATTTCAACTATAGGTGCCGATAGGCATTTCAGATATAGTTGCCGTTTGGCATTTTAAAAATAGGTGTTGATAGGCATTTCAGATATAGAAGCCGATAGGTATTTCAAATATAGGTGTCGATAGGCATTTCAGATATGGTTGCCGATAGGCATTTCAAATATAGGTGCTGATAGGCATTTCAGATGTAGTTTCCGACAGCTATTTCAAAAATAGGTGCCGATAAGCATTTCAGATATAGGTTCCGATAGGCATTTCAGATATAGTTGCCGAATGGCATTTTAAAAATAGGTGTCGATAGGCATTTCAGATATAGAAGCCGATAGGCATTTCAAATATAGGTGCCGATAGGCATTCCAGATATGGTTGCCGATAGGCATTTCAAATATAGGTGCTGATAGGCATTTCAGATGTAGTTTCCGACAGCCATTTCAAAAATAGGTGCCGATAAGCATTTCAGATATAGGTGCCGATAGGCATTTCAGATATAGTTGCCGAATGGCATTTTAAAAATAGGTGTCGATAGGCATTTCAGATATAGGTGCCGATAGGCATTCCAGATATGGTTGCCGATAGGCATTTCAAATATAGGTGCTGATAGGCATTTTAGATGTAGTTTCCGATAGGCATTTCAAAAATAGGTGCCGATAGGCATTTCAGATATAGGTGCCGATAGGCATTTCAGATATAGTTGCCGATAGCCATTTTAAAAATAGGTGCCGATAGGCATTTTGAGATATAGAAGCCGATAGGCATTTCAAACATAGGTGCCGATAGGCATTCCAGATATGGTTGCCGATAGGCATTTCAAATATAGGTGCTGATAGGCATTTCAGATGTAGTTTCCGATAGGCATTTTAAAAATAGGTGCCGATAGGCATTTCAGATATAGGTGCCGATAGGCATTTCAGATATAGTTGCCGATTGGCATTTTAAAAATAGGTGCCGATAGGCATTTCAGATATAGAAGCCGATAGGCATTTCAAATATAGGTGCCAATAGGCATTCCAGATATGGTTGCCGATAGGTATTTCAAATATAGGTGCTGATAGGCATTTTAGATATAGAAGCCGATAGGTATTTCAAATATAGGGGTCGATAGGCATTTCAGATATGGTTGCCGATAGGCATTTCAAATATAGGAGCAGATAGGCATTTCAGATGTAGTTTCCGAAAGACATTTCAAAAATAGGTGCCGATAGGCATTTCAGATATAGGTGCCGATAGGCATTTCAGATATATTTGCCGATTGGCATTTTAAAAATAGGTGCCGATAGGCATTTCAGATATAGAAGCCGATAGGCATTTCAAATATAGGTGCTGATAGGCATTTCAGATGTAGTTTCCGATAGGCATTTCAAAAATAGGTACCGATAGGCATTTCGAATATAGGTGCCGATAGGCATTTCAGATATAGTTGCCAATTGGCATTTTAAAAATAGGTGTCGATAGGCATTTCAGATATAGAAGACGATAGGCATTTCAAATATAGGTGCCGATAGGCATTCCAGATATGGTTGCCGATAGGCATTTCAAATATAGGTGCTGATAGGCATTTCAGATGTAGTTTCCGATAGGCATTTCAAAAATTGGTGCCGATTGGCATTTTAGATATAGATGCCGATAGGCATTTCAGATATAGTTGCCGATTGGCATTTTAAAAATAGGTGCCGATAGGCATTTCAGATATAGAAGCCGATAGGTATTTCAAATATAGGTGTCGATAGGCATTTCAGATATGGTTGCCGATAGGCATTTCAAATATAGGTGCTGATAGACATTTCAGATGTAGTTTCCGATAGGCATTTCAAAAATTGGTGCCGATTGGCATTTCAGATATAGGTGCCGATAGGCATTTCAGATATAGTTGCCGATTGGCATTTTAAAAATAGGTGCCGATAGGCATTTCAGATATAGAAGCCGATAGGTATTTCAAATATTGGTGTCGATAGGCATTTCAGATATGGTTGCCGATAGGCATTTCAAATATGAGTGCTGATAGGCATTTCAGATGTAGTTTCCGATAGGCATTTCAAAAATAGGTGCCGATAGGCATTTCAGATATAGGTGCCGATAGGCATATCAGATATAGTTGCCGATAGGCATTTAAAATATAGGTGCCGATAGGCATTTCAAATATAGGTGTCGATAGGCATTTCAGATATAAATGCCGAATAGCATTTCAGATATAGGTGCCGATAGGCATTTCTGATGTGGTTGCTGATAGGCATTTCAAATATAGGTGCTGATAGGCATTTCAGATGTAGTTTTCGATAGGCATTTCAAAAATAGGTGCCGATAGGCATTTCAGATATAGGTGCCGATAGGCACTTCAGATATAGTTGCCGATTGGCATTTTCAAAATAGGTGCCGATAGGCATTTCAGATATTGAAGCCGATAGGCATTTCAAATATAGGTGCCGATAGGCATTCCAGATATGGTTGCCGATAGGCATTTCAAATATAGGTGCTGATAGGCATTTTAGATGTAGTTTCCGATAGGCATTTCAAAAATTGATGCCGATAGGTATTTCAGATATAGGTGCCGATAGGCATTTCAGATATAGTTGCCGATTGGCATTTTAAAAACAGGTGCCGCTAGGCATTTCAGATATAGAAGCCGATAGGCATTTCAAATGTAGGTGCCGATAGGCATTCTAAATATGGTTGCCGATAGGCATTTCAAATATAGGTGCTGATAGGCATTTCAGTTGTAGTTTCCGATAGGCATTTCAAAAATAGGTGCCGATAGGCATTTCAGATATAGGTGCCGATAGGCATTTCAGATATAGTTGCCGATTGGCATTTTAAAAATATGTGCCGATAGGCATTTCAGATATAAAAGCCGATAGGCATTTCAAATATAGGTGCCGATAGGCATTCTAGATATGGTTGCCGATAGGCATTTCAAATATAGGTGCTGATAGGCATTTCAGTAGTAGTTTCCGATAGGCATTTCAAAAATAGGTGCCGATAGGCATTTCAGATATAGGTGCCGATAGGCATTTCAGATATAGTTGCCGATAGCCATTTTAAAAATAGGTGCCGATAGGCATTTCAGATATAGAAGCCGATAGGCATTTCAAATATAGGTGCCGATAGGCATTCCAGATTTGGTTGCCGATAGTTAACTATAGGCATTTTAAAAATAGGTGCCGATAGGCATTTCAGATATAGAAGCCGAGAGGCATTTCAAATATAGGTGACGATAGGCACTCCAGATATGGTTGCCGATAGGCATTTCAAATATAGGTGCTGATAGGCATTTCAGATGTAGTTTAAGATAGGCATTTCAAAAATAGGTGCCGATAGGCATTTCAGATATAGGTGCCGATAGGCATTTCAGATATAGTTGCCGATAGCCATTTCAAAAATAGGTGCCGATAGGCATTTCAGATATAGAAGCCGATAGGCATTTCAAATATAGGTGCCGATAGGCATTCCAGATTTGGTTGCCGATAGGCATTTCAAATATAGGTGCTGATAGGCATTCCAGATGTATTTTCCGATAGGCATTTCAAAAATTGGTGCCGATAGGCATTTCAGATATAGGTGCCGATAGGCATTTCAGATATAGTTGCCGAAAGACATTTTAAAAACAGGTGCCGATAGGCATTTCAGATATAGAAGCCGATAGGCATTTCAAATGTAGGTGCCGATAGGCATTCTAAATATGGTTGCCGATAGGCATTTCAAATATAGGTGCTGATAGGCATTTCAGTTGTAGTTTCCGATAGGCATTTCAAAAATAGGTGCCGATAGGCATTTCAGATATAGGTGCCGATAGGCATTTCAGATATAGTTGCCGATTGGCATTTTAAAAATAGGTGCCGATAGGCATTTCAGATATAAAAGCCGATAGGCATTTCAAATATAGGTGCCGATAGGCATTCTAGATATGGTTGCCGATAGGCATTTCAAATATAGGTGCTGATAGGCATTTCAGTAGTAGTTTCCGATAGGCATTTCAAAAATAGGTGCCGATAGGCATTCCAGATATGGTTGCCGATAGGCATTTCAAATATAGGTGCTGATAGGCATTCCAGATGTATTTTCCGATAGGCATTTCAAAAATTGGTGCCGATAGGCATTTCAGATATAGGTGCCGATAGGCATTTCAGATATAGTTGCCGAAAGACATTTTAAAAACAGGTGCCGATAGGCATTTCAGATATAGAAGCCGATAGGTATTTCAAATATAGGTGTCGATAGGCATTTCAGATATGGTTGCCGATAGGCATTTCAAATATAGGTGCTGATAGGCATTTCAGATGTAGTTTCCGATAGGCATTTCAAAAATAGGTGCCGATAGGCATTTCAGATATAGGTGCCGATAGGCATTTCAGATATAGTTGCCGATTGGCATTTTAAAAATAGGTGTCGATAGGCATTTCAGATATAGAAGCTGATAGGCATTTCAAATATAGGTGCCGATAGGCATTCCAGATATGGTTGCCGGTAGGCATTTCAAATATAAGTGCTGATAGGCATTCCAGATGTATTTTCCGATAGGCATTTCAAAAATTGGTGCCGATAGGCATTTTAGATATAGGTGCCGAGAGGCATTTCAGATATAGTTACCGATTGGCATTTCAAAAATAGGTGCCGATAGGCATTTCAGATATAGAAGCCGATAGGTAATTCAAATATAGGTGTCGATAGGCATTTCAGATATGGTTGACGATAGGCATTTCAAATATAGGTGCTGATAGGCATTTCAGATGTAGTTTCCGATAGGCATTTCAAAAATAGGTGCCGATAGGCATTTCAGATATAGGTGCCGATAGGCATTTCAGATATAGTTGCCGATTGGCATTTTAAAAATAAGTGCCGATAGGCATTTCAGATATAGAAGCCGATAGGCATTTCAAATATAGGTGCCAATAGGTATTCCAGATATGGTTGCCGATAGGCATTTCAAATATAGGTGCTGATAGGCATTTCAGATGTAGTTTCCGATGGGCATTTCAAAAATAGGTGCCGATAGGCATTTCAGATATAGGTGCCGATAGGCATTTCAGATATAGTTGCCAATTGGCATTTTAAAAATAGGTGCCGATGGGCATTTCAGATATAGAAGCCGATAGGCATTTCAAATATAGGTGCCGATAGGCATTCCAGATATTGTTGCCGATAGGCATTTTAAATATAGGTGCTGATAGGCATTTTAGATGTAGTTTTCGATAGGCATTTCAAAAATTGATGCCGATAGGCACTTCAGATATAGGTGCCGATAGGCATTTCAGATATAGTTGCCGATTGGCATTTTAAAAACAGGTGCCGATAGGCAATTCAGATATAGAAGCCGATAGGTATTTCAAATATAGGGGTCGATAGGCAGTTCAGATATGGTTGCCGATAGGCATTTCAAATATAGGAGCAGATAGGCATTTCAGATGTAGTTTCCGAAAGACATTTCAAAAATAGGTGCCGATAGGCATTTCAGATATAGGTGCCGATAGGCATTTCAGATATAGTTGCCGATTGGCATTTTAAAATAGGTGCCGATAGGCATTTCAGATATAGAAGCCGATAGGCATTTCAAATATAGGTGCCGATAGGCATTCCAGATATGGTTGCCGATAGGCATTTCAAATATAAGTGCTGATAGGCATTTCAGATGTAGTTTCCGATAGGCATTTCAAAAATAGGTACCGATAGGCATTTCAGATATAGGTGCCGATAGGCATTTCAGATATAGTTGCCAATTGGCATTTTAAAAATAGGTGTCGATAGGCATTTCAGATATAGAAGCCGATAGGCATTTCAAATATAGGTGTCGATAGGCATTTCAGATATGGTTGACGATAGGCATTTCAAATATAGGTGCTGATAAGCATTTCAGATGTAGTTTCCGATAGGCATTTCAAAAATAGGTGCCGATAGGCATTTCAGATATAGGTGCCGATAGGCATTTCAGATATAGTTGCCGATTGGCATTTTAAAAATAAGTGCCGATAGGCATTTCAGATATAGAAGCCGATAGGCATTTCAAATATAGGTGCCAACAGGCATTCCAGATATGGTTGACGATAGGCATTTCAAATATAGGTGCTGATAGGCATTTCAGATGTAGTTTCCGATAGGCATTTCAAAAATAGGTACCGATAGGCATTTCAGATATAGGTGCCGATAGGCATTTCAGATATAGTTGCCGATTGGCATTTTTAAAACAGGTGCCGATAGGCATTTCAGATATAGAAGCCGATAGGTATTTCAAATATAGGTGTCGATAGGCATTTCAGATATGGTTGACGATAGGCATTTCAAATATAGGTGCTGATAAGCATTTCAGATGTTGTTTCCGATAGGCATTTCAAAAATAGGTGCCGATAGGCATTTCAGATATAGGTGCCAATAGGCATTTCAGATATAGTTGCCGATTGGCATTTTAAAAATAGGTGCCGATAGGCATTTCAGGTATAGAAGCCGATAGGCATTTCAAATATAGGTGCCGATAGGCATTCCAGATATGGTTGCCGATAGGCATTTCAAATATATTTGCTGATAGGCATTTCAAAAATAGGTGCCGATAGGCATTTCAGATATAGGTGCCGATAGGCATTTCAGATATAGTTGCCGATTGGCATTTTAAAAATAGGTGCCGATAGGCATTTTAAATATAGAAGCCGATAGGCATTTCAAATATAGGTGCCGATAGGTATTCCAGATATAGTTGCAGATAGGCATTTTAAATATAGGTGCTGATAGGCATTTCAGATGTAGTTTCCGATAGGCATTTCAAAAATAGTTGCCGATAGGCATTTCAGATATAGGTGCCGATAGGCATTTCAGATATAGTTGCCGATTGGCATTTTAAAAATAGGTGCCGATAGGCATTTCAGATAAAGAAGCCGATAGGCATTTCAAATATAGATGCTGATAAGCATTCCAGATATGGTTGCCGATAGGCATTTCAAATATAGGTGCTGATAGGCATTTCAGATGTAGTTTCCGATAGGCATTTCAAAAATTGGTGCCGATAGGCATTTCAGATATAGGTGCCGATAGGCATTTCAGATATAGTTACCAATTGGCATTTTTAAAACAGGTGCCGATAGGCATTTCAGATATAGAAGCCGATAGGTATTTCAAATATAGGTGTCGATAGGCATTTCAGATATGGTTGACGATAGGCATTTCAAATATAGGTGCTGATAAGCATTTCAGATGTTGTTTCCGATAGGCATTTCAAAAATAGGTGCCGATAGGCATTTCAGATATAGGTGCCAATAGGCATTTCAGATATAGTTGCCGATTGGCATTTTAAAAATAGGTGCCGATAGGCATTTCAGATATAGAAGCCGATAGGCATTTCAAATATAGGTGCCGATAGGCATTCCAGATATGGTTGCCGATAGGCATTTCAAATATATTTGCTGATAGGCATTTCAGATGTAGTTTCCGATAGGCATTTCAAAAATAGGTGCCGATAGGCATTTCAGATATAGGTGCCGACAGGCATTTCAGATATAGTTGCCGATTGGCATTTTAAAAATAGGTGCCGATAGGCATTTTAAATATAGAAGCCGATAGGCATTTCAAATATAGGTGCCGATAGGCATTTCAGATATAGGTGCCGATAGGCATTTCAGATATAGTTGCCGATTGGCATTTTAAAAATAGGTGCCGATAGGCATTTCAGATGTAGTTTCCGATAGGCATTTCAAAAATAGTTGCCGATAGGCATTTCAGATATAGGTGCCGATAGGCATTTCAGATATAGTTGCCGATTGGCATTTTAAAAATAGGTGCCGATAGGCATTTCAGATAAAGAAGCCGATAGGCATTTCAAATATAGATGCCGATAAGCATTCCAGATATGGTTGCCGATAGGCATTTCAAATATAGGTGCTGATAGGCATTTCAGATGTAGTTTCCGATAGGCATTTCAAAAATTGGTGCCGATAGGCATTTCAGATATAGGTGCCGATAGGCATTTCAGATATAGTTACCAATTGGCATTTTAAAAACAGGTGCCGATAGGCATTTCAGATATAGAAGCCGATAGGCATTTCAAATATAGATGCCGATAAGCATTCCAGATATGGTTCTTGATAGGCATTTCAAATATAGGTGCTGATAGGCATTTCTGATGTGGTTGCCGATAAGCATTTCAAATATAGGTGCCGATAGGCATTTAAAATATAGGTGCGATAGGCATTTCAAATAAAGGTGTCGATAGGCATTTCAGATATAAATGCCGAAAGGCATTTCAGATATAGGTGCCGATAGGCATTTCTGATGTGGTTGCCGATAAGCATTTCAAATATAGGTGCTGATAGGCATTTCAAATGTAGTTTTCGATAGGCATTTCAAAAATAGGTGCCGATAGGCATTTCAGATATAGGTGCTGATAGGCACTTCAGATATAGTTGCCGATTGGCATTTTAAAAATAGGTGCCGCTAGGCATTTCAGATATAGAAGCCGATAGGCATTTCAAATATAGGTGCCGATAGGCATTCCAAATATGGTTGCCGATAGGCATAACAAATATAGGTGCTGATAGGCATTTCAGTTGTAGTTTCCGATAGGCATTTCAAAAATAGGTGCCGATAGGCATTTCAGATATAGTTGCCGATTGGCATTTTAAAAATAGGTGCCGATAGGCATTTCAGATATAGAAGCCGATAGGCATTTCAAATATAGGTGCCGATAGGCATTCCAGATATGGTTGTCGATAGGCATATCAAATATAGGTGCTGATAGGCATTTCAGATGTAGTTTCCGATAGGCATTTCAAAAATAGGTGCCGATAGGCATTTCAGATATAGGTGCCGATAGGCATTTCAGATATAGTTGCCGATAGCTATTTTAAAAATAGGTGCCGATAGGCATTTCAGATATAGAAGCCGATAGGCATTTCAAATATAGGTGCCGATAGGCATTCCAGATATGGTTGCCGATAGGCATTTCAAATATAGGTGCTGATAGGCATTTCAGATGTAGTTTCCGATAGGCGTTTTAAAAATAGGTGCCGATAGGCATTTCAGATATAGAAGCCGATAGGCATTTCAAATATAGGTGCCGATAGGCATTCCAGATATGGTTGCCGATAGGCATTTCAAATATAGGTGCTGATAGGCATTTCAGATGTAGTTTCCGATAGGCATTTCAAAAATAGGTGCCGATAGGCATTTCAGATATAGGTGCCGATAGGCATTTCAGATATAGTTGCCGATAGCCATTTTAAAAATAGGTGCCGATAGGCATTTTAAATATAGAAGCCGATAGGCATTCCAAATATAGGTGCCGATAGGCATTCCAGATATAGTTGCAGATAGGCATTTTAAATATAGGTGCTGATAGGCATTTCAGATGTAGTTTCCGATAGGCATTTCAAAAATAGTTGCCGATAGGCATTTCAGATATAGGTGCCGATAGGCATTTCAGATATAGGTGCTGATAGGCATTTCAGATATAGTTGCCAATTGGCATTTTAAAAATAGGTGCCGATAGGCATTTCAGATATAGAAGCCGATAGGCATTTCAAATATAGGTGCCGATAGGCATTCCAGATATGGTTGCCGATAGGCATTTCAAATATAGGTGCTGATAGGCATTTCAGATGTAGTTTCCGATAGGCATTTCAAAAATAGGTGCCGATAGGCATTTCAGATATAGGTGCCGATAGGCATTCCAGATATGTTTGCCGATAGGCATTTCAAATATAGGTGCTGATAGGCATTTCAGATGTAGTTTCCGATAGGCAGTTCAAAAATTGGTGCCGATAGGCATTTCAAATATAGGTGCCGATAGGCATTTCAGATATAGTTGCCGTTTGGCATTTTAAAAATAGGTGTTGATAGGCATTTCAGATATAGAAGCCGATAGGTATTTCAAATATAGGTGTCGATAGGCATTTCAGATATGGTTGCCGATAGGCATTTTAAATATAGGTGCTGATAGGCATTTCAGATGTAGTTTCCGACAGCTATTTCAAAAATAGGTGCCGATAAGCATTTCAGATATAGGTGCCGATAGGCATTTCAGATATAGTTGCCGAATGGCATTTTAAAAATAGGTGTCGATAGGCATTTCAGATATAGAAGCCGATAGGCATTTCAAATATAGGTGCCGATAGGCATTCCAGATATGGTTGCCGATAGGCATTTCAAATATAGGTGCTGATAGGCATTTCAGATGTAGTTTCCGACAGCCATTTCAAAAATAGGTGCCGATAAGCATTTCAGATATAGGTGCCGATAGGCATTTCAGATATAGTTGCCGAATGGCATTTTCAAAATAGGTGTCGATAGGCATTTCAGATATAGGTGCCGATAGGCATTCCAGATATGGTTGCCAATAGGCATTTCAAATATAGGTGCTGATAGGCATTTTAGATGTAGTTTCCGATAGGCATTTCAAAAATAGGTGCCGATAGGCATTTCAGATATAGGTGCCGATAGGCATTTCAGATATAGTTGCCGATAGCCATTTTAAAAATAGGTGCCGATAGGCATTTTGAGATATAGAAGCCGATAGGCATTTCAAATATAGGTGCCGATAGGCATTCCAGATATGGTTGCCGAAAGGCATTTCAAATATAGGTGCTGATAGGCATTTCAGATGTAGTTTCCGATAGGCATTTTAAAAATAGGTGCCGACAGGCATTTCAGATATGGTTGCCGATTGGCATTTTAAAAATTGGTGCCGATAGGCATTTCAGATATAAAAGCCGATAGGCATTTCAAATATAGGTGCCGATAGGCATTCCAGATATGGTTGCCGATAGGCATTTCAAATATAGGTGCTGGTAGGCATTTCAGATGTAGTTTCCGATAGGCATTTCAAAAATAGGTGCCGATAGGCATTTCAGATATAGGTGCCGATTGGCATTTCAGATATAGTTGCCGATTGGCATTTTAAAAATAGGTGCCGATAGGCATTTCAGATATAGAAGCCGATAGGCATTTCAAATATAGGTGCCGATAGGCATTCCAGATATGGTTGCCGATAGGCATTTCAAATATATGTGCTGATAGGCATTCCAGATGTAGTTTCCGATAGGCATTTCAAAAATAGGTGCCGATAGGCATTTCAGATATAGGTGCCGATAGGCATTTCAGATATAGTTGCCGATTGGCATTTCAAAAATAGGTGCCGATAGGCATTTCAGATATAGAAGCCGATAGGCATTTCAAATATAGGTGCCGATAAGCATTCCAGATATGGTTGCCGATAGGCTTTTCAAATATAGGTGCTGATAGGCATTTCAGATGTAGTTTCCGATAGACATTTCAAAAATTGGTGCCGATAGGCATTTCAGATATAGGTGCCGATAGGCATTTCAGATATAGTTGCCGATTGGCATTTTAAAAATAGGAGCCAATAGGCATTTCAGATATAGAAGCCAATAGGCATTTCAAATATAGGTGCCGATAGGAATTTCAGATATGGTTGCCGATAGGCATTTCAAATATTGGTGCTGATAGGCATTTCAGATGTAGTTTCCGATAGGCATTTCAAAAATAGGTGCCGATAGGCATTTCAGATATAGGTGCCGATAGGCATTTCAGATATAGTTGCCTATTGGCATTTTAAAAATAGGTGCCGATAGGCATTTCAGATATAGAAGCCGATAGGCATTTCAAATATAGGTGCCGATAGGCATTCCAGACATGGTTGCCGATAGGCATTTCAAATATAGGAGCAGATAGGCATTTCAGATGTAGATTCCGAAAGACATTTCAAAAATAGGTGCCGATAGGCATTTCAGATATAGGTGCCGATAGGCATTTCAGATATAGTTGCCGATTGGCATTTTAAAAATAGGTGCCGATAGGCATTTGAGATATAGAAGCCGATAGGCATTTCAAATATAGGTGCCGATAAGCATTCCAGATATGGTTGCCGATAGGCATTTCAAATATAGGTGCTGATAGGCATTTCAGATGTAGTTTTCGATAGGCATTTCAAAAATTGGTGCCGATAGGCATTTCAGATATAGGTGCCGATAGGCATTTCAGATATAGTTGCCGATTGGCATTTTAAAAATAGGTGCCGATAGGCATTTCAGATATAGAAGCCGATAGGTATTTCAAATATAGGTGTCGATAGGCATTTCAGATATGGTTGCCGATAGGCATTTCAAATATAGGTGCTGATAGGCATTTCAGATGTAGTTTCTGATAGGCATTTCAAAAATAGGTGCCGATAGGTATTTCAGATATAGGTGCCGATAGGCATTTCAGATATAGTAGCCGATTGGCATTTTAAAAATAGGTGTCGATAGGCATTTCAGATATAGAAGCCGATAGGCATTTCAAATAGAGGTGCCGATAGGCATTCCAGATATGGTTGCCGTTAGGCATTTCAAATATAAGTGCTGATAGGCATTCCAGATGTATTTTCCGATAGACATTTCAAAAATTGGTGACGATAGGCATTTCAGATATAGGTGCCGATAGGCATTTCAGATATAGTTACCGATTGGCATTTTAAAAATAGGTGCTGATAGGCATTTCAGATGTAGTTTTCGATAGGCATTTCAAAAATAGGTGCCGATAGGCATTTCAGATATAGGTGCCGATAGGCACTTCAGATATAGTTGCCGATTGGCATTTTCAAAATAGGTGCCGATAGGCATTTCAGATATAGAAGCCGATAGGCATTTCAAATATAGGTGCCGATAGGCATTCCAGATATGGTTGCCGATAGGCATTTCAAATATAGGTGCTGATAGGCATTTTAGATGTAGTTTCCGATAGGCCTTTCAAAAATTGATGCCGATAGGCATTTCAGATATAGGTGCCGATAGGCATTTCAGATATAGTTGCCGATTGGCATATTAAAAACAGGTGCCGCTAGGCATTTCAGATATAGAAGCCGATAGGCATTTCAAATATAGGTGCCGATAGGCATTCTAAATATGGTTTCCGATAGGCATTTCAAATATAGTTGCTGATAGGCATTTCAGTTGTAGTTTCCGATAGGCATTTCAAAAATAGGTGCCGATAGGCATTTCAGATATAGGTGCCGATAGGCATTTCAGATATAGTTGCCGATTGGCATTTTAAAAATAGGTGCCGATAGGCATTTCAGATATAAAAGCCGATAGGCATTTCAAATATAGGTGACGATAGGCACTCCAGATATGTTTGCCGATAGGCATTTCAAATATAGGTGCTGATAGGCATTTCAGATGTAGTTTCCGATAGGCATTTCAAAAATAGGTGCCGATAGGCATTTCAGATATAGGTGCCGATAGGCATTTCAGATATAGTTGCCGATAGCCATTTTAAAAATAGGTGCCGATAGGCATTTCAGATATAGAAGCCGATAGGTATTTCAAATATAGGTGCCGAAAGGCAATCCAGATTTGGTTGCCGATAGGCATTTGAAATATAGGTGCTGATAGGCATTTCAGATGTAGTTTCCGATAGGCATTTCAGATGTAGTTTCCGATAGGCATTTCAAAAATAGGTGCCGATAGGCATTCCAGATATGGTTGCCGATAGGCATTTCAAATATAGGTGCTGATAGGCATTCCAGATGTATTTTCCGATAGGCATTTCAAAAATTGGTGCCGATAGGCATTTCAGATATAGGTGCCGATAGGCATTTCAGATATAGTTGCCGAAAGACATTTTAAAAACAAGTGCCGATAGGCATTTCAGATTCAGAAGCCGATAGGTATTTCAAATATAGGTGTCGATAGGCATTTCAGATATGGTTGCCGATAGGCATTTCAAATATAGGTGCTGATAGGCATTTCAGATGTAGTTTCCGATATGCATTTCAAAAATAGGTGCCGATAGGCATTTCAGATATAGGTGCCGATAGGCATTTCAGATATAGTTGCCGATTGGCATTTTAAAAATAGGTGTCGATAGGCATTTCAGATATAGAAGCCGATAGGCATTTCAAATATAGGTGCCGATAGGCATTCCAGATATGGTTGCCGATAGACATTTCAAATATAAGTGCTGATAGGCATTCCAGATGTATTTTCCGATAGGCATTTCAAAAATTGGTGCCGATAGGCATTTTAGATATAGGTGCCGAGAGGCATTTCAGATATAGTTACCGATTGGCATTTCAAAAATAGGTGCCGATAGGCATTTCAGATATAGAAGCCGATAGGTAATTCAAATATAGGTGTCGATAGGCATTTCAGATATGGTTGACGATAGGCATTTCAAATATAGGTGCTGATAGGCATTTCAGATGTAGTTTCCGATAGGCATTTCAAAAATAGGTGCCGATAGGCATTTCAGATATAGGTGCCGATAGGCATTTCAGATATAGTTGCCGATTGGCATTTTTAAAATAAGTGCCGATAGGCATTTCAGATATAGAGGCCGATAGGCATTTCAAATATAGGTGCCAATAGGTATTCCAGATATGGTTGCCGATAGGCATTTCAAATATAGGTGCTGATAGGCATTTCAGATGTAGTTTCCGATAGGCATTTTAAAAATAGGTGCCGATAGGCATTTCAGATATAGAAGCCGATAGGCATTTCAAATATAGGTGCCGATAGGCATTCCAGATATTGTTGCCGATAGGCATTTTAAATATAGGTGCTGATAGGCATTTTAGATGTAGTTTTCGATAGGCATTTCAAAAATTGATGCCGATAGGCATTTCAGATATAGGTGCCGATAGGCATTTCAGATATAGTTGCCGATTGGCATTTTAAAAACAGGTGCCGATAGGCATTTCAGATATAGAAGCCGATAGGTATTTCAAATATAGGGGTCGATAGGCAGTTCAGATATGGTTGCCGATAGGCATTTCAAATATAGGAGCAGATAGGCATTTCAGATATAGTTTCCGAAAGACATTTCAAAAATAGGTGCCGATAGGCATTTCAGATATAGGTGCCGATAGGCATTTAAGATATAGTTGCCGATTGGCATTTTAAAATAGGTGCCGATAGGCATTTCAGATATAGAAGCCGATAGGCATTTCAAATATAGGTGCCGATAGGCATTCCAGATATGGTTGCCGATAGGCATTTCAAATATAAGTACTGATAGGCATTTCAGATGTAGTTTCCGATAGGCATTTCAAAAATAGGTACCGATAGGCATTTCAGATATAGGTGCCGATAGGCATTTCAGATATAGTTGCCAATTGGCATTTTAAAAATAGGTGTCGATAGGCATTTCAGATATAGAAGCCGATAGGCATTTCAAATATAGGTGCCGATAGGCATTCCAGATATAGTTGCCGATAGGCATTTCAAATATAGGTGCTGATAAGCATTTCAGATGTAGTTTCCGATAGGCATTTCAAAAATAGGTGCCGATAGGCATTTCAGATATAGGTGCCAATAGGCATTTCAGATATAGTTGCCGATTGGCATTTTAAAAATAGGTGCCGATAGGCATTTCAGATATAGAAGCCGATAGGTATTTCAAATATAGGTGTCGATAGGCATTTCAGATATGGTTGACGATAGGCATTTCAAATATAGGTGCTGATAAGCATTTCAGATGTAGTTTCCGATAGGCATTTTAAAAATAGGTGCCGATAGGCATTTCAGATATAGGTGCCAATAGGCATTTTAGATATAGTTGCCGATTGGCATTTTAAAAATAGGTGCCGATAGGCATTTCAGATATAGAAGCCGATAGGCATTTCAAATATAGGTGCCGATAGGCATTCCAGATATGGTTGCCGATAGGCATTTCAAATATATTTGCTGATAGGCATTTCAGATGTAGTTTTCGATAGGCATTTCAAAAATAGGTGCCGATAGGCATTTCAGATATAGGTGCCGATAGGCATTTCAGATATAGTTGCCGATTGGCATTTTAAAAATAGGTGCCGATAGGCATTTCAAATATAGAAGCCGATAGGCATTTCAAATATAGGTGTTGATAGGCATTCCAGATATGGTTGCAGATAGGCATTTTAAATATAGGTGCTGATAGGCATTTCAGATGTAGTTTCCGATAGGCATTTTAAAAATAGTTGCCGATAGGCATTTCAGATATAGGTGCCGATAGGCATTTCAGATATAGTTGCCGTTTGGCATTTTAAAAATAGGTGCCGATAGGCATTTCAGATAAAGAAGCCGATATGCATTTCAAATATAGATGCCGATAAGCATTCCAGATATGGTTGCCGATAGGCATTTCAAATATAGGTGCTGATAGGCATTTCAGATGTAGTTTCCGATAGGCATTTCAAAAATTGGTGCCGATAGGCATTTCAGATATAGGTGCCGATAGGCATTTCAGATATAGTTACCGATTGGCATTTTAAAACAGGTGCCGATAGGCATTTCAGATATAGAAGCCGATAGGCATTTCAAATATAGATGCCGATAAGCATTCCAGATATGGTTGTTGATAGGCATTTCAAATATAGGAGCAGATAGGCATTTCAGATGTAGTTTCCGAAAGACATTTCAAAAATAGGTGCCGATATGCATTTCAGATATAGGTGCCGATAGGCATTTAAAATATAGGTGCCGATAGGCATTTCAGATATAGGTGCTGATAGCCACTTCAGATATAGTTGCCGATTGGCATTTTAAAAATAGGTGCCGCTAGGCATTTCAGATATAGAAGCCGATAGGAATTTCAAATATAGGTGCCGATAGGCATTCCAAATATGGTTGCCGATAGGCATAACAAATAATGGTGCTGATAGGCATTTCAGTTGTAGTTTCCGATAAGCATTTCAAAAATAGGTGCCGATAGGCATTTCAGATATAGTTGCCGATTGGCATTTTAAAAATAGGTGCAGATAGGCATTTCAGATATAGAAGCCGATAGGCATTTCAAATATAGGTGCCGATAGGCATTCCAGATATGGTTGTCGATAGGCATATCAAATATAGGTGCTGATAGGCATTTCAGATGTAGTTTCCGATAGGCATTTCAAAAATAGGTGCCGATAGGCATTTCAGATATAGGTGCCGATAGGCATTTCAGATATAGTTGCCGATAGCCATTTTAAAAATAGGTGCCGATAGGCATTTCAGATATAGAAGCCGATAGGCATTTCAAATATAGGTGCCGATAGGCATTCCAGATATGGTTACCGATAGGCATTTCAAATATAGGTGCTGATAGGCATTTCAGATGTAGTTTCCGATAGGCATTTTAAAAATAGGTGCCGATAGGCATTTCAGATATAGAAGCCGATAGGCATTTCAAATATAGGTGCCGATAGGCATTCCAGATATGGTTGCCGATAGGCATTTCAAATATAGGTGCTGATAGGCATTTCAGATGTAGTTTCCGATAGGCATTTCAAAAATAGGTGCCGATAGGCATTTCAGATATAGGTGCCGATAGGCATTTCAGATATAGTTGCCGATAGCCATTTTAAAAATAGGTGCCGATAGGCATTTCAGATATAGAAGCCGATAGGCATTTCAAATATAGGTGCCGATAGGCATTCCAGATATGGTTGCCGATAGGCATTTCAAATATAGGTGCTGATAGGCATTTCAGATGTAGTTTCCGATAGGCATTTCAAAAATAGGTGCCGATAGGCATTTCAGATATAGGTGCCGATAGGCATTCCAGATATGGTTGCCGATAGGCATTTCAAATATAGGTGCTGATAGGCATTTCAGATGTAGTTTCCGATAGGCATTTCAAAAATTGGTGCCAATAGGCATTTCAAATATAGGTGCCGATAGGCATTTCAGATATAGTTGCCGTTTGGCATTTTAAAAATAGGTGTTGATAGGCATTTCAGATATAGAAGCCGATAGGTATTTCAAATATAGGTGTCGATAGGCATTTCAGATATGGTTGCCGATAGGCATTTCAAATATAGGTGCTGATAGGCATTTCAGATGTAGTTTCCGACAGCTATTTCAAAAATAGGTGCCGATAAGCATTTCAGATATAGGTGCCGATAGGCATTTCACATATAGTTGCCGAATGGCATTTCAAAAATAGTTGTCGATAGGCATTTCAGATATAGAAGCCGATAGGCATTTCAAATATAGGTGCCGATAGGCATTCCAGATATGGTTGCCGATAGGCATTTCAAATATAGGTGCTGATAGGCATTTCAGATGTAGTTTCCGACAGCCATTTCAAAAATAGGTGCCGATAAGCATTTCAGATATAGGTGCTGATAGGCATTTCAGATATAGTTGCCGAATGGCATTTTAAAAATAGGTGTCGATAGGCATTTCAGATATAGGTGCCGATAGGCATTTCAGATATAGTTGCCGATAGCAATTTTAAAAATAGGTGCCGATAGGCATTTTGAGATATAGAAGCCGATAGGCATTTCAAATATAGGTGCCGATAGGCATTCCAGATATGGTTGCCGAAAGGCATTTCAAATATAGGTGCTGATAGGCATTTCAGATGTAGCTTCCGATAGGCATTTTAAAAATAGGTGCCGATAGGCATTTTAGATATAGGTGCCGATAGGCATTTCAGATATAGTTGCCGATTGGCATTTTAAAAATAGGTGCCGATAGCCATTTTAGATATAGAAGCCGATAGGCATTTCAAATATAGGTGCCGATAGGCATTCCAGATATGGTTGCCGATAGGCATTTCAAATATAGGTGCTGATAGGCATTCCAGATGTAGTTTCCGATAGGCATTTCAAAAATAGGTGCCGCTAGGCATTTCAGATATAGGTGCCGACAGGCATTTCAGATATGGTTGCCGATTGGCATTTTAAAAATTGGTGCCGATAGGCATTTCAGATATAGAAGCCGATAGCCATTTCAAATATAGGTGCCGATAGGCATTCCAGATATGGTTGCCGATAGGCATTCCAAATATAGGTGCTGATAGGCATTTCAGATGTAGTTTCCGATAGGCATTTCAAAAATAGGTGCCGATAGGCATTTCAGATATAGGTGCCGATAGGCATTTCAGATATAGTTGCCGATTGGCATTTTAAAAATAGGTGCCGATAGGCATTTCAGATATAGAAGCCGATAGGCATTTCAAATATAGGTGCCGATAGGCATTCCAGATATGGTTGCCGATAGGCATTTCAAATATAGGTGCTGATAGGCATTCCAGATGTAGTTTCCGATAGGCATTTCAAAAATAGGTGCCGATAGGCATTTCAGATATAGATGCCGATAGGCATTTCAGATATAGTTGCCGATTGGCATTTCAAAAATAGGTGCCGATAGGCATTTCAGATATAGAAGCCGATAGGCATTTCAAATATAGGTGCCGATAAGCATTCCAGATGTGGTTGCCGATAGGCTTTTCAAATATAGGTGCTGATAGGCATTTCAGATGTAGTTTCCGATAGACATTTCAAAAATTGGTGCCGATAGGCATTTCAGATATAGGTGCCGATAGGCATTTCAGATATAGTTGCCGATTGGCATTTTAAAAGTAGGTGCCAATAGGCATTTCAGATATAGAAGCCAATAGGCATTTCAAATATAGGTGCCGATAGGAATTTCAGATATGGTTGCCGATAGGCATTTCAAATATTGGTGCTGATAGGCATTTCAGATGTAGTTTCCGATAGGCATTTCAAAAATAGGTGCCGATAGGCATTTCAGATACAGGTGCCGATAGGCATTACAGATATAGTTGCCGATTGGCATTTTAAAAATAGGTGCCGATAGCCATTTCAGATATAGAAGCCGATAGGCATTTCAAATATAGGTGCCGATAGGCATTCCAGATATGGTTGCCGATAGGCATTTCAAATATAGTTGCTGATAGGCATTTCAGATGTAGTTTCCGATAGGCATTTCAAAAATAGGTGCCGATAGGCATTTCAGATATAGGTGCCGATAGGCATTTCAGATATAGTTGCCTATTGGCATTTTAAAAATAGGTGCCGATAGGCAATTTAGATATAGAAGCCGATAGGCATTTCAAATATAGGTGCCGATAGGCATTCCAGACATGGTTGCCGATAGGCATTTCAAATATAGGTGCTGATAGGCATTTCAGATGTAGTTTCCGATAGGCATTTCAAAAATAGTTGCCGATAGTCATTTCAGATATAGATGATGATAGGCATTTCAGATATAGTTGCCGATTGGCATTTTAAAAATAGGTGCCGATAGGCATTTCAGATATAGAAGCCGATAGGCATTTCAAATATAGGTGCCGATAGGCATTCCAGATATGGTTGCCGATAGGCATTTCAAATATAGGAGCAGATAGGCATTTCAGATGTAGTTTCCGAAAGACATTTCAAAAATAGGTGCCGATAGGCATTTCAGGTATAGGTGCCGATAGGCATTTCAGATATAGTTGCCGATTGGCATTTTAAAAATAGGTGCCGATAGGCATTTTAGATATAGAAGCCGATAGGCATTTCAAATATAGGTGCCGATAAGCATTCCAGATATGGTTGCCGATAGGCATTTCAAATATAGGTGCTGATAGGCATTTCAGATGTAGTTTTCGATAGGCATTTCAAAAATTGGTGCTGATAGGCATTTCAGATATAGGTGCCGATAGGCATTTCAGATATAGTTGCCGATTGGCATTTTAAAAATAGGTGCCGATAGGCATTTCAGATATAGAAGCCGATAGGTATTTCAAATATAGGTGTCGATAGGCATTTCAAATATGGTTGCCGATAGGCATTTCAAATATAGGTGCTGATAGGCATTTCAGATGTAGTTTCTGACAGGCATTTCAAAAATAGGTGCCGATAGGTATTTCAGATATAGGTGCCGATAGGCATTTCAGATATAGTTGCCGATTGGCATTTTAAAAATAGGTGTCGATAGGCATTTCAGATATAGAAGCCGATAGGCATTTCAAATAGAGGTGCCGATAGGCATTCCAGATATGGTTGCCGTTAGGCATTTCAAATATAAGTGCTGATAGGCATTCCAGATGTAGTTTCCGATAGACATTTCAAAAATTGGTGACGATAGGCATTTCAGATATAGGTGCCGATAGGCATTTCAGATATAGTTACCGATTGGCATTTTAAAAATAGGTGCCGATAGGCATTTCAGATATAGAAGCCGATAGGTATTTCAAATATAGGTGTCGATAGGCATTTCAGATATGGTTG
Organism: Venustoraphidia nigricollis; assembly: GCA_034508555.1. NCBI lineage: Eukaryota > Metazoa > Arthropoda > Insecta > Raphidioptera > Raphidiidae > Venustoraphidia > Venustoraphidia nigricollis. Next base: position 285,871 of record JAVRKA010000176.1, on the reverse strand, counting down.
CCGATAAGCATTTCAAATATAGGTGCTGATAGGCATTTCAGATGTAGTTTCCGATAGGCATTTCAAAAATAGGTGCCGATAGGCATTTCAGATATAGGTGCCGATAGGCATTTCAGATATAGTTGCCGATTGGCATTTTAAAAATAGGTGCCGATAGGCATTTCAGATATAGAAGCTGATAGGCATTTCAAATATAGGTGCCGATAGGCATTCCAGATATGGTTGCTGATAGGCATTTCAAATATAGGTGCTGATAGGCATTTCAGATGTAGTTTCCGATAGGCAGTTCAAAAATAGGTGCCGTTAGGCATTTCAGATATAGGTGCCGATAGGCATTTCAGATATAGTTGCCAATTGGCATTTTAAAAATAGGTGCCGATAGGCATTTCAGATATAGAAGCCGATAGGCATTTCAAATATAGGTGCCGATAGGCATTCCAGATATGGTTGCCGATAGGCATTTCAAATATAGGTGCTGATAGGCATTTTAGATATAGAAGCCGATAGGTATTTCAAATATAGGGGTCGATAGGCATTTCAGATATGGTTGCCGATAGGCATTTCAAATATAGGTGCTGATAGGTATTTCAAATATAGGGGTCGATAGGCATTTAAGATATGGTTGCCGATAGGCATTTCCAATATAGGAGCAGATAGGCATTTCAAATGTAGTTTCCGAAAGACATTTCAAAAATAGGTGCCGATAGGCATTTCGGATATAGGTGCCGATAGGCATTTCAGATATAGTTGCCGATTGGCATTTTAAAAATAGGTGACGATAGGCATTTCAGATATAGAAGCCGATAGGCATTTCAAATATAGGTGCTGATAGGCATTTCAGATGTAGTTTCCGATAGGCATTTCAAAAATAGGTACCGATAGGCATTTCGAATATAGGTGCCGATAGGCATTTCAGATATGGTTGCCGATAGGCATTTCAAATATAGGTGCTGATAGGCATTTCAGATGTAGTTTCCGATAGGCATTTCAAAAATTGGTGCCGATTGGCATTTTAGATATAGATGCCGATAGGCATTTCAGATATAGTTGCCGATTGGCATTTTAAAAATAGGTGCCGATAGGCATTTCAGATATAGAAGCCGATAGGTATTGCAAATATAGGTGCCGATAGGCATATCAGATATAGTTGCCGATAGGCATTTAAAATATAGGTGCCGATAGACATTTCAAATATAGGTGTCGATAGGCATTTCAGATATAAATGCCGAATGGCATTTCAGATATAGGTGCCGATAGGCATTTCTGATGTGGTTGCTGATAGGCATTTCAAATATAGGTGCTGATAGGCATTTCAGATGTAGTTTTCGATAGGCATTTCAAAAATAGGTGCCGATAGGCATTTCAGATATAGGTGCCGATAGGCACTTCAGATATAGTTGCCGATTGGCATTTTCAAAATAGGTGCCGATAGGCATTTCAGATATAGAAGCCGATAGGTATTGCAAATATAGGTGCCGATAGGCATATCAGATATAGTTGCCGATAGGCATTTAAAATATAGGTGCCGATAGACATTTCAAATATAGGTGTCGATAGGCATTTCAGATATAAATGCCGAATGGCATTTCAGATATAGGTGCCGATAGGCATTTCTGATGTGGTTGCTGATAGGCATTTCAAATATAGGTGCTGATAGGCATTTCAGATGTAGTTTTCGATAGGCATTTCAAAAATAGGTGCCGATAGGCATTTCAGATATAGGTGCCGATAGGCACTTCAGATATAGTTGCCGATTGGCATTTTCAAAATAGGTGCCGATAGGCATTTCAGATATAGAAGCCGATAGGCATTTCAAATATAGGTGCCGATAGGCATTCCAGATATGGTTGCCGATAGGCATTTCAAATATAGGTGCTGATAGGCATTTCAGATGTAGTTTCCGATAGGCATTTCAAAAATTGGTGCCGATTGGCATTTTAGATATAGATGCCAATAGGCATTTCAGATATAGTTGCCGATTGGCATTTTAAAAATAGGTGCCGATAGGCATTTCAGATATAGAAGCCGATAGGTATTGCAAATATAGGTGCCGATAGGCATATCAGATATAGTTGCCGATAGGCATTTAAAATATAGGTGCCGATAGACATTTCAAATATAGGTGTCGATAGGCATTTCAGATATAAATGCCGAATGGCATTTCAGATATAGGTGCCGATAGGCATTTCTGATGTGGTTGCTGATAGGCATTTCAAATATAGGTGCTGATAGGCATTTCAGATGTAGTTTTCGATAGGCATTTCAAAAATAGGTGCCGATAGGCATTTCAGATATAGGTGCCGATAGGCACTTCAGATATAGTTGCCGATTGGCATTTTCAAAATAGGTGCCGATAGGCATTTCAGATATAGAAGCCGATAGGCATTTCAAATATAGGTGCCGATAGGCATTCCAGATATGGTTGCCGATAGGCATTTCAAATATAGGTGCTGATAGGCATTTTAGATGTAGTTTCCGATAGGCATTTCAAAAATTGATGCCGATAGGCATTTCAGATATAGGTGCCGATAGGCATTTCAGATATAGTTGCCGATTGGCATTTTTAAAACAGGTGCCGCTAGGCATTTCAGATATAGAAGCCGATAGGCATTTCAAATATAGGTGCCGATAGGCATTCTAAATATGGTTGCCGATAGGCATTTCAAATATAGGTGCTGATAGGCATTTCAGTTGTAGTTTCCGATAGGCATTTCAAAAATAGGTGCCGATAGGCATTTCAGATATAGGTGCCGATAGGCATTTCAGATATAGTTGCCGATTGGCATTTTAAAAATAGGTGCCGATAGGCATTTCAGATATAAAAGCCGATAGGCATTTTAAATATAGGTGCCGATAGGCATTCTAGATATGGTTGCCGATAGGCATTTGAAATATAGGTGCTGATAGGCATTTCAGAAGTAGTTTCCGATAGGCATTTCAAAAATAGGTGCCGATAGGCATTTCAGATATAGGTGCCGATAGGCATTTCAGATATAGTGGCCGATAGCCATTTTAAAAAAAGGTGCCGATAGGCATTTCAGATATAGAAGCCGATAGGCATTTCAAATATAGGTGCCGATAGGCATTCCAGATTTGGTTGCCGATAGTTTCCGATAGGCATTTTAAAAATAGGTGCCGATAGGCATTTCAGATATAGAAGCCGATAGGCATTTCAAATATAGGTGCCGATAGGCATTCCAGATATGGTTGCTGATAGGCATTTCAAATTTAGGTGCTGATAGGCATTTCAGATGTAGTTTCCGATAGGCAGTTCAAAAATAGGTGCTGTTAGGCATTTCAGATATAGGTGCCGATAGGCATTTCAGATATAGTTGCCAATTGGCATTTTAAAAATAGGTGCCGATAGGCATTTCAGATATAGAAGCCGATAGGCATTTCAAATATAGGTGCCGATAGGCATTCCAGATATGGTTGCCGATAGGCATTTCAAATATAGGTGCTGATAGGTATTTCAAATATAGGGGTCGATAGGCATTTAAGATATGGTTGCCGATAGGCATTTCAAATATAGGTGCTGATAGGCATTTTAGATGTAGTTTCCGATAGGCATTTCAAAAATTAATGCCGATAGGCATTTCAGATATAGGTGCCGATAGGCATTTCAGATATAGTTGCCGATTGGCATTTCAAAAACAGGTGCCTCTAGGCATTTCAGATATAGAAGCCGATAGGCATTTCAAATATAGGTGCCGATAGGCATTCTAAATATGGTTGCCGATAGGCATTTCAAATATAGGTGCTGATAGGCATTTCAGTTGTAGTTTCCGATAGGCATTTCAAAAATAGGTGCCGATAGGCATTTCAGATATAGGTGCCGATAGGCATTTCAGATATAGTTGCCGATTGGCATTTTAAAAATAGGTGCCGATAGGCATTTCAGATATAGAAGCCGATAGGCATTTCAAATATAGGTGCCGATAGGCATTCCAGATATGGTTGCTGATAGGCATTTCAAATATAGGTGCTGATAGGCATTTCAGATGTAGTTTCCGATAGGCAGTTCAAAAATAGGTGCCGTTAGGCATTTCAGATATAGGTGCCGATAGGCATTTCAGATATAGTTGCCAATTGGCATTTTAAAAATAGGTGCCGATAGGCATTTCAGATATAGAAGCCGATAGGCATTTCAAATATAGGTGCCGATAGGCATTCCAGATATGGTTGCCGATAGGCATTTCAAATATAGGTGCTGATAGGCATTTTAGATATAGAAGCCGATAGGTATTTCAAATATAGGGGTCGATAGGCATTTCAGATATGGTTGCCGATAGGCATTTCCAATATAGGAGCAGATAGGCATTTCAAATGTAGTTTCCGAAAGACATTTCAAAAATAGGTGCCGATAGGCATTTCAGATATAGGTGCCGATAGGCATTTCAGATATAGTTGCCGATTGGCATTTTAAAAATAGGTGACGATAGGCATTTCAGATATAGAAGCCGATAGGCATTTCAAATATAGGTGCTGATAGGCATTTCAGATGTAGTTTCCGATAGGCATTTCAAAAATAGGTACCGATAGGCATTTCGAATATAGGTGCCGATAGGCATTTCAGATATAGTTGCCAATTGGCATTTTAAAAATAGGTGTCGATAGGCATTTCAGATATAGAAGACGATAGGCATTTCAAATATAGGTGCCGATAGGCATTCCAGATATGGTTGCCGATAGGCATTTCAAATATAGGTGCTGATAGGCATTTCAGATGTAGTTTCCGATAGGCATTTCAAAAATTGGTGCCGATTGGCATTTTAGATATAGATGCCGATAGGCATTTCAGATATAGTTGCCGATTGGCATTTTAAAAATAGGTGCCGATAGGCATTTCAGATATAGAAGCCGATAGGTATTTCAAATATAGGTGCCGATAGGCATATCAGATATAGTTGCCGATAGGCATTTAAAATATAGGTGCCTATAGGCATTTCAAATATAGGTGTCGATAGGCATTTCAGATATAAATGCCGAATGGCATTTCAGATATAGGTGCCGATAGGCATTTCTGATGTGGTTGCTGATAGGCATTTCAAATATAGGTGCTGATAGGCATTTCAGATGTAGTTTTCGATAGGCATTTCAAAAATAGGTGCCGATAGGCATTTCAGATATAGGTGCCGATAGGCACTTCAGATATAGTTGCCGATTGGCATTTTCAAAATAGGTGCCGATAGGCATTTCAGATATAGAAGCCGATAGGCATTTCAAATATAGGTGCCGATAGGCATTCCAGGTATGGTTGCCGATAGGCATTTCAAATATAGGTGCTGATAGGCATTTTAGATGTAGTTTCCGATAGGCATTTCAAAAATTGATGCCGATAGGCATTTCAGATATAGGTGCCGATAGGCATTTCAGATATAGTTGCCGATTGGCATTTTAAAAACAGGTGCCGCTAGGCATTTCAGATATAGAAGCCGATAGGCATTTCAAATATAGGTGCCGATAGGCATTCTAAATATGGTTGCCGATAGGCATTTCAGTTGTAGTTTCCGATAGGCATTTCAAAAATAGGTGCCGATAGGCATTTCAGATATAGGTGCCGATAGGCATTTCAGATATAGTTGCCGATTGGCATTTTAAAAATAGGTGCCGATAGGCATTTCAGATATAAAAGCCGATAGGCATTTTAAATATAGGTGCCGATAGGCATTCTAGATATGGTTGTCGATAGGCATTTGAAATATAGGTGCTGATAGGCATTTCAGAAGTAGTTTCCGATAGGCATTTCAAAAATAGGTGCCGATAGGCATTTCAGATATAGGTGCCGATAGGCATTTCAGATATAGTGGCCGATAGCCATTTTAAGAAAAGGTGCCGATAGGCATTTCAGATATAGAAGCCGATAGGCATTTTAAATATAGGTGCCGATAGGCATTCCAGATTTGGTTGCCGATAGTTTCCGATAGGCATTTTAAAAATAGGTGCCGATAGGCATTTCAGATATAGAAGCCGATAGGCATTTCAAATATAGGTGCCGATAGGCATTCCAGATATGGTTGCTGATAGGCATTTCAAATTTAGGTGCTGATAGGCATTTCAGATGTAGTTTCCGATAGGCAGTTCAAAAATAGGTGCTGTTAGGCATTTCAGATATAGGTGCCGATAGGCATTTCAGATATAGTTGCCAATTGGCATTTTAAAAATAGGTGCCGATAGGCATTTCAGATATAGAAGCCGATAGGCATTTCAAATATAGGTGCCGATAGGCATTCCAGATATGGTTGCCGATAGGCATTTCAAATATAGGTGCTGATAGGTATTTCAAATATAGGGGTCGATAGGCATTTAAGATATGGTTGCCGATAGGCATTTCAAATATAGGTGCTGATAGGCATTTTAGATGTAGTTTCCGATAGGCATTTCAAAAATTGATGCCGATAGGCATTTCAGATATAGGTGCCGATAGGCATTTCAGATATAGTTGCCGATTGGCATTTCAAAAACAGGTGCCTCTAGGCATTTCAGATATAGAAGCCGATAGGCATTTCAAATATAGGTGCCGATAGGCATTCTAAATATGGTTGCCGATAGGCATTTCAAATATAGGTGCTGATAGGCATTTCAGTTGTAGTTTCCGATAGGCATTTTAAAAATAGGTGCCGATAGGCATTTCAGATATAGGTGCCGATAGGCATTTCAGATATAGTTGCCGATTGGCATTTTAAAAATAGGTGCCGATAGGCATTTCAGATATAAAAGCCGATAGGCATTTCAAATATAGGTGCCGATAGGCATTCTAGATATGGTTGCCGATAGGCATTTCAAATATAGGTGCTGATAGGCATTTCAGAAGTAGTTTCCGATAGGCATTTCAAAAATAGGTGCCGATAGGCATTTCAGATATAGGTGCCGATAGGCATTTCAGATATAGTTGCCGATAGCCATTTTAAAAATAGGTGCCGATAGGCATTTCAGATATAGAGGCCGATAGGCATTTCAAATATAGGTGCCGATAGGCATTCCAGATTTGGTTGCCGATAGTTTCCGATAGGCATTTTAAAAATAGGTGCCGATAGGCATTTCAGATATAGAAGCCGATAGGCATTTCAAATATAGGTGACGATAGGCACTCCAGATATGGTTGCCGATAGGCATTTCAAATATAGGTGCTGATAGGCATTTCAGATGTAGTTTCCGATAGGCATTTCAAAAATAGGTGCCGATAGGCATTTCAGATATAGGTGCCGATAGGCATTTCAGATATAGTTGCCGACAGCCATTTTAAAAATAGGTGCCGATAGGCATTTCAGATATAGAAGCCGATAGGCATTTCAAATATAGGTGCCGATAGGCATTCCAGATTTGGTTGCCGATAGGCATTTCAAATATAGGTGCTGATAGGCATTTCAGATGTAGTTTCCGATAGGCATTTCAAAAATTGGTGCCGATAGGCATTTCAGATATAGGTGCCGATAGGCATTTTAGATATAGTTGCCGAAAGACATTTTAAAAACAGGTGCCGATAGGCATTTCAGATATAGAAGCCGATAGGTATTTCAAATATAGGTGTCGATAGGCATTTCAGATATGGTTGACGATAGGCATTTCAAATATAGGTGCTGATAGGCATTTCAGATGTAGTTTCCGATAGGCATTTAAAAAATAGGTGCCGATAGGCATTTCAGATATAGGTGCCGATAGGCATTTCAGATATAGTTGCCGATTGGCATTTTAAAAATAGGTGTCGATAGGCATTTCAGATATAGAAGCCGATAGGCATTTCAAATATAGGTGCCGATAGGCATTTCAGATATGGTTGCCGATAGGCATTTCAAATATAAGTGCTGATAGGCATTCCAGATGTATTTTCCGATAGGCATTTCAAAAATTGGTGCCGATAGGCATTTCAGATATAGGTGCCGAGAGGCATTTCAGATATAGTTACCGATTGGCATTTCAAAAATAGGTGCCGATAGGCATTTCAGATATAGAAGCCGATAGGTAAATCAAATATAGGTGTCGATAGGCATTTCAGATATAATTGACGATAGGCATTTCAAATATAGGTGCTGATAGGCATTTCAGATGTAGTTTCCGATAAGCATTTCAAAAATAGGTGCCGATAGGCATTTCAGATATAGGTGCCGATAGGCATTTCAGATATAGTTGCCGATTGGCATTTTAAAAATAAGTGCCGATAGGCATTTCAGATATAGAAGCCGATACGCATTTCAAATATAGGTGCCAATAGGTATTCCAGATATGGTTGCTGATAGGCATTTCAAATATAGGTGCTGATAGGCATTTCAGATGTAGTTTCCGATAGGCATTTCAAAAATAGGTGCCGATAGGCATTTCAGATATAGGTGCCGATAGGCATTTCAGATATAGTTGCCAATTGGCATTTTAAAAATAGGTGCCGATAGGCATTTCAGATATAGAAGCCGATAGGCATTTCAAATATAGGTGCCGATAGGCATTCCAGATATTGTTGCCGATAGGCATTTAAAATATAGGTGCTGATAGGCATTTTAGATGTAGTTTTCGATAGGCATTTCAAAAATTGATGCCGATAGGCATTTCAGATGTAGGTGACGATAGGCATTTCAGATATAGTTGCCGATTGGCATTTTAAAAACAGGTGCCGATAGGCATTTCAGATATAGAAGCCGATAGGTATTTCAAATATAGGGGTATAAGGCAGTTCAGATTTGGTTGCCGATAGGCATTTCAAATATAGGAGCAGATAGGCATTTCAGATGTAGTTTCCGAAAGACATTTCAAAAATAGGTGCCGATAGGCATTTCAGATATAGGTGCCGATAGGCATTTCAGATATAGTTGCCGATAGGCATTTCAGATATAGTTGCCGATTGGCATTTTAAAATAGGTGCCGATAGGCATTTCAGATATAGAAGCCGATAGGCATTTCAAATATAGGTGCCGATAGGCATTCCAGATATGTTTGCCGATAGGCATTTCAAATATAGGTGCTGATAAGCATTTCAGATGTAATTTCCGATAGGCATTTCAAAAATAGGTGCCGATAGGCATTTCAGATATAGGTGCCAATAGGCATTTCAGATATAGTTGCCGATTGGCATTTTAAAAATAGGTGCCGATAGGCATTTCAGATATAGAAGCCGATAGGTAATTCAAATATAGGTGTCGATAGGCATTTCAGATATGGTTGACGATAGGCATTTCAAATATAGGTGCTGATAAGCATTTCAGATGTAGTTTCCTATAGGCATTTCAAAAATAGGTGCCGATAGGCATTTCAGATATAGGTGCCGATAGGCATTTCATATATAGTTGCCGATTGGCATTTTAAAAATAAGTGCCGATAGGCATTTCAGATATAGAAGCCGATAGGCATTTCAAATATAGGTGCCAACAGGCATTCCAGATATGGTTGACGATAGGCATTTCAAATATAGGTGCCAACAGGCATTCCAGATATGGTTGACGATAGGCATTTCAAAAATAGGTACCGATAGGCATTTCAGATATAGGTGCCGATAGGCATTTCAAATATAGGTGCTGATAGGCATTTCAGATGTAGTTTCCGATAGGCATTTCCAAAATTGGTGCCGATTGGCATTTTAGATATAGATGCCGATAGGCATTTCAGATATAGTTGCCGATTGGCATTTTAAAAATAGGTGCCGATAGGCATTTTAGATATAGAAGCCGATAGGTATTGCAAATATAGGTGCCGATAGGCATATCAGATATAGTTGCCGATAGGCATTTAAAATATAGGTGCCGATAGACATTTCAAATATAGGTGTCGATAGGCATTTCAGATATAAATGCCGAATGGCATTTCAGATATAGGTGCCGATAGGCATTTCTGATGTGGTTGCTGATAGGCATTTCAAATATAGGTGCTGATAGGCATTTCAGATGTAGTTTTCGATAGGCATTTCAAAAATAGGTGCCGATAGGCATTTCAGATATAGGTGCCGATAGGCACTTCAGATATAGTTGCCGATTGGCATTTTCAAAATAGGTGCCGATAGGCATTTCAGATATAGAAGCCGATAGGTATTGCAAATATAGGTGCCGATAGGCATATCAGATATAGTTGCCGATAGGCATTTAAAATATAGGTGCCGATAGACATTTCAAATATAGGTGTCGATAGGCATTTCAGATATAAATGCCGAATGGCATTTCAGATATAGGTGCCGATAGGCATTTCTGATGTGGTTGCTGATAGGCATTTCAAATATAGGTGCTGATAGGCATTTCAGATGTAGTTTTCGATAGGCATTTCAAAAATAGGTGCCGATAGGCATTTCAGATATAGGTGCCGATAGGCACTTCAGATATAGTTGCCGATTGGCATTTTCAAAATAGGTGCCGATAGGCATTTCAGATATAGAAGCCGATAGGCATTTCAAATATAGGTGCCGATAGGCATTCCAGATATGGTTGCCGATAGGCATTTCAAATATAGGTGCTGATAGGCATTTCAGATGTAGTTTCCGATAGGCATTTCAAAAATTGGTGCCGATTGGCATTTTAGATATAGATGCCGATAGGCATTTCAGATATAGTTGCCGATTGGCATTTTAAAAATAGGTGCCGATAGGCATTTCAGATATAGAAGCCGATAGGTATTGCAAATATAGGTGCCGATAGGCATATCAGATATAGTTGCCGATAGGCATTTAAAATATAGGTGCCGATAGACATTTCAAATATAGGTGTCGATAGGCATTTCAGATATAAATGCCGAATGGCATTTCAGATATAGGTGCCGATAGGCATTTCTGATGTGGTTGCTGATAGGCATTTCAAATATAGGTGCTGATAGGCATTTCAGATGTAGTTTTCGATAGGCATTTCAAAAATAGGTGCCGATAGGCATTTCAGATATAGGTGCCGATAGGCACTTCAGATATAGTTGCCGATTGGCATTTTCAAAATAGGTGCCGATAGGCATTTCAGATATAGAAGCCGATAGGCATTTCAAATATAGGTGCCGATAGGCATTCCAGATATGGTTGCCGATAGGCATTTCAAATATAGGTGCTGGTAGGCATTTTAGATGTAGTTTCCGATAGGCATTTCAAAAATTGATGCCGATAGGCATTTCAGATATAGGTGCCGATAGGCATTTCAGATATAGTTGCCGATTGGCATTTTTAAAACAGGTGCCGCTAGGCATTTCAGATATAGAAGCCGATAGGCATTTCAAATATAGGTGCCGATAGGCATTTTAAATATGGTTGCCGATAGGCATTTCAAATATAGGTGCTGATAGGCATTTCAGTTGTAGTTTCCGATAGGCATTTCAAAAATAGGTGCCGATAGGCATTTCAGATATAGGTGCCGATAGGCATTTCAGATATAGTTGCCGATTGGCATTTTAAAAATAGGTGCCGATAGGCATTTCAGATATAAAAGCCGATAGGCATTTTAAATATAGGTGCCGATAGGCATTCTAGGTATGGTTGCCGATAGGCATTTGAAATATAGGTGCTGATAGGCATTTCAGAAGTAGTTTCCGATAGGCATTTCAAAAATAGGTGCCGATAAGCATTTCAGATATAGGTGCCGATAGGCATTTCAGATATAGTGGCCGATAGCCATTTTAAAAAAAGGTGCCGATAGGCATTTCAGATATAGAAGCCGATAGGCATTTCAAATATAGGTGCCGATAGGCATTCCAGATTTGGTTGCCGATAGTTTCCGATAGGCATTTTAAAAATAGGTGCCGATAGGCATTTCAGATATAGAAGCCGATAGGCATTTCAAATATAGGTGCCGATAGGCATTCCAGATATGGTTGCTGATAGGCATTTTAAATTTAGGTGCTGATAGGCATTTCAGATGTAGTTTCCGATAGGCAGTTCAAAAATAGGTGCTGTTAGGCATTTCAGATATAGGTGCCGATAGGCATTTCAGATATAGTTGCCAATTGGCATTTTAAAAATAGGTGCCGATAGGCATTTCAGATATAGAAGCCGATAGGCATTTCAAATATAGGTGCCGATAGGCATTCCAGATATGGTTGCCGATAGGCATTTCAAATATAGGTGCTGATAGGTATTTCAAATATAGGGGTCGATAGGCATTTAAGATATGGTTGCCGATAGGCATTTCAAATATAGGTGCTGATAGGCATTTTAGATGTAGTTTCCGATAGGCATTTCAAAAATTAATGCCGATAGGCATTTCAGATATAGGTGCCGATAGGCATTTCAGATATAGTTGCCGATTGGCATTTCAAAAACAGGTGCCTCTAGGCATTTCAGATATAGAAGCCGATAGGCATTTCAAATATAGGTGCCGATAGGCATTCTAAATATGGTTGCCGATAGGCATTTCAAATATAGGTGCTGATAGGCATTTCAGTTGTAGTTTCCGATAGGCATTTCAAAAATAGGTGCCGATAGGCATTTCAGATATAGGTGCCGATAGGCATTTCAGATATAGTTGCCGATTGGCATTTTAAAAATAGGTGCCGATAGGCATTTCAGATATAGAAGCCGATAGGCATTTCAAATATAGGTGCCGATAGGCATTCCAGATATGGTTGCTGATAGGCATTTCAAATATAGGTGCTGATAGGCATTTCAGATGTAGTTTCCGATAGGCAGTTCAAAAATAGGTGCCGTTAGGCATTTCAGATATAGGTGCCGATAGGCATTTCAGATATAGTTGCCAATTGGCATTTTAAAAATAGGTGCCGATAGGCATTTCAGATATAGAAGCCGATAGGCATTTCAAATATAGGTGCCGATAGGCATTCCAGATATGGTTGCCGATAGGCATTTCAAATATAGGTGCTGATAGGCATTTTAGATATAGAAGATGATAGGTATTTCAAATATAGGGGTCGATAGGCATTTCAGATATGGTTGCCGATAGGCATTTCCAATATAGGAGCAGATAGGCATTTCAAATGTAGTTTCCGAAAGACATTTCAAAAATAGGTGCCGATAGGCATTTCAGATATAGGTGCCGATAGGCATTTCAGATATAGTTGCCGATTGGCATTTTAAAAATAGGTGACGATAGGCATTTCAGATATAGAAGCCGATAGGCATTTCAAATATAGGTGCTGATAGGCATTTCAGATGTAGTTTCCGATAGGCATTTCAAAAATAGTTACCGATAGGCATTTCGAATATAGGTGCCGATAGGCATTTCAGATATAGTTGCCAATTGGCATTTTAAAAATAGGTGTCGATAGGCATTTCAGATATAGAAGACGATAGGCATTTCAAATATAGGTGCCGATAGGCATTCCAGATATGGTTGCCGATAGGCATTTCAAATATAGGTGCTGATAGGCATTTTAGATGTAGTTTCCGATAGGCATTTCAAAAATTGGTGCCGATTGGCATTTTAGATATAGATGCCGATAGGCATTTCAGATATAGTTGCCGATTGGCATTTTAAAAATAGGTGCCGATAGGCATTTCAGATATAGAAGCCGATAGGTATTTCAAATATAGGTGCCGATAGGCATATCAGATATAGTTGCCGATAGGCATTTAAAATATAGGTGCCGATAGGCATTTCAAATATAGGTGTCGATAGGCATTTCAGATATAAATGCCGAATGGCATTTCAGATATAGGTGCCGATAGGCATTTCTGATGTGGTTGCTGATAGGCATTTCAAATATAGGTGCTGATAGGCATTTCAGATGTAGTTTTCGATAGGCATTTCAAAAATAGGTGCCGATAGGCATTTCAGATATAGGTGCCGATAGGCACTTCAGATATAGTTGCCGATTGGCATTTTCAAAATAGGTGCCGATAGGCATTTCAGATATAGAAGCCGATAGGCATTTCAAATATAGGTGCCGATAGGCATTCCAGGTATGGTTGCCGATAGGCATTTCAAATATAGGTGCTGATAGGCATTTTAGATGTAGTTTCCGATAGGCATTTCAAAAATTGATGCCGATAGGCATTTCAGATATAGGTGCCGATAGGCATTTCAGATATAGTTGCCGATTGGCATTTTAAAAACAGGTGCCGCTAGGCATTTCAGATATAGAAGCCGATAGGCATTTCAAATATAGGTGCCGATAGGCATTCTAAATATGGTTGCCGATAGGCATTTCAAATATAGGTGCTGATAGGCATTTCAGTTGTAGTTTCCGATAGGCATTTCAAAAATAGGTGCCGATAGGCATTTCAGATATAGGTGCCGATAGGCATTTCAGATATAGTTGCCGATTGGCATTTTAAAAATAGGTGCCGATAGGCATTTCAGATATAAAAGCCGATAGGCATTTTAAATATAGGTGCCGATAGGCATTCTAGATATGGTTGCCGATAGGCATTTGAAATATAGGTGCTGATAGGCATTTCAGAAGTAGTTTCCGATAGGCATTTCAAAAATAGGTGCCGATAGGCATTTCAGATATAGGTGCCGATAGGCATTTCAGATATAGTGGCCGATAGCCATTTTAAGAAAAGGTGCCGATAGGCATTTCAGATATAGAAGCCGATAGGCATTTCAAATATAGGTGCCGATAGGCATTCCAGATTTGTTTGCCGATAGTTTCCGATAGGCATTTTAAAAATAGGTGCCGATAGGCATTTCAGATATAGAAGCCGATAGGCATTTCAAATATAGGTGCCGATAGGCATTCCAGATATGGTTGCTGATAGGCATTTCAAATTTAGGTGCTGATAGGCATTTCAGATGTAGTTTCCGATAGGCAGTTCAAAAATAGGTGCTGTTAGGCATTTCAGATATAGGTGCCGATAGGCATTTCAGATATAGTTGCCAATTGGCATTTTAAAAATAGGTGCCGATAGGCATTTCAGATATAGAAGCCGATAGGCATTTCAAATATAGGTGCCGATAGGCATTCCAGATATGGTTGCCGATAGGCATTTCAAAAATTGATGCCGATAGGCATTTCAGATATAGGTGCCGATAGGCATTTCAGATATGGTTGCCGATAGGCATTTCAAATATAGGTGCTGATAGGCATTTCAGTTGTAGTTTCCGATAGGCATTTTAAAAATAGGTGCCGATAGGCATTTCAGATATAGGTGCCGATAGGCATTTAAGATATAGTTGCCGATTGGCATTTTAAAAATAGGTGCCGATAGGCATTTCAGATATAAAAGCCGATAGGCATTTCAAATATAGGTGCCGATAGGCATTCTAGATATGGTTGCCGATAGGCATTTCAAATATAGGTGCTGATAGGCATTTCAGAAGTAGTTTCCGATAGGCATTTCAAAAATAGGTGCCGATAGGCATTTCAGATATAGGTGCCGATAGGCATTTCAGATATAGTTGCCGATAGCCATTTTAAAAATAGGTGCCGATAGGCATTTCAGATATAGAAGCCGATAGGCATTTCAAATATAGGTGCCGATAGGCATTCCAGATTTGGTTGCCGATAGTTTCCGATAGGCATTTTAAAAATAGGTGCCGATAGGCATTTCAGATATAGAAGCCGATAGGCATTTCAAATATAGGTGACGATAGGCACTCCAGATATGGTTGCCGATAGGCATTTCAAATATAGGTGCTGATAGGCATTTCAGATGTAGTTTCCGATAGGCATTTTAAAAATAGGTGCCGATAGGCATTTCAGATATAGGTGCCGATAGGCATTTCAGATATAGTTGCCGATAGCCATTTTAAAAATAGGTGCCGATAGGCATTTCAGATATAGAAGCCGATAGGCATTTCAAATATAGGTGCCGATAGGCATTCCAGATTTGGTTGCCGATAGGCATTTCAAATATAGGTGCTGATAGGCATTTCAGATGTAGTTTCCGATAGGCATTTCAAAAATTGGTGCCGATAGGCATTTCAGATATAGGTGCCGATAGGCATTTTAGATATAGTTGCCGAAAGACATTTTAAAAACAGGTGCCGATAGGCATTTCAGATATAGAAGCCGATAGGTATTTCAAATATAGGTGTCGATAGGCATTTCAGATATGGTTGCCGATAGGCATTTCAAATATAGGTGCTGATAGGCATTTCAGATGTAGTTTCCGATAGGCATTTAAAAAATAGGTGCCGATAGGCATTTCAGATATAGGTGCCGATAGGCATTTCAGATATAGTTGCCGATTGGCATTTTAAAAATAGGTGTCGATAGGCATTTCAGATATAGAAGCCGATAGGCATTTCAAATATAGGTGCCGATAGGCATTTCAGATATGGTTGCCGATAGGCATTTCAAATATAAGTGCTGATAGGCATTCCAGATGTATTTTCCGATAGGCATTTCAAAAATTGGTGCCGATAGGCATTTCAGATATAGGTGCCGAGAGGCATTTCAGATATAGTTACCGATTGGCATTTCAAAAATAGGTGCCGATAGGCATTTCAGATATAGAAGCCGATAGGTAAATCAAATATAGGTGTCGATAGGCATTTCAGATATAATTGACGATAGGCATTTCAAATATAGGTGCTAATAGGCATTTCAGATGTAGTTTCCGATAGGCATTTCAAAAATAGGTGCCGATAGGCATTTCAGATATAGGTGCCGATAGGCATTTCAGATATAGTTGCCGATTGGCATTTTAAAAATAAGTGCCGATAGGCATTTCAGATATAGAAGCCGATAGGCATTTCAAATATAGGTGCCAATAGGTATTCCAGATATGGTTGCCGATAGGCATTTCAAATATAGGTGCTGATAGGCATTTCAGATGTAGTTTCCGATAGGCATTTCAAAAATAGGTGCCGATAGGCATTTCAGATATAGGTGCCGATAGGCATTTCAGATATAGTTGCCAATTGGCATTTTAAAAATAGGTGCCGATAGGCATTTCAGATATAGAAGCCGATAGGCATTTCAAATATAGGTGCCGATAGGCATTCCAGATATTGTTGCCGATAGGCATTTTAAATATAGGTGCTGATAGGCATTTTAGATGTAGTTTTCGATAGGCATTTCAAAAATTGATGCCGATAGGCATTTCAGATGTAGGTGCCGATAGGCATTTCAGATATAGTTGCCGATTGGCATTTTAAAAACAGGTGCCGATAGGCATTTCAGATATAGAAGCCGATAGGTATTTCAAATATAGGGGTATAAGGCAGTTCAGATATGGTTGCCGATAGGCATTTCAAATATAGGAGCAGATAGGCATTTCAGATGTAGTTTCCGAAAGACATTTCAAAAATAGGTGCCGATAGGCATTTCAGATATAGGTGCCGATAGGCATTTCAGATATAGTTGCCGATAGGCATTTCAGATATAGTTGCCGATTGGCATTTTAAAATAGGTGCCGATAGGCATTTCAGATATAGAAGCCGATAGGCATTTCAAATATAGGTGCCGATAGGCATTCCAGATATGTTTGCCGATAGGCATTTCAAATATAAGTGCTGATAGGCATTTCAGATGTAGTTTCCGATAGGCATTTCAAAAATAGGTACCGATAGGCATTTCAGATATAGGTGCCGATAGGCATTTCAGATATAGTTGCCAATTGGCATTTTAAAAATAGGTGTCGAGGGCATTTCAGATATAGAAGCCGATAGGCATTTCAAATATAGGTGCCGATAGGCATTCCAGATATATTTGCCGATAGGCATTTCAAATATAGGTGCTGATAAGCATTTCAGATGTAATTTCCGATAGGCATTTCAAAAATAGGTGCCGATAGGCATTTCAGATATAGGTGCCAATAGGCATTTCAGATATAGTTGCCGATTGGCATTTTAAAGATAGGTGCCGATAGGCATTTCAGATATAGAAGCCGATAGGTAATTCAAATATAGGTGTCGATAGGCATTTCAGATATGGTTGACGATAGGCATTTCAAATATAGGTGCTGATAAGCATTTCAGATGTAGTTTCCTATAGGCATTTCAAAAATAGGTGCCGATAGGCATTTCAGATATAGGTGCCGATAGGCATTTCATATATAGTTGCCGATTGGCATTTTAAAAATAAGTGCCGATAGGCATTTCAGATATAGAAGCCGATAGGCATTTCAAATATAGGTGCCAACAGGCATTCCAGATATGGTTGACGATAGGCATTTCAAATATAGGTGCCAACAGGCATTCCAGATATTATTGACGATAGGCATTTCAAAAATAGGTACCGATAGGCATTTCAGATATAGGTGCCGATAGGCATTTCAGATATAGTTGCCGATTAACATTTTAAAAACAGGTGCCGATAGGCATTTCAGATATAGAAGCCGATAGGTATTTCAAATATAGGTGTCGATAGGCATTTTAGATATGGTTGACGATAGGCATTTCAAATATAGGTGCTGATAAGCATTTGAGATGTAGTTTTCGATAGGCATTTCAAAAATAGGTGCCGATAGGCATTTCAGATATAGGTGCCAATAGGCATTTCAGATATAGTTGCCGATTGGCATTTTAAAAATAGGTGCCGATAGGCATTTCAGATATAGAAGCCGATAGGCATATCAAATATAGGTGCCGATAGGCATTCCAGATATGGTTGCCGATAGGCATTTCAAATATATTTGCTGATAGGCATTTCAGATGTAGTTTCCGATAGGCATTTCAAAAATAGGTGCCGATAGGCATTTCAGATATAGGTGCCGATAGGCATTTTAGATATAGTTGCCGATTGGCATTTTAAAAATAGGTGCCGATAGGCATTTCAAATATAGAAGCCGATAGGCATTTCAAATATAGGTGCCGATAGGCATTCCAGATATGGTTGCCGATAGGCATTTTAAATATAGGTGCTGATAGGCATTTCAGATGTAGTTTCCGATAGGCATTTCAAAAATAGTTGCCGATAGGCATTTCAGATATAGGTGCCGATAGGCATTTCAGATATAGTTGCCGATTGGCATTTTAAAAATAGGTGCCGATAGGCATTTCAGATAAAGAAGCCGATAGGCATTTCAAATATAGATGCCGATA
Source organism: Venustoraphidia nigricollis (assembly GCA_034508555.1). Lineage (NCBI taxonomy): Eukaryota > Metazoa > Arthropoda > Insecta > Raphidioptera > Raphidiidae > Venustoraphidia > Venustoraphidia nigricollis. The sequence goes on along the minus strand of JAVRKA010000176.1, from coordinate 267,035 downwards.
AGCATTCCAGATATGGTTGCCGATAGGCATTTCAAATATAGGTGCTGATAGGCATTTCAGATGTAGTTTCCGATAGGCATTTCAAAAATTGGTGCCGATAGGCATTTCAGATAGAGGTGCCGATAGGCATTTCAGATATAGTATCCGATTGGCATTTTAAAAACAGGTGCCGATAGGCATTTCAGATATAGAAGCCGATAGGCATTTCAAATATAGATGCCGATAAGCATTCCAGATATGGTTGTTGATAGGCATTTCAAATATAGGAGCAGATAGGCATTTCAGATGTAGTTTCCGAAAGACATTTTAAAAATAGGTGCCGATATGCATTTCAGATATAGGTGCCGATAGGCATTTAAAATATAGGTGCCGATAGGCATTTCAAATAAAGGTGTCGATAGGCATTTCAGATATAAATGCCGAAAGGCATTTCAGATATAGGTGCCTATAGGCATTTCTGATGTGGTTGCCGATAAGCATTTCAAATATAGGTGCTGATAGGCATTTCAGATGTAGTTTTCGATAGGCATTTCAAAAATAGGTGCCGATAGGCATTTCAGATATAGGTGCTGATAGGCACTTCAGATATAGTTGCCGATTGGCATTTTAAAAATAGGTGCCGCTAGGCATTTCAGATATAGAAGCCGATAGGCATTTCAAATATAGGTGCCGATAGGCATTCCAAATATGGTTGTCGATAGGCATAACAAATATAGGTGCTGATAGGCATTTCAGTTGTAGTTTCCGATAGGCATTTCAAAAATAGGTGCCGATAGGCATTTCAGATATAGTTGCCGATTGACATTTTAAAAATAGGTGCCGATAGGCATTTCAGATATAGAAGCCGATAGGCATTTCAAATATAGGTGCCGATAGGCATTCCAGATATGGTTGTCGATAGGCATATCAAATATAGGTGCTGATAGGCATTTGAGATGTAGTTTCCGATAGGCATTTCAAAAATAGGTGCCGATAGGCAAGTCAGATATAGGTGCCGATAGGCATTTCAGATATAGTTGCCGATAGCCATTTTAAAAATAGGTGCCGATAGGCATTTCAGATATAGAAGCCGATAGGCATTTCAAATATAGGTGCCGATAGGCATTCCAGATATGGTTGCCGATAGGCATTTCAAATATAGGTGCTGATAGGCATTTCAGATGTAGTTTCCGATAGGCATTTTAAAAATAGGTGCCGATAGGCATTTCAGATATAGAAGCCGATAGGCATTTCAAATATAGGTGCCGATAAGCATTCCAGATATGGTTGCCGATAGGCATTTCAAATATAGGTGCTGATAGGCATTTCAGATGTAGTTTCCGATAGGCATTTCAAAAATAGGTGCCGATAGGAATTTTAGATATAGGTGCCGATAGGCATTTCAGATATAGTTGCCGATAGCCATTTTAAAAATAGGTGCCGATAGGAATTTCAGATATAGAAGCCGATAGGCATTTCAAATATAGGTGCCGATAGGCATTCCAGATATGGTTGCCGATAGGCATTTCAAATATAGGTGCAGATAGGCATTTCAGATGTAGTTTCCGATAGGCATTTCAAAAATAGGTGCCGATAGGCATTTCAGATATAGGTGCCGATAGGCATTCCAGATATGGTTGCCGATAGGCATTTCAAATATAGGTGTTGATAGGCATTTTAGATGTAGTTTCCGATAGGCATTTCAAAAATTGATGCCGATAGGCATTTCAGGTATAGGTGCCGATAGGCATTTCAGATATAGTTGCCGATTGGCATTTTAAAAATAGGTGCCGATAGGCATTTCAGATATAGAAGCCGATAGGTATTTCAAATATAGGTGTCGATAGGCATTTCAGATATGGTTGCCGATAGGCATTTCAAATGTAGGAGCAGATAGGCATTTCAGATGTAGTTTCCGAAAGGCATTTCAAAAATAGGTGCCGATAGGCATTTCAGATATAGCTGCCGATAGGCATTTCAGATATAGTTGCCGATTGGCATTTTAAAAATAGGTGTCGATAGGCATTTCAGATATAGAAGCCGATAGGCATTTCAAATATAGGTGCCGATAGGCATTCCAGATATGGTTGCCGATTGGCATTTCAAATATAGGTGCTGATAGGCATTTCAGATGTAGTTTCCGATAAGCATTTCAAAAATTGGTGCCGATAGGCATTTCAGATATAAGTGCCGATAGGCTTTTCAGATATAGTTGCCGATTGGCATTTTAAAAATAGGTGCCGATAGGCATTTCAGATATAGAAGCCGATAGGTATTTCAAATATAGGTGTCGATAGGCATTTCAGATATTGTTGCCGATAGGCATTTCAAATATAGGTGCTGATAGGCATTTTAGATGTAGTTTCCGATAGGCATTTCAAAAATAGGTGCCGATAGGCATTTCAGATATAGGTGCCGATAGGCATTTCAGATATAGTTGACAATTGGCATTTTAAAAATAGGTGCCGATTGGCATTTTAGATATAGGTGCCGATAGGCATATCAGATATAGTTGCCAATAGGCATTTAAAATATAGTTGCCGAAGGGCATTTCAAATATAGGTGTCGATAGGCATTTCAGATATATATGCCGAAAGGCATTTCAGATATAGGTGCCGATAGACATTTCTGATGTGGTTGCCGATATGCATTTCAAATATAGGTGCTGATAGGCATTTCAGATGTAGTTTTCGATAGGCATCTCAAAAATAGGTGCCGATAGGCATTTCAGATATAGGTGCCGATAGGCACATCAGATATAGTTGCCGATTGGCATTTTAAAAATGGGTGCCGATAAGCATTTCAGATATAGAAGCCGAAAGGCATTTCAAATATAGGTGCCGATAGGCATTCCAGATATGGTTGCCGATAGGCATTTCAAATATAGGTGCTGATAGGCATTTCAGATGTAGTTTCCGATAGGCATTTCAAAAATAGGTGCCGATAGGCATTTCAGATATAGGTGCCGATAGGCATTTCAGATATAGTTGCCGATTGGCATTTTAAAAATAGGTGCCGATAGGCATTTCAGATATAGAAGCAGATAGGCATTTCAAATATAGGTGCCGATAGGCATTCCAGATATAGTTGCCGATAGGCATTTCAAATATAGGTGCTGATAGGCATTTCAGATGTAGTTTCCGATAGGCATTTCAAAAATTGGTGCCGATAGGCATTTCAGATATAGGTGCCGATAGGCATTTCAGATATAGTTACCGATTGGCATTTTAAAAATAGGTGCCGATAGGCATTTCAGATATAGAAGCCGATAGGTATTTCAAATATAGGTGTCGATAGGCATTTCAGATATGGTTGACGATAGGCATTTCAAATATAGGTGCTGATAGGCATTTCAGATATAGTTTCCGATAGGCATTTCAAAAATAGGTGCCGATAGGCATTTCAGATATAGGTGCCGATACGCATTTCAGATATAGTTGCCGATTGGCATTTTAAAAATAGGTACCGATAGGCATTTCAGATATAGAAGCCGATAGGCATTTCAAATATAGGTGCCAATAGGCATTCCAGATATGGTAGCCGATAGGCATTTCAAATGTAGGTGCTGATAGGCATTCCAGATGTAGTTTCCGATAGGCATTTCAAAAATAGGTGCCGATAGGCATTTCAGATATAGGTGCCGATAGGCATTTCAGATATAGTTGCCAATTGGCATTTTAAAAATTGGTGCCGATAGGCATTTCAGACATAGAAGCCGATAGGCATTTCAAATATAGATGCCGATAAGCATTCCAGATATGGTTGCCGATAGGCATTTCAAATATAGGTGCTGATAGGCATTTCAGATGTAGTTTCCGATAGGCATTTCAAAAATTGGTGCCGATAGGCATTTCAGATATAGGTGCCGATAGGCATTTTAGATATAGTTACCGATTGGCATTCTAAAAATAGGTGCCGATAGACATTTCAGATATAGAAGCCGATAGGTATTTCAAATATAGGTGTCGATAGGCATTTCAGATATGGTTGACGATAGGCATTTCAAATATAGGTGCTGATAGGCATTTCAGATGTAGTTTCCGATAGGCATTTCAAAAATAGGTGCCGATAGGCATTTCGCATATAGGTGCCGATAGGCATTTCAGATATAGTTGCCGATTGGCATTTTAAAAATAGGTGCCGATAGGCATTTCAGATATAGAAGCCGATAGGCATTTCAAATATAGATGCCGATAAGCATTCCAGATATGGTTGCCGATAGGCATTTCAAATATAGGTGCTGATAGGCATTTCAGATGTAGTTTCCGATAGGCATTTCAAAAATACGTGCCGATAGGCATTTCAGATATAGTTGCCAATTGGCATTTTAAAAATTGGTGCCGATAGGCATTTCAGATATAGGTGCCGATAGGCATTTCAGATATAGTTACCGATTGGCATTTTAAAAATAGGTGCCGATAGGCATTTCAGATATAGAAGCCGATAGGTATTTCAAATATAGGTGTCGATAGGCATTTCAGATATGGTTGACGATAGGCATTTCAAATATAGGTGCTGATAGGCATTTCAGATGTTGTTTCCGATAGGCATTTCAAAAATAGGTGCCGATAGGCATTTCAGATATAGGTGCCGATAGGCATTTAAGATATAGTTGCCGATTGGCATTTTAAAAATAGGTGCCGATAGGCATTTCAGATATAGAAGCCGATAGGCATTTCAAATAGAGGTGCCAATAGGCATTCCAGATATGGTAGCCGATAGGAATTTCAAATGTAGGTGCTAATAGGCATTTCAGATGTAGTTTCCGATAGGCATTTCAAAAATACGTGCCGATAGGCATTTCAGATATAGTTGCCAATTGGCATTTTAAAAATTGGTGCCGATAGGCATTTCAGATATAGAAGCCGATAGGCATTTCAAATATAGGTGCCGATAGGCATTCCAGATATGGTTGCCGATAGGCATTTGAAATATAGGTGCTGATAGGCATTTTAGATGTAGTTTCCGATAGGCATTTCAAAAATTTATGCCGATAGGCATTTCAGATATAGGTGCCGATAGGCATTTCATCTATAGGTGCCGATAGGCATTTCACATATAGTTGCCGATTGGCATCTTAAAAACAGGTGCCGATAGGCATTTCAGATATAGAAGCCGATAGGTATTTCAAATATAGGGGTCGATAGGCATTTCAGATTTGGTTGACGATAGGCATTTCAAATATAGGTGCTGATAGGCATTTCAGATGTAGTTTCCGATAGACATTTCAAAAATAGGTGCCGATAGGCATTTCAGATATAGAAGCCGATAGGTATTTCAAATATAGGTGTCGATAGGCATTTCAGATATGGTTGCCGATAGGCATTTCAAATATTGGTGCTGATAGGCATTTCAGATGTAGTTTCCGATAGGCATTTCAAAAATAGGTGCCGATAGGCATTACAGATATAGATGCCGATTGGCATTTTAAAAATAGGTGCGAATAGGCATTTCAGATGTAGAAGCCGATAGGCATTTCAAATATAGATGCCGATAGGCATTCCAGATATGGTTGCCGATAGGCATTTCAAATATAGGTGCTGATAGGCATTTCAGATGTAGTTTCCGATAGGCATTTCAAAAATAGGTGCCGATAGGCATTTCAGATATAGGTGCCGATAGGCATTTCAGATATAGTTGCCGATTGGCATTTTAAAAATAGGTGCCGATAGGCATTTCAGATATAGAAGCCGATAGGCATTTCAAATATAGATGCCGATAAGCATTCCAGATATAGTTGCCGATAGGCATTTCAAATATAGGTGCCAATAGGCATTCCAGATATGGTAGCCGATAGGCATTTCAAATGTTGGTGCTAATAGGCATTTCAGATGTAGTTTCCGATAGGCATTTCAAAAATACGTGCCGATAGGCATTTCAGATATAGTTGCCAATTGGCATTTTAAAAATTGGTGCCGATAGGCATTTCAGATATAGAAGCCGATAGGCATTTCAAATATAGGTGCCGATAGGCATTCCAGATATAGTTGCCGATAGGCATTTGAAATATAGGTGCTGATAGGCATTTTAGATGTAGTTTCCGATAGGCATTTCAAAAATTTATGCCGATAGGCATTTCAGATATAGGTGCCGATAGGCATTTCATATATAGGTGCCGATAGGCATTTCAGATATAGTTGCCGATTGGCATCTTAAAAACAGGTGCCGATAGGCATTTCAGATATAGAAGCCGATAGGTATTTCAAATATAGGGGTCGATAGGCATTTCAGATATGGTTGCCGATAGGCATTTCAAATGTAGGAGCAGATAGGCATTTTAGATGTAGTTTCCGAAAGACATTTCAAAAATAGGTGCCGATACGCATTTCAGATATAGGTGCCGATAGGCATTTAAAATATAGGTGCCGATAGGCATTTCAAATATAGTTGTCGATAGGCATTTTAGATATAAATGCCGAAAGGCATTTCAGATGTAGGTGCCATTAGGCATTTCTGATGTGGTTGCCGATAGGCATTTCAAATATAGATGCTGATCGGCATTTCAGCTGTAGTTTTCGATAGGCATTTCAAAAATAGGTGCCGATAGGCATTTCAGATATAGGTGCTGATAGGCACTTCAGATATAGTTGCCGATTGGCATTTTAAAAATAGGTGCCGCTAGGAATTTCAGATATAGAAGCCGATAGGCATTTCAAATATAGGTGCCGATAGGCATTCCAAATATGGTTGCCGATAGGCATTTCAAATATAGGTGCTGATAGGCATTTCAGTTGTAGTTTCCAATAGGCATTTCAAAAATAGGTGCCGATAGGCATTTCAGATATAGGTGTCGATAGGCATTTCAGATATAGTAGCCGATTGGCATTTTAAAAAAAGGTACCGATAGGCATTTCAGATATAGAAGCCGATAGGCATTTCAAATATAGGTGCCGATAGGCATTCCAGATATGATTGCCGATAGGCATATCAAATATAGGTGCTGATAGGCATTTCAGATGTAGTTTCCGATAGGCATTTCAAAAATAGGTGCCGATAGGCATTTCAGATATAGGTGCCGATAGGCATTTCAGATATAGTTGCCGATAGCCATTTTAATAATAGGTGCCGATAGGCATTTCAGATATAGAAGCCGATAGGCATTTCAAATATAGGTGCCAATAGGCATTCCAGATATGGTTGCCGATAGGCATTTCAAATATAGGTGCTGATAGGCATTTCAGATGTAGTTTCCGATAGGCATTTTTAAAATAGGTGCCGATAGGCATTTCAGATATAGAAGCCGATAGGCATTTCAAATATAGGTGCCGATAGGCATTCCAGACATGGTTGCCGATAGGCATTTCAAATATAGGTGCTGATAGGCATTTCAGATGTAGTTTCCGATAGGCATTTCAAAAATAGTTGCCGATAGTCATTTCAGATATAGGTGATGATAGGCATTTCAGATATAGTTGCGGATTGGCATTTTAAAAATAGGTGCCGATAGGCATTTCAAATATAGAAGCCGATAGGCATTTCAAATATAGGTGCCGATAGGCATTCCAGATATGGTTGCCGATAGGCATTTCAAATATAGGAGCAGATAGGCATTTCAGATGTAGTTTCCGAAAGACATTTCAAAAATAGGTGCCGATAGGCATTTCAGATATAGGTGCCGATAGGCATTTCAGATATAGTTGCCGATTGGCATTTTAAAAATAGGTGCCGATAGGCATTTGAGATATAGAAGCCGATAGGCATTTCAAATATAGGTGCCGATAAGCATTCCAGATATGGTTGCCGATAGGCATTTCAAATATAGGTGCTGATAGGCATTTCAGATGTAGTTTTCGATAGGCATTTCAAAAATTGGTGCCGATAGGCATTTCAGATATAGGTGCCGATAGGCATTTCAGATATAGTTGCCGATTGGCATTTTAAAAATAGGTGCCGATAGGCATATCAGATATAGAAGCCGATAGGTATTTCAAATATAGGTGTCGATAGGCATTTCAGATATGGTTGCCGATAGGCATTTCAAATATAGGTGCTGATAGGCATTTCAGATGTAGTTTCTGATAGGCATTTCAAAAATAGGTGCCGATAGGTATTTCAGATATAGGTGCCGATAGGCATTTCAGATATAGTTGCCGATTGGCATTTTAAAAATAGGTGTCGATAGGCATTTCAGATATAGAAGCCGATAGGCATTTCAAATAGAGGTGCCGATAGGCATTCCAGATATGGTTGCCGTTAGGCATTTCAAATATAAGTGCTGATAGGCATTCCAGATGTAGTTTCCGATAGACATTTCAAAAATTGGTGACGATAGGCATTTCAGATATAGGTGCCGATAGGCATTTCAGATATAGTTACCGATTGGCATTTTAAAAATAGGTGCCGATAGGCATTTCAGATATAGAAGCCGATAGGTATTTCAAATATAGGTGTCGATAGGCATTTCAGATATGGTTGCCGATAGGCATTTCAAATATAGGTGCTGATAGGCATTTCAGATGTAGTTTCCGATAGGCATTTCAAAAATAGTTCCCGATAGTCATTTCAGATATAGGTGATGATAGGCATTTCAGATATAGTTGCTGATTGGCATTTTAAAAATAGGTGCCGATAGGCATTTCAGATATAGAAGCCGATAGGCATTTCAAATATAGGTGCCGATAGGCATTCCAGATATGGTTGCCGATAGGCATTTCAAATATAGGAGCAGATAGGCATTTCAGATGTAGTTTCCGAAAGATATTTCAAAAATAGGTGCCGATAGGCATTTCAGATATAGGTGCCGATAGGCATTTCAGATATAGTTGCCGATTGGCATTTTAAAAATAGGTGCCGATAGGCATTTGAGATATAGAAGCCGATAGGCATTTCAAATATAGGTGCCGATAAGCATTCCAGATATGGTTGCCGATAGGCATTTCAAATATAGGTGCTGATAGGCATTTCAGATGTAGTTTTCGATAGGCATTTCAAAAATTGGTGCCGATAGGCATTTCAGATATAGGTGCCGATAGGCATTTCAGATATAGTTGCCGATTGGCATTTTAAAAATAGGTGCCGATAGGCATATCAGATATAGAAGCCGATAGGTATTTCAAATATAGGTGTCGATAGGCATTTCAGATATGGTTGCCGATAGGCATTTCAAATATAGGTGCTGATAGGCATTTCAGATGTAGTTTCTGATAGGCATTTCAAAAATAGGTGCCGATAGGTATTTCAGATATAGGTGCCGATAGGCATTTCAGATATAGTTGCCGATTGGCATTTTAAAAATAGGTGTCGATAGGCATTTCAGATATAGAAGCCGATAGGCATTTCAAATAGAGGTGCCGATAGGCATTCCAGATATGGTTGCCGTTAGGCATTTCAAATATAAGTGCTGATAGGCATTCCAGATGTAGTTTCCGATAGACATTTCAAAAATTGGTGACGATAGGCATTTCAGATATAGGTGCCGATAGGCATTTCAGATATAGTTACCGATTGGCATTTTAAAAATAGGTGCCGATAGGCATTTCAGATATAGAAGCCGATAGGTATTTTAAATATAGGTGTCGATAGGCATTTCAGATATGGTTGCTGATAGGCATTTCAAATATAGGTGCTGATAGGCATTTCAGATGTAGTTTCCGATAGGCATTTCAAAAATAGGTGCCGATAGGCATTTCAGATATAGGTGCCGATAGGCATTTCAGATATAGTTGCCGATTGGCATTTTAAAAATAGGTGCCGATAGGCATTTCAGATATAGAAGCCGATAGGCATTTCAAATATAGGTCCTGATAGGCATTCCAGATATGGTTGCTGATAGGCATTTGAAATATAGGTGCTGATAGGCATTTCAGATGTAGTTTGCGATAGGCAGTTCAAAAATAGGTGCCGTTAGGCATTTCAGATATAGGTGCCGATAGGCATTTCAGATATAGTTGCCAATTGGCATTTTAAAAATAGGTGCCGATAGGCATTTCAGATATAGAAGCCGATAGGCATTTCAAATATAGGTGCCGATAGGCATTCCAGATATGGTTGCCGATAGGCATTTCAAATATAGGTGCTGAAAGGTATTTCAAATATAGGGGTCGATAGGCATTTAAGATATGGTTGCCGATAGGCATTTCCAATATAGGAGCAGATAGGCATTTCAGATGTAGTTTCCGAAAGACATTTCAAAAATAGGTGCCGATAGGCATTTCAGATATAGGTGCCAATAGGTATTTCAGATATAGTTGCCGATTGGCATTTTAAAAATAGGTGCCGATAGGCATTTCAGATATAGAAGTCAATAGGCATTTCAAATATAGGTGCCGATAGGCATTCCAGATATGGTTGCCGATAGGCATTTCAAATATAAGTGCTGATAGGCATTTCAGATGTAGTACGATAGGCATTTCAAAAATAGGTACTGATAGGCATTTCAGATATAGGGGCCGATAGGCATTTCAGATATAGTTGCCAATTGGCATTTTGAAAATAGGTGCCGATAGGCATTTCAGATATAGAAGCCGATAGGCATTTCAAATATAGGTGCCGATAGGCATCCCAGATATGTTTGCCGATAGGCATTTCAAATATAGGTGCTGATAGGCATTTCAGATGTAGTTTTCGATAGGCATTTCATAAATTGGTGCAGATAGGCATTTCAGATATAGGTGCCTATAGGCATTTCAGATAAAGTTGCCGATTGACATTTTAAAAATAGGTGCCGATAGGCATTTCAGATATAGGTGCCGATAGGCATTACAGATATAGTTGCCGATTGGCATTTTAAAAATAGGTGCCGATAGGCATTTCAGATATAGAAGCCGATAGGCATTTCAAATATAGGTGCCGATAAGCATTCCAGATATGGTTGCCGATAGGCATTTCAAATATAGGTGCTGATAGGCATTCCAGATGTACTTTCCGATAGGCATTTCAAAAATTGGTGACGATAGGCATTTCAGATAAAGGTGCCGATAGGCATTTCAGATATAGTTACCGATTGGCATTTTAAAAATAGGTGCCGATAGGCATTTCAGATATAGAAGCCGATAGGTATTTCAAATATAGGTGTCGATAGGCATTTCAGATATGGTTGCCGATAGGCATTTCAAATATAGGTGCTGATAGGCATTTCAGATGTAGTTTCCGATAGGCATTTAAAAAATAGGTGCCGATAGGCATTTCAGATATAGGTGCCGATAGGCATTTCAGATATAGTTGCCGATTGGCATTTTAAAAATAGGTGCCGAAAGGCATTTCAGATATAGAAGCCGAAAGCATTTCAAATATAGGTGCCGATAGGCATTCCAGATATGGTTGCTGATAGGCATTTCAAATATAGGTGCTGATAGACATTTCATATGTAGTTTCCGATAGGCATTTCAAAAATAGGTGCCAATAGGCATTTCAGATATAGGTGCCGATAGGAATTTCAGATATAGTTGCCAATTGGCATTTTAAAATAGGTGCCGATAGGTATTTCAGATATAGAAGCCAATAGGCATTTCAGATATAGTTGCCGATTGGCATTTTAAAAATAGGTGTCGATAGGCATATCAGATATAGAAGCGATAGGCATTTCAAATATAGGTGCCGATAGGCATTTCAGATGTAGTTTCCGATAGGCATTTCAAAAATAGGTGCCGATAGGCATTTCAGATATAGGTGCCGATAGGCATTTCAGATATAGTTGCCAATTGGCATTTTAAAAATAGGTGCCGATAGGCATTTCAGATATAGAAGCCGATAGGCATTTCAAATATAGGTGCCGATAGGCATTCCAGATATGGTTGCCGATAGGCATTTCAAATATAGGTGTCGATAGGCATTTTAGATGTAGTTTCCGATAGGCATTTCAAAAATTGATGCCGATAGGATTTTCAGGTATAGGTGCCGATAGGCATTTCAGATATAGTTGCCGATTGGCATTTTAAAAATAGGTGCCGATAGGCATTTCAGATATAGAAGCCGATAGGTATTTCAAATATAGGTGTCGATAGGCATTTCAGATATGGTTGCCGATAGGCATTTCAAATATAGGAGCAGATAGGCATTTCAGATGTAGTTTCCGAAAGGCATTTCAAAAATAGGTGCCGATAGGCATATCAGATATAGTTGCCAATAGGCATTTAAAATATAGTTGCCGAAGGGCATTTCAAATATAGGTGTCGATAGGCATTTCAGATATATATGCCGAAAGGCATTTCAGATATAGGTGCCGATAGACATTTCTGATGTGGTTGCCGATATGCATTTCAAATATAGGTGCTGATAGGCATTTCAGATGTAGTTTTCGATAAGCATCTCAAAAATAGGTGCCGATAGGCATTTCAGATATAGGTGCCGATAGGCACATCAGATATAGTTGCCGATTGGCATTTTAAAAATGGGTGCCGATAGGCATTTCAGATATAGAAGCCGAAAGGCATTTCAAATATAGGTGCCGATAGGCATTCCAGATATGGTTGCCGATAGGCATTTCAAATATAGGTGCTGATAGGCATTTCAGATGTAGTTTCCGATAGGCATTTCAAAAATAGGTGCCGATAGGCATTTCAGATATAGGTGCCGATAGGCATTTCAGATATAGTTGCCGATTGGCATTTTAAAAATAGGTGCCGATAGGCATTTCAGATATAGAAGCAGATAGGCATTTCAAATATAGGTGCCGATAGGCATTCCAGATATAGTTGCCGATAGGCATTTCAAATATAGGTGCTGATAGGCATTTCAGATGTAGTTTCCGATAGGCATTTCAAAAATTGGTGCCGATAGGCATTTCAGATATAGTTACCGATTGGCATTTTAAAAATAGGTGCCGATAGGCATCTCAGATATAGAAGCCGATAGGTATTTCAAATATAGGTGTCGATAGGCATTTCAGATATGGTTGACGATAGGCGTTTCAAATATAGGTGCTGATAGGCATTTCAGATATAGTTTCCGATAGGCATTTCAAAAATAGGTGCCGATAGGCATTTCAGATATAGGTGCCGATAGGCATTTCAGATATAGTTGCCGATTGGCATTTTAAAAATAGGTACCGATAGGCATTTCAGATATAGAAGCCGATAGGCATTTCAAATATAGGTGCCAATAGGCATTCCAGATATGGTAGCCGATAGGCATTTCAAATGTAGGTGCTGATAGGCATTCCAGATGTAGTTTCCGATAGGCATTTCAAAAATAGGTGCCGATAGGCATTTCAGATATAGGTGCCGATAGGCATTTCAGATATAGTTGCCAATTGGCATTTTAAAAATTGGTGCCGATAGGCATTTCAGATATAGAAGCCGATAGGCATTTCAAATATAGATGCCGATAAGCATTTCAGATATGGTTGCCGATAGGCATTTCAAATATAGGTGCTGATAGGCATTTCAGATGTAGTTTCCGATAGGCATTTCAAAAATTGGTGCCGATAGGCATTTCAGATATAGGTGCCGATAGGCATCTTAGATATAGTTACCGATTGGCATTTTAAAAATAGGTGCCGATATGCATTTCAGATATAGAAGCCGATAGGTATTTCAAATATAGGTGTCGATAGGCATTTCAGATATGGTTGACGATAGGCATTTCAAATATAGGTGCTGATAGGCATTTCAGATGTAGTTTCCGATAGGCATTTCAAAAATAGGTGCCGATAGGCATTTCAGATATAGAAGCCGATAGGTATTTCAAATATAGGTGTCGATAGGCATTTCAGATATGGTTGCCGATAGGCATTTCAAATATTGGTGCTGATAGGCATTTCAGATGTAGTTTCCGATAGGCATTTCAAAAATAGGTGCCGATAGGCATTACAGATATAGTTGCCGATTGGCATTTTAAAAATAGGTGCCGATAGGCATTTCAGATATAGAAGCCGATAGGCATTTCAAATATAGCTGCCGATAGGCATTCCAGATATGGTTGCCGATAGGCATTTCAGATATAGGAGCTGATAGGCATTTTAGATGTAGTTTCCGATAGGCATTTCAAAAATAGGTGCCGATAGGCATTTCGCATATAAGTGCCGATAGGCATTTCAGATATAGTTGCCGATTGGCATTTTAAAAATAGGTGCCGATAGGCATTTCAGATATAGAAGCCGATAGGCATTTCAAATATAGATGCCGATAAGCATTCCAGATATGGTTGCCGATAGGCATTTCAAATATAGGTGCTGATAGGCATTTCAGATGTAGTTTCCGATAGGCATTTCAAAAATACGTGCCGATAGGCATTTCAGTTATAGTTGCCAATTGGCATTTTAAAAATTGGTGCCGATAGGCATTTCAGATATAGGTGCCGATAGGCATTTCAGATATAGTTACCGATTGGCATTTTAAAAATAGGTGCCGATAGGCATTTCAGATATAGAAGCCGATAGGCATTTTAAATATAGGTGCCAATAGGCATTCCAGATATGGTAGCCGATAGGCATTTCAAATATAGGTGCCGATAGGCATTCCAGATATGGTTGCCGATAGGCATTTCAGATATAGGAGCTGATAGGCATTTTAGATGTAGTTTCCGATAGGCATTTCAAAAATAGGTGCCGATAGGCATTTCGCATATAAGTGCCGATAGGCATTTCAGATATAGTTGCCGATTGGCATTTTAAAAATAGGTGCCGATAGGCATTTCAGATATAGAAGCCGATAGGCATTTCAAATATAGATGCCGATAAGCATTCCAGATATGGTTGCCGATAGGCATTTCAAATATAGGTGCTGATAGGCATTTCAGATGTTGTTTCCGATAGGCATTTCAAAAATAGGTGCCGATAGGCATTTCAGATATAGGTGCCGATAGGCATTTCAGATATAGTTGCCGATTGGCATTTTAAAAATAGGTGCCAATAGGCATTTCAGATATAGAAGCCGATAGGCATTTCAAATATAGGTGCCGATAGGCATTCCAGATATGGTTGCCGATAGGCATTTCAAATATAGGTGTTGATAGGCATTTTAGATGTAGTTTCCGATAGGCATTTCAAAAATTGATGTCGATAGGCATTTCAGGTATAGGTGCCGATAGGCATTTCAGATATAGTTGCCGATTGGCATTTTAAAAATAGGTGCCGATAGGCATTTCAGATATAGAAGCCGATAGGTATTTCAAATATAGGTGTCGATAGGCATTTCAGATATGGTTGCCGATAGGCATTTCAAATATAGGAGCAGATAGGCATTTCAGATGTAGTTTCCGAAAGGCATTTCAAAAATAGGTGCCGATAGGCATTTCAGATATAGCTGCCGATAGGCATTTCAGATATAGTTGCCGATTGGCATTTTAAAAATAGGTGTCGATAGGCATTTCAGATATAGAAGCCGATAGGCATTTCAAATATAGGTGCCGATAGGCATTCCAGATATGGTTGCCGATTGGCATTTCAAATATAGGTGCTGATAGGCATTTCAGATGTAGTTTCCGATAAGCATTTCAAAAATTGGTGCCGATAGGCATTTCAGATATAAGTGCCGATAGGCATTTCAGATATAGTTGCCGATTGGCATTTTAAAAATAGGTGCCGATAGGCATTTCAGATATAGAAGCCGATAGGTATTTCAAATATAGGTGTCGGATAGGCATTTCAGATATTGTTGCCGATAGGCATTTCAAATATAGGTGCTGATAGGCATTTTAGATGTAGTTTCCGATAGGCATTTCAAAAATAGGTGCCGATAGGCATTTCAGATATAGGTGCCGATAGGCATTTCAGATATAGTTGCCAATTGGCATTTTAAAAATAGGTGCCGATTGGCATTTTAGATATAGGTGCCGATAGGCATATCAGATATAGTTGCCAATAGGCATTTAAAATAAAGTTGCCGAAGGGCATTTCAAATATAGGTGTCGATAGGCATTTCAGATATATATGCCGAAAGGCATTTCAGATATAGGTGCCGATAGACATTTCTGATGTGGTTGCCGATATGCATTTCAAATATAGGTGCTGATAGGCATTTCAGATGTAGTTTATGATAGGCATCTCAAAAATAGGTGCCGATAGGCATTTCAGATATAGGTGCCGATAGGCACATCAGATATAGTTGCCGATTGGCATTTTAAAAATGGGTGCCGATAGGCATTTCAGATATAGAAGCCGAAAGGCATTTCAAATATAGGTGCCGATAGGCATTCCAGATATGGTTGCCGATAGGCATTTCAAATATAGGTGCTGATAGGCATTTCAGATGTAGTTTCCGATAGGCATTTCAAAAATAGGTGCCGATAGGCATTTCAGATATAGGTGCCGATAGGCATTTCAGATATAGTTGCCGATTGGCATTTTAAAAATAGGTGCCGATAGGCATTTCAGATATAGAAGCAGATAGGCATTTCAAATATAGGTGCCGAAAGGCATTCCAGATATAGTTGCCGATAGGCATTTCAAATATAGGTGCTGATAGGCATTTCAGATGTAGTTTCCGATAGGCATTTCAAAAATTGGTGCCGATAGGCATTTCAGATATAGGTGCCGATAGGCATTTCAGATATAGTTACCGATTGGCATTTTAAAAATAGGTGCCGATAGGCATTTCAGATATAGAAGCCGATAGGTATTTCAAATATAGGTGTCGATAGGCATTTCAGATATGGTTGACGATAGGCGTTTCAAATATAGGTGCTGATAGGCATTTCAGATATAGTTTCCGATAGGCATTTCAAAAATAGGTGCCGATAGGCATTTCAGATATAGGTGCCGATAGGCATTTCAGATATAGTTGCCGATTGGCATTTTAAAAATAGGTACCGATAGGCATTTCAGATATAGTTGCCGATTGGCATTTTAAAAATAGGTGTCGATAGGCATTTCAGATATAGAAGCCGATAGGTATTTCAAATAGAGGTGCCGATAGGCATTCCAGATATGGTTGCCGTTAGGCATTTCAAATATAAGTGCTGATAGGCATTCCAGATGTAGTTTCCGATAGACATTTCAAAAATTGGTGACGATAGGCATTTCAGATATAGGTGCCAATAGGCATTTCAGATATAGTTACCGATTGGCATTTTAAAAATAGGTGTCGATATGCATTTCAGATATAGAAGCCGTTAGATATTTTAAATATAGGTGTCGATAGGCATTTCAGATATGGTTGCTGATAGGCATTTCAAATATAGGTGCTGATAGGCATTTCAGATGTAGTTTGCGATAGGCAGTTCAAAAATAGGTGCCGTTAAGCATTTCAGATATAGGTGCCGATAGGCATTTCAGATATAGTTGCCAATTGGCATTTTAAAAATAGGTGCCGATAGGCATTTCAGATATAGAAGCCGATGGGCATTTCAAATATAGGTGCCGATAGGCATTCCAGATATGGTTGCCGATAGGCATTTCAAATATAGGTGCTGATAGGTATTTCAAATATATAGGTCGATAGGCATTTAAGATATGGTTGCCGATAGGCATTTCCAATATAGGAGCAGATAGGCATTTCAGATGTAGTTTCCGAAAGACATTTCAAAAATAGGTGCCGATAGGCATTTCAGATATAGGTGCCAATAGGTATTTCAGATATAGTTGCCGATTGGCATTTTAAAAATAGGTGCCGATAGGCATTTCAGATATAGAAGTCAATAGGCATTTCAAATATAGGTGCCGATAGGCATTCCAGATATGTTTGCCGATAGGCATTTCAAATATAGGTGCTGATAGGCATTTCAGATGTAGTTTTCGATAGGCATTTCAAAAATTGGTGCAGATAGGCATTTCAGATATAGGTGCCTATAGGCATTTCAGATAAAGTTGCCGATTGACATTTTAAAAATAGGTGCCGATAGGCATTTCAGATATAGTTGCCAATTGGCATTTTGAAAATAGGTGCCGACAGGCATTTCAGATATAGAAGCCGATAGGCATTTCAAATATAGGTGCCGATAGGCATCCCAGATATGTTTGCCGATAGGCATTTCAAATATAGGTGCTGATAGGCATTTCAGATGTAGTTTTCGATAGGCATTTCAAAAATTGGTGCAGATAGGCATTTCAGATATAGGTGCCTATAGGCATTTCAGATAAAGTTGCCGATTGACATTTTAAAAATAGGTGCCGATAGGCATTTCAGATATAGGTGCCGATAGGCATTACAGATATAGTTGCCGATTGGCATTTTAAAAATAGGTGCCGATAGGCATTTCAGATATAAAAGCCGATAGGCATTTCAAATATAGGTGCCTATAAGCATTCCAGATATGGTTGCCGATAGGCATTTCATATATAGGTGCTGATAGGCATTCCAGATGTAGTTTCCGATAGGCATTTCAAAAATTGGTGACGATAGGCATTTCAGATAAAGGTGCCGATAGGCATTTCAGATATAGTTACCGATTCGCATTTTAAAAATTAGTGCCGATAGGCATTTCAGATATAGAAGCCGATAGGTATTTCAAATATAGGTGTCGATAGGCATTTCAGATATGGTTGCCGATAGGCATTTCAAATATAGGTGCTGATAGGCATTTCAGATGTAGTTTCCGATAGGCATTTAAAAAATAGGTGCCGATTGCCGATAGGCATTTCAGATATAGGTGCCGATAGGCATTTCAGATATAGTTGCCGATTGGCATTTTAAAAATAGGTGCCGAAAGGCATTTCAGATATAGAAGCCGAAAGCATTTCAAATATAGGTGCCGATAGGCATTCCAGATATGGTTGCTGATAGGCATTTCAAATATAGGAGCTGATAGACATTTCATATGTAGTTTCCGATAGACATTTCAAAAATAGGTGCCGATAGGCATTTCAGATATAGGTGCCGATAGGAATTTCAGATATAGTTGCCAATTGGCATTTTAAAATAGGTGCCGATAGGCATTTCAGATATAGAAGCCGATAGGCATTTCAGATATAGTTGCCGATTGGCATTTTAAAAATAGGTGTCGATAGGCATATCAGATATAGAAGCCGATAGGCATTTCAAATATAGGTGCCGATAGGTATTTCAGATGTAGTTTCCGATAGGCATTTCGAAAATAGGTGCCGATAGGCATTTCAGATATAGGTGCCGATAGGCATTTCAGATATAGTTGCCAATTGGCATTTTAAAAATAGGTGCCGATAGGCATTTCAGATATAGAAGCCGATAGGCATTTCAAATATAGGTGCCGATAGGCATTTCAAATATAGGTGTTGATAGGCATTTTAGATGTAGTTTCCGATAGGCATTTCAAAAATTGATGCCGATAGGCATTTCAGGTATAGGTGCCGATAGGCATTTCAGATATAGTTGCCGATTGGCATTTTAAAAATAGGTGCCGATAGGCATTTCAGATATAGAAGCCGATAGGTATTTCAAATATAGGTGTCGATAGGCATTTCAGATATGGTTGCCGATAGGCATTTCAAATATAGGAGCAGATAGGCATTTCAGATGTAGTTTCCGAAAGGCATTTCAAAAATAGGTGCCGATAGGCATTTCAGATATAGTTGCCAATTGGCATTTTAAAAATAGGTGCCGATTGGCATTTTAGATATAGGTGCCGATAGGCATATCAGATATAGTTGCCAATAGGCATTTAAAATATAGTTGCCGAAGGGCATTTCAAATATAGGTGTCGATAGGCATTTCAGATATATATGCCGAAAGGCATTTCAGATATAGGTGCCGATAGACATTTCTGATGTGGTTGCCGATATGCATTTCAAATATAGGTGCTGATAGGCATTTCAGATGTAGTTTTCGATAGGCATCTCAAAAATAGGTGCCGATAGGCATTTCAGATATAGGTGCCGATAGGCACATCAGATATAGTTGCCGATTGGCATTTTAAAAATGGGTGCCGATAGGCATTTCAGATATAGAAGCCGAAAGGCATTTCAAATATAGGTGCCGATAGGCATTCCAGATATGGTTGCCGATAGGCATTTCAAATATAGGTGCTGATAGGCATTTCAGATGTAGTTTCCGATAGGCATTTCAAAAATAGGTGCCGATAGGCATTTCAGATATAGGTGCCGATAGGCATTTCAGATATAGTTGCCGATTGGCATTTTAAAAATAGGTGCCGATAGGCATTTCAGATATAGAAGCCGATAGGTATTTCAAATATAGGGGTCAATAGGCATTTCAGATATGGTTGACGATAGGCATTTCAAATATAGGTGCTGATAGGCATTTCAGATGTAGTTTCCGATAGACATTTCAAAAATAGGTGCCGATAGGCATTTCAGATATAGAAGCCGATAGATATTTCAAATATAGGTGTCGATAGGCATTTCAGATATGGTTGCCGATAGGCATTTCAAATATTGGTGCTGATAGGCATTTCAGATGTAGTTTCCGATAGGCATTTCAAAAATAGGTGCCGATAAGCATTACAGATATAGTTGCCGATTGGCATTTTAAAAATAGGTGCCAATAGGCATTTCAGATATAGAAGCCGATAGGCATTTCAAATATAGGTGCCGATAGGCATTCCAGATATGGTTGCCGATAGGCATTTCAAATATAGGTGTTGATAGGCATTTTAGATGTAGTTTCCGATAGGCATTTCAAAAATTGATGCCGATAGGCATTTAAGGTATAGGTGCCGATAGGCATTACAGATATAGTTGCCGATTGGCATTTTAAAAATAGGTGCCGATAGGCATTTCAGATATAGAAGCCGATAGGTATTTCAAATATAGGTGTCGATGGGCATTTCAGATATGGTTGCCGATAGGCATTTCAAATATAGGAGCAGATAGGCATTTCAGATGTAGTTTCCGAAAGGCATTTCAAAAATAGGTGCCGATAGGCATTTCAGATATAGCTGCCGATAGGCATTTCAGATATAGTTGCCGATTGGCATATTAAAAATAGGTGTCGATAGGCATTTCAGATATAGAAGCCGATAGGCATTTCAAATATAGGTGCCGATAGGCATTCCAGATATGGTTGCCGATTGGCATTTCAAATATAGGTGCTGATAGGCATTTCAGATGTAGTTTCCGATAAGCATTTCAAAAATTGGTGCCGATAGGCATTTCAGATATAAGTGCCGATAGGCATTTCAGATATAGTTGCCGATTGGCATTTTAAAAATAGGTGCCGATAGGCATTTCAGATATAGAAGCCGATAGGTATTTCAAATATAGGTGTCGATAGGCATTTCAGATATTGTTGCCGATAGGCATTTCAAATATAGATGCTGATAGGCATTTTAGATGTAGTTTCCGATAGGCATTTCAAAAATAGGTGCCGATAGGCATTTCAGATATAGGTGCTGATAGGCATTTCAGATATAGTTGCCAATTGGCATTTTAAAAATAGGTGCCGATTGGCATCTTAGATATAGGTGCCGATAGGCTTATCAGATATAGTTGCCAATAGGCATTTAAAATATAGTTGCCGAAGGGCATTTCAAATATAGGTGTCGATAGGCATTTCAGATATATATGCCGAAAGGCATTTCAGATATAGGTGCCGATAGACATTTCTGATGTGGTTGCCGATATGCATTTCAAATATAGGTGCTGATAGGCACTTCAGATGTAGTTTTCGATAGGCATCTCAAAAATAGGTGCCGATAGGCATTTCAGATATAGGTGCCGATAGGCACATCAGATATAGTTGCCGATTGGCATTTTAAAAATGGGTGCCGATAGGCATTTCAGATATAGAAGCCGAAAGGCATTTCAAATATAGGTGCCGATAGGCGTTCCAGATATGGTTGCCGATAGGCATTTCAAATATAGGTGCTGATAGGCATTTCAGATGTAGTTTCCGATAGGCATTTCAAAAATAGGTGCCGATAGGCATTTCAGATATAGGTGCCGATAGGCATTTCAGATATAGTTGCCGATTGGCATTTTAAAAATAGGTGCCGATAGGCATTTCAGATATAGAAGCAGATAGGCATTTCAAATATAGGTGCCGATAGGCATTCCAGATATAGTTGCCGATAGGCATTTCAAATATAGGTGCGGATAGGCATTTCAGATGTAGTTTCCGATAGGCATTTCAAAAATTGGTGCCGATAGGCATTTCAGATATAGGTGCCGATAGGCATTTCAGATATAGTTACCGATTGGCATTTTAAAAATAGGTGCCGATAGGCATTTCAGATATAGAAGCCGATAGGTATTTCAAATATAGGTGTCGATAGGCATTTCAGATATGGTTGACGATAGGCGTTTCAAATATAGGTGCTGATAGGCATTTCAGATATAGTTTCCGATAGGCATTTCAAAAATAGGTGCCGATAGGCATTTCAGATATAGGTGCCGATAGGCATTTCAGATATAGTTGCCGATTGGCATTTTAAAAATAGGTACCGATAGGCATTTCAGATATAGAAGCCGATAGGCATTTCAAAAATAGGTGCCAATAGGCATTCCAGATATGGTAGCCGATAGGCATTTCAAATGTAGGTGCTGATAGGCATTCCAGATGTAGTTTCCGATAGGCATTTCAAAAATAGGTGCCGATAGGCATTTCAGATATAGGTGCCGATAGGCATTTCAGATATAGTTGCCAATTGGCATTTTAAAAATTGGTGCCGATAGGCATTTCAGATATAGAAGCCGATAGGCATTTCAAATATAGATGCCGATAAGCATTCCAGATATGGTTGCCGATAGGCATTTCAAATATAGGTGCTGATAGGCATTTCAGATGTAGTTTCCGATAGGCATTTCAAAAATTGGTGCCGATAGGCATTTCAGATATAGGTGCCGATAGGCATTTTAGATATAGTTACCGATTGGCATTTTAAAAATAGGTGCCGATAGGCATTTCAGATATAGAAGCCGATAGGTATTTCAAATATAGGTGTCGATAGGCATTTCAGATATGGTTGACGATAGGCATTTCAAATATAGGTGCTGATAGGCATTTCAGATGTAGTTTCCGATAGGCATTTCAAAAATAGGTGCCGATAGGCATTTCAGATATAGAAGCCGATAGGTATTTCAAATGTAGGTGTCGATAGGCATTTCAGATATGGTTGCCGATAGGCATTTCAAATATTGGTGCTGATAGGCATTTCAGATGTAGTTTCCGATAGGCATTTCAAAAATAGGTGCCGATAGGCATTACAGATATAGTTGCCGATTGGCATTTTAAAAATAGGTGCCGATAGGCATTTCAGATATAGAAGCCGATAGGCATTTCAAATATAGGTGCCGATAGGCATTCCAGATATCGTTGCCGATAGGCATTTCAGATATAGGAGCTGATAGGCATTTCAGATGTAGTTTTCGATAGGCATTTCAAAAATAGGTGCTGATAGGCATTTCGCATATAAGTGCCGACAGGCATTTAAGATATAGTTGCCGATTGGCATTTTAAAAATAGGTGCCGATAGGCATTTCAGATATAGAAGCCGATAGGCATTTCAAATATAGATGCCGATAAGCATTCCAGATATGGTTGCCGATAGGCATTTCAAATATAGGTGCTGATAGGCATTTCAGATGTAGTTTCCGATAGGCATTTCAAAAATACGTGCCGATAGGCATTTCAGATATAGTTGCCAATTGGCATTTTAAAAATTGGTGCCGATAGGCATTTCAGATATAGGTGCCGATAGGCATTTCAGATATAGTTACCGATTGGCATTTTAAAAATAGGTGCCGATAGGCATTTCAGATATAGAAGCCGATAGGTATTTCAAATATAGGTGTCGATAGGCATTTCAGATATGGTTGACGATAGGCATTTCAAATATAGGTGCTGATAGGCATTTCAGATGTTGTTTCCGATAGGCATTTCAAAAATAGGTGCCGATAGGCATTTCAGATATAGGTGCCGATAGGCATTTCAGATATAGTTGCCGATTGGCATTTTAAAAATAGGTGCTGATAGGCATTTCAGATATAGAAGCCGATAGGCATTTCAAATATAGGTGCCAATAGGCATTCCAGATATGGTAGCCGATAGGCATTTCAAATGTTGGTGCTAATAGGCATTTCAGATGTAGTTTCCGATAGGCATTTCAAAAATACGTGCCGATAGGCATTTCAGATATAGTTGCCAATTGGCATTTTAAAAATTGGTGCCGATAGGCATTTCAGATATAGAAGCCGATAGGCATTTCCAATATAGGTGCCGATAGGCATTCCAGATATAGTTGCCGATAGGCATTTGAAATATAGGTGCTGATAGGCATTTTAGATGTAGTTTCCGATAGGCATTCCAAAAATTTATGCCGATAGGCATTTCAGATATAGGTGCCGATAGGCATTTCATATATATGTGCCGATAGGCATTTCAGATATAGTTGCCGATTGGCATCTTAAAAACAGGTGCCGATAGGCATTTTAGATATAGAAGCCGATAGGTATTTCAAATATAGGGGTCGATAGGCATTTCAGATATGGTTGCCGATAGGCATTTCAAATGTAGGAGCAGATAGGCATTTTAGATGTAGTTTCCGAAAGACATTTCAAAAATAGGTGCCGATACGCATTTCAGATATAGGTGCCGATAGGCATTTAAAATATAGGTGCCGATAGGCATTTCAAATATAGTTGTCGATAGGCATTTTAGATATAAATGCCGAAAAGCATTTCAGATATAGGTGCCGATAGGCATTTCTGATGTGGTTGCCGATAGGCATTTCAAATATAGGTGCTGATCGGCATTTCAGATGTAGTTTTCGATAGGCATTTCAAAAATAGGTGCCGATAGGCATTTCAGATATAGGTGCCGATAGGCATTTCAGATATAGTAGCCGTTTGGCATTTTAAAAATAGGTGCCGATAGGCATTTCAGATATAGAAGCCGATAGGCATTTCAAATATAGGTGCCGATAGGCATTCCATATATGGTTGCCGATAAACATATCAAATATAGGTGCTGATAGGCATTTCAGATGTAGTTTCCGATAGGCATTTCAAAAATAGGTGCCGATAGGCATTTCAGATATAGGTGCCGATAGGCATTTCAGATATAGTTGCCGATAGCCATTTTAAAAATAGGTGCGAATAGCCAGGGATGGCCAACTTTTCTGTATATAAGATCTACTTTTTATCTTAAAAATATGTCGCGATCGACTTGTTTGCATAGGCGAAGTCTAAGGGGTGTGAAATGCATACTATGTTTAGACACTATGTTTCAGTATAAGGTGAATTCCAGCGAGGTATGGGTAGATAAGTGAAATATATGTTTAAAACAATTTTTTATTTCTTAAATCACTTATTAAGTTTTTGAGATGAACGGCGAAAAAACTCGCGTCCAGGGGATTTACGAGAACATGGATAATTATTAACAATATTTATTAATTCAAAGTAGCTACAGATCGGCCAAAATTGGCCTCGCGATCGACCGGTCGATCGCGATCGTCTTATTGGCCACCCCTGCCGATAGGCATTTCAGATATAGAAGCCGATAGGCATTTCAAATATAGGTGCCGATAGGCATTCCAGATATGGTTGCCGATAGGCATATCAAATATAGGTGCCGATAGGCATTTCAGATATAGTTGCCGATAGCCATTTTAAAAATAGGTGCCGATAGGCATTTCAGATATAGAAGCCGATAGGCATTTCAAATATAGGTGCCGATAGGCATTCCAGATATGGTTGCCGATAGGCATATCAAATATAGGTGCTGATAGGCATTTCAGATGTAGTTTCCGATAGGCATTTCAAAAATAGGTGCCGATAGGCATTTCAGATATAGGTGCCGATAGGCATTTCAGATATAGTTGCCGATAGCCATTTTAAAAATAGGTGCCGATAGGCATTTCAGATATAGAAGCCGATAGGCATTTCAAATATAGGTGCCGATAGGCATTCCAGATATGGTTGCCGATAGGCATTTCAAATATAGGTGCTGATAGGCATTTCAGATGTAGTTTCCGATAGGCATTTTAAAAATAGGTGCCGATAGGCATTCCAGATATGGTTGCCGATAGGCATTTCAAATACAGGTGCTGATAGGCATTTCAGATGTAGTTTCCGATAGGCATTTAAAAAATAGGTGCCGATAGGCATTTCAGATATAGGTGCCGATAGGCATTTCAGATATAGTTGCCAATTGGCATTTTAAAAATAGGTGCCGAAAGGCATTTCAGATATAGAAGCCGAAAGCATTTCAAATATAGGTGCCGAAAGGCATTCCAGATATGGTTGCTGATAGGCATTTCAAATATAGGTGCTGATAGACATTTCATATGTAGTTTCCGATAGGCATTTCAAAAATAGGTGCCGATAGGCATTTCAGATATAGGTGCCGATAGGAATTTCAGATATAGTTGCCAATTGGCATTTTAAAATAGGTGCCGATAGGCATTTCAGATATAGAAGCCGATAGGCATTTCAGATATAGTTGCCGATTGGCATTTTAAAAATAGGTGTCGATAGGCATATCAGATATAGAAGCCGATAGGCATTTCAGATATAGTTGCCAATTGGCATTTTAAAAATAGGTGCCGATAGGCATTTCAGATATAGAAGCCGATAGGCATTTCAAATATAAGTGCCGATAGGCATTCAAGATATGGTTGCCGATAGGCATTTCAAATATAGGTGTTGATAGGCATTTTAGATGTAGTTTTCGATAGGCATTTCAAAAATTGATGCCGATAGGCATTTCAGGTATAGGTGCCGATAGGCATTTCAGATATAGTTGCCGATTGGCATTTTAAAAATAGGTGCCGATAGGCATTTCAGATATAGAAGCCGATAGGTATTTCAAATATAGGTGTCGATAGGCATTTCAGATATGGTTGCCGATAGGCATTTCAAATATAGGAGCAGATAGGCATTTCAGATGTAGTTTCCGAAAGGCATTTCAAAAATAGGTGCCGATAGGCATTTCAGATATAGTTGCCAATTGGCATTTTAAAAATAGGTGCCGATTGGCATTTTAGATATAGGTGCCGATAGGCATATCAGATATAGTTGCCAATAGGCATTTAAAATATAGTTGCCGAAGGGCATTTCAAATATAGGTGTCGATAGGCATTTCAGATATATATGCCGAAAGGCATTTCAGATATAGGTGCCGATAGACATTTCTGATGTGGTTGCCGATATGCATTTCAAATATAGGTGCTGATAGGCATTTCAGATGTAGTTTTCGATAGGCATCTCAAAAATAGGTGCCGATAGGCATTTCAGATATAGGTGCCGATAGGCACATCAGATATAGTTGCCGATTGGCATTTTAAAAATGGGTGCCGATAGGCATTTCAGATATAGAAGCCGAAAGGCATTTCAAATATAGGTGCCGATAGGCATTCCAGATATGGTTGCCGATAGGCATTTCAAATATAGGTGCTGATAGGCATTTCAGATGTAGTTTCCGATAGGCATTTCAAAAATAGGTGCCGATAGGCATTTCAGATATAGGTGCCGATAGGCATTTCAGATATAGTTGCCGATTGGCATTTTAAAAATAGGTGCCGATAGGCATTTCAGATATAGAAGCAGATAGGCATTTCAAAAATAGGTGCCGATAGGCATTTCAGATATAGAAGCCGATAGGTATTTCAAATATAGGTGTCGATAGGCATTTCAGATATGGTTGCCGATAGGCATTTCAAATATTGGTGCTGATAGGCATTTCAGATGTAGTTTCCGATAGGCATTTCAAAAATAGGTGCCGATAGGCATTACAGATATAGTTGCCGATTGGCATTTTAAAAATAGGTGCCGATAGGCATTTCAGATATAGAAGCCGATAGGCATTTCAAATATAGGTGCCGATAGGCATTCCAGATATGGTTGCCGATAGGCATTTCAGATATAGGAGCTGATAGGCATTTCAGATGTAGTTTCCGATAGGCATTTCAAAAATAGGTGCTGATAGGCATTTCGCATATAAGTGCCGATAGGCATTTAAGATATAGTTGCCGATTGGCATTTTAAAAATAGGTGCCGATAGGCATTTCAGATATAGAAGCCGATAGGCATTTCAAATATAGATGCCGATAAGCATTCCAGATATGGTTGCCGATAAGCATTTCAAATATAGGTGCTGATAGGCATTTCAGATGTAGTTTCCGATAGGCATTTCAAAAATACGTGCCGATAGGCATTTCAGATATAGTTGCCAATTGGCATTTTAAAAATTGGTGCCGATAGGCATTTCAGATATAGGTGCCGATAGGCATTTCAGATATAGTTACCGATTGGCATTTTAAAAATAGGTGCCGATAGGCATTTCAGATATAGAAGCCGATAGGTATTTCAAATATAGGTGTCGATAGGCATTTCAGATATGGTTGACGATAGGCATTTCAAATATAGGTGCTGATAGGCATTTCAGATGTTGTTTCCGATAGGCATTTCAAAAATAGGTGCCGATAGGCATTTCAGATATAGGTGCCGATAGGCATTTCAGATATAGTTGCCGATTGGCATTTTAAAAATAGGTGCCGATAGGCATTTCAGATATAGAAGCCGATAGGCATTTCAAATATAGGTGCCAATAGGCATTCCAGATATGGTAGCCGATAGGCATTTCAAATGTTGGTGCTAATAGGCATTTCAGATGTAGTTTCCGATAGGCATTTCAAAAATACGTGCCGATAGGCATTTCAGATATAGTTGCCAATTGGCATTTTAAAAATTGGTGCCGATAGGCATTTCAGATATAGAAGCCGATAGGCATTTCCAATATAGGTGCCGATAGGCATTCCAGATATAGTTGCCGATAGGCATTTGAAATATAGGTGCTGATAGGCATTTTAGATGTAGTTTCCGATAGGCATTTCAAAAATTTATGCCGATAGGCATTTCAGATATAGGTGCCGATAGGCATTTCATATATATGTGCCGATAGGCATTTCAGATATAGTTGCCGATTGGCATCTTAAAAACAGGTGCCGATAGGCATTTTAGATATAGAAGCCGATAGGTATTTCAAATATAGGGGTCGATAGGCATTTCAGATATGGTTGCCGATAGGCATTTCAAATGTAGGAGCAGATAGGCATTTTAGATGTAGTTTCCGAAAGACATTTCAAAAATAGGTGCCGATACGCATTTCAGATATAGGTGCCGATAGGCATTTAAAATATAGGTGCCGATAGGCATTTCAAATATAGTTGTCGATAGGCATTTTAGATATAAATGCCGAAAGGCATTTCAGATATAGGTGCCGATAGGCATTTCTGATGTGGTTGCCGATAGGCATTTCAAATATAGGTGCTGATCGGCATTTCAGATGTAGTTTTCGATAGGCATTTCAAAAATAGGTGCCGATAGGCATTTCAGATATAGGTGCCGATAGGCATTTCAGATATAGTAGCCGTTTGGCATTTTAAAAATAGGTGCCGATAGGCATTTCAGATATAGAAGCCGATAGGCATTTCAAATATAGGTGCCGATAGGCATTCCAGATATGGTTGCCGATAAACATATCAAATATAGGTGCTGATAGGCATTTCAGATGTAGTTTCCGATAGGCATTTCAAAAATAGGTGCCGATAGGCATTTCAGATATAGGTGCCGATAGGCATTTCAGATATAGTTGCCGATAGCCATTTTAAAAATAGGTGCCGATAGGCAGGGATGGCCAACTTTTCTGTATATAAGATCTACTTTTTATTTTAAAAATATGTCGCGATCGACTTGTTTGCATAGGCGAAGTCTAAGGGGTGTGAAATGCAGACTATGTTTAGACACTATGTTTCAGTATAAGGTGCATTCCAGCGAGGTATGGGTAGATAAGTGAAATATATGTTTAAAACAATTTTTTATTTCTTAAATCACTTATTAAGTTTTTGAGATGAACGGCGAAAAAACTCGCGTCCAGGGGATTTACGAGAAGATGGATAATTATTAACAATATTTATTAATTCAAAGTAGCTACAGATCGGCCAAAATTGGCCTCGCGATCGACCGGTCGATCGCGATCGTCTTATTGGCCACCCCTGCCGATAGGCATTTCAGATATAGAAGCCGATAGGCATTTCAAATATAGGTGCCGATAGGCATTCCAGATATGGTTGCCGATAGGCATATCAAATATAGGTGCCGATAGGCAGTTCAGATATAGTTGCCGATAGCCATTTTAAAAATAGGTGCCGATAGGCATTTCAGATATAGAAGCCGATAGGCATTTCAAATATAGGTGCCGATAGGCATTCCAGATATGGTTGCCGATAGGCATATCAAATATAGGTGCTGATAGGCATTTCAGATGTAGTTTCCGATAGGCATTTCAAAAATAGGTGCCGATAGGCATTTCAGATATAGGTGCCGATAGGCATTTCAGATATAGTTGCCGATAGCCATTTTAAAAATAGGTGCCGATAGGCATTTCAGATATAGAAGCCGATAGGCATTTCAAATATAGGTGCCGATAGGCATTCCAGATATGGTTGCCGATAGGCATTTCAAATATAGGTGCTGATAGGCATTTCAGATGTAGTTTCCGATAGGCATTTTAAAAATAGGTGCCGATAGGCATTCCAGATATGGTTGCCGATAGGCATTTCAAATACAGGTGCTGATAGGCATTTCAGATGTAGTTTCCGATAGGCATTTAAAAAATAGGTGCCGATAGGCATTTCAGATATAGGTGCCGATAGGCATTTCAGATATAGTTGCCGATTGGCATTTTAAAAATAGGTGCCGAAAGGCATTTCAGATATAGAAGCCGAAAGCATTTCAAATATAGGTGCCGATAGGCATTCCAGATATGGTTGCTGATAGGCATTTCAAATATAGGTGCTGATAGACATTTCATATGTAGTTTCCGATAGGCATTTCAAAAATAGGTGCCGATAGGCATTTCAGATATAGGTGCCGATAGGAATTTCAGATATAGTTGCCGATTGGCATTTTAAAAATAGGTGTCGATAGGCATATCAGATATAGAAGCCGATAGGCATTTCAGATATAGTTGCCAATTGGCATTTTAAAAATAGGTGCCGATAGGCATTTCAGATATAGAAGCCGATAGGCATTTCAAATATAAGTGCCGATAGGCATTCCAGATATGGTTGCCGATAGGCATTTCAAATATAGGTGTTGATAGGCATTTTAGATGTAGTTTCCGATAGGCATTTCAAAAATTGATGCCGATAGGCATTTCAGGTATAGGTGCCGATAGGCATTTCAGATATAGAAGCCGATAGGCATTTCAAATATAAGTGCCGATAGGCATTCCAGATATGGTTGCCGATAGGCATTTCAAATATAGGTGTTGATAGGCATTTTAGATGTAGTTTCCGATAGGCATTTCAAAAATTGATGCCGATAGGCATTTCAGGTATATGTGCCGATAGGCATTTCAGATATAGTTGCCGATTGACATTTTAAAAATAGGTGCCGATAGGCATTTCAGATATAGAAGCCGATAGGTATTTCAAATATAGGTGTCGATAGGCATTTCAGATATGGTTGCCGATAGGCATTTCAAATATAGGAGCAGATAGGCATTTCAGATGTAGTTTCCGAAAGGCATTTCAAAAATAGGTGCCGATAGGCATTTCAGATATAGTTGCCAATTGGCATTTTAAAAATAGGTGCCGATTGGCATTTTAGATATAGGTGCCGATAGGCATATCAGATATAGTTGCCAATAGGCATTTAAAATATAGTTGCCGAAGGGCATTTCAAATATAGGTGTCGATAGGCATTTCAGATATATATGCCGAAAGGCATTTCAGATATAGGTGCCGATAGACATTTCTGATGTGGTTGCCGATATGCATTTCAAATATAGGTGCTGATAGGCATTTCAGATGTAGTTTTCGATAGGCATCTCAAAAATAGGTGCCGATAGGCATTTCAGATATAGGTGCCGATAGGCACATCAGATATAGTTGCCGATTGGCATTTTAAAAATGGGTGCCGATAGGCATTTCAGATATAGAAGCCGAAAGGCATTTCAAATATAGGTGCCGATAGGCATTCCAGATATGGTTGCCGATAGGCATTTCAAATATAGGTGCTGATAGGCATTTCAGATGTAGTTTCCGATAGGCATTTCAAAAATAGGTGCCGATAGGCATTTCAGATATAGGTGCCGACAGGCATTTCAGATATAGTTGCCGATTGGCATTTTAAAAATAGGTGCCGATAGGCATTTCAGATATAGAAGCAGATAGGCATTTCAAATATAGGTGCCGATAGGCATTCCAGATATAGTTGCCGATAGGCATTTCAAATATAGGTGCTGATAGGCATTTCAGATGTAGTTTCCGATAGGCATTTCAAAAATTGGTGCCGATAGGCATTTCAGATATAGTTACCGATTGGCATTTTAAAAATAGGTGCCGATAGGCATTTCAGATATAGAAGCCGATAGGTATTTCAAATATAGGTGTCGATAGGCATTTTAGATATGGTTGACGATAGGCGTTTCAAATATAGGTGCTGATAGGCATTTCAGATATAGTTGCCGATTGGCATTTTAAAAATAGGTACCGATAGGCATTTCAGATATAGAAGCCGATAGGCATTTCAAATATAGGTGCCAATAGGCATTCCAGATATGGTAGCCGATAGGCATTTCAAATGTAGGTGCTGATATGCATTCCAGATGTAGTTTCCGATAGGCATTTCAAAAATAGGTGCCGATAGGCATTTCAGATATAGGTGCCGATAGGCATTTCAGATATAGTTGCCAATTGGCATTTTAAAAATTGGTGCCGATAGGCATTTCAGATATAGAAGCCGATAGGCATTTCAAATATAGGTGCCAATAGGCATTCCAGATATGGTAGCCGATAGGCATTTCAAATGTAGGTGCTGATATGCATTCCAGATGTAGTTTCCGATAGGCATTTCAAAAATAGGTGCCGATAGGCATTTCAGATATAGGTGCCGATAGGCATTTCAGATATAGTTGCCAATTGGCATTTTAAAAATTGGTGCCGATAGGCATTTCAGATATAGAAGCCGATAGGCATTTCAAATATAGATGCCGATAAGCATTTCAGATATGGTTGCCGATAGGCATTTCAAATATAGGTGCTGATAGGCAATTCAGATGTAGTTTCCGATAGGCATTTCAAAAATTGGTGCCGATAGGCATTTCAGATATAGGTGCCGATAGGCATTTTAGATATAGTTACCGATTGGCATTTTAAAAATAGGTGCCGATAGGCATTTCAGATATAGAACCCGATAGGTATTTTAAATATAGGTGTCGATAGGCATTTCAGATATGGTTGACGATAGGCATTTCAAATATAGGTGCTGATAGGCATTTCAGATGTAGTTCCCGATAGGCATTTCAAAAATAGGTGCCGATAGGCATTTCAGATATAGAAGCCGATAGGTATTTCAAATATAGGTGTCGATAGGCATTTCAGATATGGTTGCCGATAGGCATTTCAAATATTGGTGCTGATAGGCATTTCAGATGTAGTTTCCGATAGGCATTTCAAAAATAGGTGCCGATAGGCATTACAGATTTAGTTGCCGATTGGCATTTTAAAAATAGGTGCCGATAGGCATTTCAGATATAGAAGCCGATAGGCATTTCAAATATAGGTGCCGATAGGCATTCCAGATATGGTTGCCGATAGGCATTTCAGATATAGGAGCTGATAGGCATTTTAGATGTAGTTTCCGATAGGCATTTCAAAAATAGGTGCCGATAGGCATTTCGCATTTAAGTGCCGATAGGCATTTCAGATATAGTTGCCGATTGGCATTTTAAAATAGGTGCCGATAGGCATTTCAGATATAGAAGCCGATAGGCATTTCAAATATAGATGCCGATAAGCATTCCAGATATGGTTGCCGATAGGCATTTCAAATATAGGTGCTGATAGGCATTTCAGATGTAGTTTCCGATAGGCATTTCAAAAATACGTGCCGATAGGCATTTCAGATATAGTTGCCAATTGGCATTTTAAAAATTGGTGCCGATAGGCATTTCAGATATAGGTGCCGATAGGCATTTCAGATATAGTTACCGATTGGCATTTTAAAAATAGGTGCCGATAGGCATTTCAGATTAAGAAGCCGATAGGCATTTCAAATATAGGTGCCAATAGGCATTCCAGATATGGTAGCCGAGAGGCATTTCAAATATAGGTGCCGATAGGCATTCCAGATATGGTTGCCGATAGGCATTTCAGATATAGGAGCTGATAGGCATTTTAGATGTAGTTTCCGATAGGCATTTCAAAAATAGGTGCCGATAGGCATTTCGCATATAAGTGCCGATAGGCATTTCAGATATAGTTGCCGATTGGCATTTTAAAAATAGGTGCCGATAGGCATTTCAGATATAGAAGCCGAAAGGCATTTCAAATATAGATGCCAATAAGCATTCCAGATATGGTTGCCGATAGGCATTTCAAATATAGGTGCTGATAGGCATTTCAGATGTTGTTTCCGATAGGCATTTCAAAAATAGGTGCCGATAGGCATTTCAGATATAGGTGCCGATAGGCATTTCAGATATAGTTGCCGATTGGCATTTTAAAAATAGGTGCCAATAGGCATTTCAGATATAGAAGCCGATAGGCATTTCAAATATAGGTGCCGATAGGCATTCCAGATATGGTTGCCGATAGGCATTTCAAATATAGGTGTTGATAGGCATTTTAGATGTAGTTTCCGATTGGCATTTCAAAAATTGATGCCGATAGGCATTTCAGGTATAGGTGCCGATAGGCATTTCAGATATAGTTGCCGATTGGCATTTTAAAAATAGGTGCCGATAGGCATTTCAGATATAGAAGCCGATAGGTATTTCAAATATAGGTGTCGATAGGCATTTCAGATATGGTTGCCGATAGGCATTTCAAATATAGGAGCAGATAGGCATTTCAGATGTAGTTTCCGAAAGGCATTTCAAAAATAGGTGCCGATAGGCATTTCAGATATAGCTGCCGATAGGCATTTCAGATATAGTTGCCGATTGGCATTTTAAAAATAGGTGTCGATAGGCATTTCAGATATAGAAGCCGATAGGCATTTCAAATATAGGTGCCGATAGGCATTCCAGATATGGTTGCCGATTGGCATTTCAAATATAGGTGCTGATAGGCATTTCAGATGTAGTTTCCGATAAGCATTTCAAAAATTGGTGCCGATAGGCATTTCAGATATAAGTGCCGATAGGTATTTCAGATATAGTTGCCGATTGGCATTTTAAAAATAGGTGCCGATAGGCATTTCAGATATAGAAGCCGATAGGTATTTCAAATATAGGTGTCGATAGGCATTTCAGATATTGTTGCCGATAGGCATTTCAAATATAGGTGCTGATAGGCATTTTAGATGTAGTTTCCGATAGGCATTTCAAAAATAGGTGCCGATAGGCATTTCAGATATAGGTGCCGATAGGCATTTCAGATATAGTTGCCAATTGGCATTTTAAAAATAGGTGCCGATTGGCATTTTAGATATAGGTGCCGATAGGCATATCAGATATAGTTGCCAATAGGCATTTAAAATAAAGTTGCCGAAGGGCATTTCAAATATAGGTGTCGATAGGCATTTCAGATATATATGCCGAAAGGCATTTCAGATATAGGTGCCGATAGACATTTCTGATGTGGTTGCCGATATGCATTTCAAATATAGGTGCTGATAGGCATTTCAGATGTAGTTTATGATAGGCATCTCAAAAATAGGTGCCGATAGGCATTTCAGATATAGGTGCCGATAGGCACATCAGATATAGTTGCCGGTTGGCATTTTAAAAATGGGTGCCGATAGGCATTTCAGATATAGAAGCCGAAAGGCATTTCAAATATAGGTGCCGATAGGCATTCCAGATATGGTTGCCGATAGGCATTTCAAATATAGGTGCTGATAGGCATTTCAGATGTAGTTTCCGATAGGCATTTCAAAAATAGGTGCCGATAGGCATTTCAGATATAGGTGCCGATAGGCATTTCAGATATAGTTGCCGATTGGCATTTTAAAAATAGGTGCCGATAGGCATTTCAGATATAGAAGCAGATAGGCATTTCAAATATAGGTGCCGAAAGGCATTCCAGATATAGTTGCCGATAGGCATTTCAAATATAGGTGCTGATAGGCATTTCAGATGTAGTTTCCGATAGGCATTTCAAAAATTGGTGCCGATAGGCATTTCAGATATAGGTGCCGATAGGCATTTCAGATATAGTTACCGATTGGCATTTTAAAAATAGGTGCCGATAGGCATTTCAGATATAGAAGCCGATAGGTATTTCAAATATAGGTGTCGATAGGCATTTCAGATATGGTTGACGATAGGCGTTTCAAATATAGGTGCTGATAGGCATTTCAGATATAGTTTCCGATAGGCATTTCAAAAATAGGTGCCGATAGGCATTTCAGATATAGGTGCCGATAGGCATTTCAGATATAGTTGCCGATTGGCATTTTAAAAATAGGTACCGATAGGCATTTCAGATATAGTTGCCGATTGGCATTTTAAAAATAGGTGTCGATAGGCATTTCAGATATAGAAGCCGATAGGCATTTCAAATAGAGGTACCGATAGGCATTCCAGATATGGTTGCCGTTAGGCATTTCAAATATAAGTGCTGATAGGCATTCCAGATGTAGTTTCCGATAGACATTTCAAAAATTGGTGACGATAGGCATTTCAGATATAGGTGCCGATAGGCATTTCAGATATAGTTACCGATTGGCATTTTAAAAATAGGTGCCGATAGGCATTTCAGATATAGAAGCCGATAGGTATTTTAAATATAGGTGTCGATAGGCATTTCAGATATGGTTGCTGATAGGCATTTCAAATATAGGTGCTGATAGGCATTTCAGATGTAGTTTCCGATAGGCATTTCAAAAATAGGTGCCGATAGGCATTTCAGATATAGGTGCCGATAGGCATTTCAGATATAGTTGCCGATTGGCATTTTAAAAATAGGTGCCGATAGGCATTTCAGATATAGAAGCCGATAGGCATTTCAAATATAGGTGCCGATAGGCATTCCAGATATGGTTGCTGATAGGCATTTCAAATATAGGTGCTGATAGGCATTTCAGATGTAGTTTTCGATAGGCATTTCAAAAATTGATGCAGATAGGCATTTCAGATATAGGTGCCTATAGGCATTTCAGATAAAGTTGCCGATTGACATTTTAAAAATAGGTGCCGATAGGCATTTCAGATATTGTTGCCAATTGGCATTTTGAAAATAGGTGCCGATAGGCATTTCAGATATAGAAGCCGATAGGCATTTCAAATATAGGTGCCGATAGGCATCCCAGATATGTTTGCCGATAGGCATTTCAAATATAGGTGCTGATAGGCATTTCAGATGTAGTTTTCGATAGGCATTTCAAAAATTGGTGCAGATAGGCATTTCAGATATAGGTGCCTATAGGCATTTCAGATAAAGTTGCCGATTGACATTTTAAAAATAGGTGCCGATAGGCATTTCAGATATAGGTGCCGATAGGCATTACAGATATAGTTGCCGATTGGCATTTTAAAAATAGGTGCCGATAGGCATTTAAGATATAAAAGCCGATAGGCATTTCAAATATAGGTGCCGATAAGCATTCCAGATATGGTTGCCGATAGGCATTTCAAATATAGGTGCTGATAGGCATTCCAGATGTAGTTTCCGATAGGCATTTCAAAAATTGGTGACGATAGGCATTTCAGATAAAGGTGCCGATAGGCATTTCAGATATAGTTACCGATTGGCATTTTAAAAATAGGTGCCGATAGGCATTTCAGATATAGAAGCCGATAGGTATTTCAAATATAGGTGTCGATAGGCATTTCAGATATGGTTGCCGATAGGCATTTCAAATATAGGTGCTGATAGGCATTTCAGATGTAGTTTCCGATAGGCATTTAAAAAATAGGTGCCGATATGCATTTCAAATATAGGTGCTGATAGGCATTTCAGATGTAGTTTATGATAGGCATCTCAAAAATAGGTGCCGATAGGCATTTCAGATATAGGTGCCGATAGGCACATCAGATATAGTTGCCGATTGGCATTTTAAAAATGGGTGCCGATAGGCATTTCAGATATAGAAGCCGAAAGGCATTTCAAATATAGGTGCCGATAGGCATTCCAGATATGGTTGTCGATAGGCATTTCAAATATAGGTGCTGATAGGCATTTCAGATGTAGTTTCCGATAGGCATTTCAAAAATAGGTGCCGATAGGCATTTCAGATATAGGTGCCGATAGGCATTTCAGATATAGTTGCCGATTGGCATTTTAAAAATAGGTGCCGATAGGCATTTCAGATATAGAAGCAGATAGGCATTTCAAATATAGGTGCCGAAAGGCATTCCAGATATAGTTGCCGATAGGCATTTCAAATATAGGTGCTGATAGGCATTTCAGATGTAGTTTCCGATAGGCATTTCAAAAATTGGTGCCGATAGGCATTTCAGATATAGATGCCGATAGGCATTTCAGATATAGTTACCGATTGGCATTTTAAAAATAGGTGCCGATAGGCATTTCAGATATAGAAGCCGATAGGTATTTCAAATATAGGTGTCGATAGGCATTTCAGATATGGTTGACGATAGGCGTTTCAAATATAGGTGCTGATAGGCATTTCAGATATAGTTTCCGATAGGCATTTCAAAAATAGGTGCCGATAGGCATTTCAGATATAGGTGCCGATAGGCATTTCAGATATAGTTGCCGATTGGCATTTTAAAAATAGGTACCGATAGGCATTTCAGATATAGTTGCCGATTGGCATTTTAAAAATAGGTGTCGATAGGCATTTCAGATATAGAAGCCGATAGGCATTTCAAATAGAGGTGCCGATAGGCATTCCAGATATGGTTGCCGTTAGGCATTTCAAATATAAGTGCTGATAGGCATTCCAGATGTAGTTTCCGATAGACATTTCAAAAATTGGTGACGATAGGCATTTCAGATATAGGTGCCGATAGGCATTTCAGATATAGTTACCGATTGGCATTTTAAAAATAGGTGCCGATAGGCATTTCAGATATAGAAGCCGATAGGTATTTTAAATATAGGTGTCGATAGGCATTTCAGATATGGTTGCTGATAGGCATTTCAAATATAGGTGCTGATAGGCATTTCAGATGTAGTTTCCGATAGGCATTTCAAAAATAGGTGCCGATAGGCATTTCAGATATAGGTGCCGATAGGCATTTCAGATATAGTTGCCGATTGGCATTTTAAAAATAGGTGCCGATAGGCATTTCAGATATAGAAGCCGATAAGCATTTCAAATATAGGTGCCGATAGGCATTCCAGATATGGTTGCTGATAGGCATTTCAAATATAGGTGCTGATAGGCATTTCAGATGTAGTTTGCGATAGGCAGTTCAAAAATAGGTGCCGTTAGGCATTTCAGATATAGGTGCCGATAGGCATTTCAGATATAGTTGCCAATTGGCATTTTAAAAATAGGTGCCGATAGGCATTTCAGATATAGAAGCCGATAGGCATTTCAAATATAGGTGCCGATAGGCATTCCAGATATGGTTGCCGATAGGCATTTCAAATATAGGTGCTGATAGGTATTTCAAATATAGGGGTCGATAGGCATTTAAGATATGGTTGCCGATAGGCATTTCCAATATAGGAGCAGATAGGCATTTCAGATGTAGTTTCCGAAAGACATATCAAAAATAGGTGCCGATAGGCATTTCAGATATAGGTGCCAATAGGTATTTCAGATAGAGTTGCCGATTGGCATTTTAAAAATAGGTGCCGATAGGCATTTCAGATATAGAAGTCAATAGGCATTTCAAATATAGGCGCCAATAGGCATTCCAGATATGTTTGCCGATAGGCATTTCAAATATAGGTGCTGATAGGCATTTCAGATGTAGTTTTCGATAGGCATTTCAAAAATTGGTGCAGATAGGCATTTCAGATATAGGTGCCTATAGGCATTTCAGATAAAGTTGCCGATTGACATTTTAAAAATAGGTGCCGATAGGCATTTCAGATATAGTTGCCAATTGGCATTTTGAAAATAGGTGCCGATAGGCATTTTAGATATAGAAGCCGATAGGCATTTCAAATATAAGTGCTGATAGGCATTTCAGATGTAGTTTTCGATAGGCATTTCAAAAATTGGTGCAGATAGGCATTTCAGATATAGGTGCCTATAGGCATTTCAGATAAAGTTGCCGATTGACATTTTAAAAATAGGTGCCGATAGGCATTTCAGATATAGGTGCCGATAGGCATTACAGATATAGTTGCCGATTGGCATTTTAAAAATAGGTGCCGATAGGCATTTCAGATATAAAAGCCGATAGGCATTTCAAATATAGGTGCCGATAAGCATTCCAGATATGGTTGCCGATAGGCATTTCAAATATAGGTGCTGATAGGCATTCCAGATGTAGTTTCCGATAGGCATTTCAAAAATTGGTGACGATAGGCATTTCAGATAAAGGTGCCGATAGGCATTTCAGATATAGTTACCGATTGGCATTTTAAAAATAGGTGCCGATAGGCATTTCAGATATAGAAGCCGATAGGTATTTCAAATATAGGTGTCGATAGGCATTTCAGATATGGTTGCCGATAGGCATTTCAAATATAGGTGCTGATAGGCATTTCAGATGTAGTTTCCGATAGGCATTTAAAAAATAGGTGCCGATAGGCATTTCAGATATAGGTGCCGATAGGCATTTCAGATATAGTTGCCGATTGGCATTTTAAAAATAGGTGCCGAAAGGCATTTCAGATATAGAAGCCGAAAGCATTTCAAATATAGGTGCCGATAGGCATTCCAGATATGGTTGCTGATAGGCATTTCAAATATAGGTGCTGATAGACATTTCATATGTAGTTTCCGATAGGCATTTCAAAAATAGGTGCCGATAGGCATTTCAGATATAGGTGCCGATAGGAATTTTAGATATAGTTGCCAATTGGCATTTTAAAATAGGTGCCGATAGGCATTTCAGATATAGAAGCCGATAGGCATTTCAGATATAGTTGCCGATTGGCATTTTAAAAATAGGTGTCGATAGGCATATCAGATATAGAAGCCGATAGGCATTTCAAATATAGGTGCCGATAGGCATTTCAGATGTAGTTTCCGATAGGCAATACAAAAATAGGTGCCGATAGGCATTTCAGATATAGGTGCCGATAGGCATTTCAGATATAGTTGCCAATTGGCATTTTAAAAATAGGTGCCGATAGGCATTTCAGATATAGAAGCCGATAGGCATTTCAAATATAGGTGCCGATAGGCATTCCAGATATGGTTGCCGATAGGCATTTCAAATATAGGTGTTGATAGGCATTTTAGATGTAGTTTCCGATAGGCATTTCAAAAATTGATGCCGATAGGCATTTCAGGTATAGGTGCCGATAGGCATTTCAGATATAGTTGCCGATTGGCATTTTAAAAATAGGTGCCGATAGGCATTTCAGATATAGAAGCCGATAGGTATTTCAAATATAGGTGTCGATAGGCATTTCAGATATGGTTGCCGATAGGCATTTCAAATATAGGAGCAGATAGGCATTTCAGATGTAGTTTCCGAAAGGCATTTCAAAAATAGGTGCCGATAGGCATATCAGATATAGTTGCCAATTGGCATTTTAAAAATAGGTGCCGATTGGCATTTTAGATATAGGTGCCGATAGGCATATCAGATATAGTTGCCAATAGGCATTTAAAATATAGTTGCCGAAGGGCATTTCAAATATAGGTGTCGATAGGCATTTCAGATATATATGCCGAAAGGCATTTCAGATATAGGTGCCGATAGACATTTCTGATGTGGTTGCCGATATGCATTTCAAATATAGGTGCTGATAGGCATTTCAGATGTAGTTTTCGATAGGCATCTCAAAAATAGGTGCCGATAGGCATTTCAGATATAGGTGCCGATAGGCACATCAGATATAGTTGCCGATTGGCATTTTAAAAATGGGTGCCGATAGGCATTTCAGATATAGAAGCCGAAAGGCATTTCAAATATAGGTGCCGATAGGCATTCCAGATATGGTTGCCGATAGGCATTTCAAATATAGGTGCTGATAGGCATTTCAGATGTAGTTTCCGATAGGCATTTCAAAAATAGGTGCCGATAGGCATTTCAGATATAGGTGCCGATAGGCATTTCAGATATAGTTGCCGATTGGCATTTTAAAAATAGGTGCCGATAGGCATTTCAGATATAGAAGCCGATAGGTATTTCAAATATAGGGGTCGATAGGCATTTCAGATATGGTTGACGATAGGCATTTCAAATATAGGTGCTGATAGGCATTTCAGATGTAGTTTCCGATAGACATTTCAAAAATAGGTGCCGATAGGCATTTCAGATATAGAAGCCGATAGGTATTTCAAATATAGGTGTCGATAGGCATTTCAGATATGGTTGCCGATAGGCATTTCAAATATTGGTGCTGATAGGCATTTCAGATGTTGTTTCCGATAGGCATATCTAAAATAGGTGCCGATAGGCATTACAGATATAGTTGCCGATTGGCATTTTAAAAATAGGTGCCAATAGGCATTTCAGATATAGAAGCCGATAGGCATTTCAAATATAGGTGCCGATAGGCATTCCAGATATGGTTGCCGATAGGCATTTCAAATATAGGTGTTGATAGGCATTTTAGATGTAGTTTCCGATAGGCATTTCAAAAATTGATGCCGATAGGCATTTCAGGTATAGGTGCCGATAGGCATTTCAGATATAGTTGCCAATTGGCTTTTTAAAAATAGGTGCCGATAGGCATTTCAGATATAGAAGCCGATAGGTATTTCAAATATAGGTGTCGATAGGCATTTCAGATATGGTTGCCGATAGGCATTTCAAATATAGGAGCAGATAGGCATTTCAGATGTAGTTTCCGAAAGGCATTTCAAAAATAGGTGCCGATAGGCATTTCAGATATAGCTGCCGATAGGCATTTCAGATATAGTTGCCGATTGGCATATTAAAAATAGGTGTCGATAGGCATTTCAGATATAGAAGCCGATAGGCATTTCAAATAGAGGTGCCGATAGGCTTTCCAGATATGGTTGCCGATTGGCATTTCAAATATAGGTGCTGATAGGCATTTCAGATGTAGTTTCCGATAAGCATTTCAAAAATTGGTGCCGATAGGCATTTCAGATATAAGTGCCGATAGGCATTTCAGATATAGTTGCCGATTGGCATTTTAAAAAT
Source organism: Venustoraphidia nigricollis (assembly GCA_034508555.1). Classification (NCBI taxonomy): domain Eukaryota; kingdom Metazoa; phylum Arthropoda; class Insecta; order Raphidioptera; family Raphidiidae; genus Venustoraphidia; species Venustoraphidia nigricollis. The sequence goes on along the minus strand of JAVRKA010000176.1, from coordinate 224,145 downwards.
AGGTGCCGATAGGCATTTCAGATATAGAAGCCGATAGGTATTTCAAATATAGGTGTCGATAGGCATTTCAGATATTGTTGCCGATAGGCATTTCAAATATAGGTGCTGATAGGCATTTTCGATGTAGTTTCCGATAGGCATTTCAAAAATAGGTGCCGATAGGCATTTCAGATATAGGAGCCGATAGGCATTTCAGATATAGTTGCCAATTGGCATTTTAAAAATAGGTGCCGATTGGCATCTTAGATATAGGTGCCGATAGGCATATCAGATATAGTTGCCAATAGGCATTTAAAATATAGTTGCCGAAGGGCATTTCAAATATAGGTGCTGATAGGCACTTCAGATGTAGTTTTCGATAGGCATCTCAAAAATAGGTGCCGATAGGCATTTCAGATATAGGTGCCGATAGGCACATCAGATATAGTTGCCGATTGGCATTTTAAAAATGGGTGCCGATAGGCATTTCAGATATAGAAGCCGAAAGGCATTTCAAATATAGGTGCCGATAGGCATTCCAGATATGGTTGCCGATAGGCATTTCAAATATAGGTGCTGATAGGCATTTCAGATGTAGTTTCCGATCGGCATTTCAAAAATAGGTGCCGATAGGCATTTCAGATATAGGTGCCGATAGGCATTTCAGATATAGTTGCCGATTGGCATTTTAAAAATAGGTGCCGATAGGCATTTCAGATATAGAAGCAGATAAGCATTTCAAATATAGGTGCCGATAGGCATTCCAGATATAGTTGCCGATAGGCATTTCAAATATAGGTGCTGATAGGCATTTCAGATGTAGTTTCCGATAGGCATTTCAAAAATTGGTGCCGATAGGCATTTCAGATATAGGTGCCGATAGGCATTTCAGATATAGTTACCGATTGGCATTTTAAAAATAGGTGCCGATAGGCATTTCAGATATAGAAGCCGATAAGTATTTCAAATATAGGTGTCGATAGGCATTTCAGATATGGTTGACGATAGGCGTTTCAAATATAGGTGCTGATAGGCATTTCAGATATAGTTTCCGATAGGCATTTCAAAAATAGGTGCCGATAGGCATTTCAGATATAGGTGCCGATAGGCATTTCAGATATAGTTGCCGATTGGCATTTTAAAAATAGGTACCGATAGGCATTTTAGATATAGAAGCCGATAGGCATTTCAAATATAGGTGCCAATAGGCATTCCAGATATGGTAGCCGATAGGCATTTCAAATGTAGGTGCTGATAGGCATTCCAGATGTAGTTTCCGATAGGCATTTCAAAAATAGGTGCCGATAGGCATTTCAGATATAGGTGCCGATAGGCATTTCAGATATAGTTGCCAATTGGCATTTTAAAAATTGGTGCCGATAGGCATTTCAGATATAGAAGCCGATAGGCATTTCAAATATAGATGCCGATAAGCATTCCAGATATGGTTGCCGATAGGCATTTCAAATATAGGTGCTGATAGGCATTTCAGATGTAGTTTCCGATAGGCATTTCAAAAATTGGTGCCGATAGGCATTTCAGATATAGGTGCCGATAGGAATTTTAGATATAGTTACCGATTGGCATTTTAAAAATAGGTGCCGATAGGCATTTCAGATATAGAAGCCGATAGGTATTTCAAATATAGGTGTCGATAGGCATTTCAGATATGGTTGACGATAGGCATTTCAAATATAGGTGCTGATAGGCATTTCAGATGTAGTTTCCGATAGGCATTTCAAAAATAGGTGCCGATAGGCATTTCAGATATAGAAGCCGATAGGTATTTCAAATATAGGTGTCGATAGGCATTTCAGATATGGTTGCCGATAGGCATTTCAAATATTGGTGCTGATAGGCATTTCAGATGTAGTTTCCGATAGGCATTTCAAAAATAGGTGCCGATGGGCATTACAGATATAGTTGCCGATTGGCATTTTAAAAATAGGTGCCGATAGGCATTTCAGATATAGAAGCCGATAGGCATTTCAAATATAGGTGCCGATAGGCATTCCAGATATGGTTGCCGATAGGCATTTCAGATATAGGAGCTGATAGGCATTTCAGATGTAGTTTCCGATAGGCATTTCAAAAATAGGTGCCGATAGGCATTTCGCATATAAGTGCCGATAGGCATTTAAGATATAGTTGCCGATTGGCATTTTAAAAATAGGTGCCGATAGGCATTTCAGATATAGAAGCCGATAGGCATTTCAAATATAGATGCCGATAAGCATTCCAGATATGGTTGCCGATAGGCATTTCAAATATAGGTGCTGATAGGCATTTCAGATGTAGTTTCCGATAGGCATTTCAAAAATACGTGCCGATAGGCATTTCAGATATAGTTGCCAATTGGCATTTTAAAAATTGGTGCCGATAGGCATTTCAGATATAGGTGCCGATAGGCATTTCAGATATAGTTACCGATTGGCATTTTAAAAATAGGTGCCGATAGGCATTTCAGATATAGAAGCCGATAGGTATTTCAAATATAGGTGTCGATAGGCATTTCAGATATGGTTGACGATAGGCATTTCAAATATAGGTGCTGATAGGCATTTCAGATGTTGTTTCCGATAGGCATTTCAAAAATAGGTGCCGATAGGCATTTCAGATATAGGTGCCGATAGGCATTTCAGATATAGTTGCCGATTGGCATTTTAAAAATAGGTGCCGATAGGCATTTCAGATATAGAAGCCGATAGGCATTTCAAATATAGGTGCCAATAGGCATTCCAGATATGGTAGCCGATAGGCATTTCAAATGTAGGTGCTAATAGGCATTTCAGATGTAGTTTCCGATAGGTATTTCAAAAATACGTGCCGATAGGCATTTCAGATATAGTTGCCAATTGGCATTTTAAAAATTGGTGCCGATAGGCATTTCAGATATAGAAGCCGATAGGCATTTCAAATATAGGTGCCGATAGGCATTCCAGATATGGTTGCCGATAGGCATTTGAAATATAGGTGCTGATAGGCATTTTAGATGTAGTTTCCGATAGGCATTTCTAAAATTTATGCCGATAGGCATTCCAGATATAGGTGCCGATAGGCATTCCAGATATGGTAGCCGATAGGCATTTCAAATGTAGGTGCTAATAGGCATTTCAGATGTAGTTTCCGATAGGTATTTCAAAAATACGTGCCGATAGGCATTTCAGATATAGTTGCCAATTGGCATTTTAAAAATTGGTGCCGATAGGCATTTCAGATATAGAAGCCGATAGGCATTTCAAATATAGGTGCCGATAGGCATTCCAGATATGGTTGCCGATAGGCATTTGAAATATAGGTGCTGATAGGCATTTTAGATGTAGTTTCCGATAGGCATTTCTAAAATTTATGCCGATAGGCATTCCAGATATAGGTGCCGATAGGCATTTCAGATATAGGTGCCGATAGGCATTTCAGATATAGTTGCCGATTGGCATCTTAAAAACAGGTGCCGATAGGCATTTCAGATATAGAAGCCGATAGGTATTTCAAATATAGGGGTCGATAGGCATTTCAGATATGGTTGACGATAGGCATTTCAAATATAGGTGCTGATAGGCATTTCAGATGTAGTTTCCGATAGACATTTCAAAAATAGGTGCCGATAGGCATTTCAGATATAGAAGCCGATAGGTATTTCAAATATAGGTGTCGATAGGCATTTTAGATATGGTTGCCGATAGGCATTTCAAATATTGGTGCTGATAGGCATTTCAGATGTAGTTTCCGATAGGCATTTCAAAAATAGGTGCCGATAGGCATTTCAGATATAGGTGCCGATAGGCATTTCAGATATAGTTGCCGATTGGCATTTTAAAAATAGGTGCCGATAGGCATTTCAGATATAGAAGCCGATAGGCATTTCAAATATAGATGCCGATAAGCATTCCAGATATAGTTGCCGATAGGCATTTCAAATATAGGTGCTGATAGGCATTTCAGATGTAGTTTCCGATAGGCATTTCAAAAATACGTGCCGATAGGCATTTCAGATATAGTTGCAAATTGGCATTTTAAAAATTGGTGCCGATAGGCATTTCAGATATAGGTGCCGATAGGCATTTCAGATATGGTTGACGATAGGCATTTCAAATATAGGTGCTGATAGGCATTTCAGATGTTGTTTCCGATAGGCATTTCAAAAATAGGTGCCGATAGGCATTTCAGATATAGGTGCCGATAGGCATTTCAGATATAGTTGCAGATTGGCATTTTAAAAATAGGTGCCGATAGGCATTTCAGATATAGAAGCCGATAGGCATTTCAAATATAGGTGCCAATAGGCATTCCAGATATGGTAGCCAATAGGCATTTCAAATGTTGGTGCTAATAGGCATTTCAGATGTAATTTCCGATAGGCATTTCAAAAATACGTGCCGATAGGCATTTCAGATATAGTTGCCAATTGGCATTTTAAAAATTGGTGCCGATAGGCATTTCAGATATAGAAGCCGATAGGCATTTCAAATATAGGTGCCGATAGGCATTCCAGATATAGTTGCCGATAGGCATTTGAAATATAGGTGCTGATAGGCATTTTAGATGTAGTTTCCGATAGGCATTTCAAAAATTTATGCCGATAGGCATTTCAGATATAGGTGCCGATAGGCATTTCATATATATGTGCCGATAGGCATTTCAGATATAGTTGCCGATTGGCATCTTAAAAACAGGTGCCGATAGGCATTTCAGATATAGAAGCCGATAGGTATTTCAAATATAGGGGTCGATAGGCATTTCAGATATGGTTGCCGATAGGCATTTCAAATGTAGGAGCAGATAGGCATTTTAGATGTAGTTTCCGAAAGACATTTCAAAAATAGGTGCCGATACGCATTTCAGATATAGGTGCCGATAGGCATTTAAAATATAGGTGCCGATAGGCATTTCAAATATAGTTGTCGATAGGCATTTTAGATATAAATGCCGAAAGGCATTTCAGATATAGGTGCCGATAGGCATTTCTGATGTGGTTGCCGATAGGCATTTCAAATATAGGTGCTGATCGGCATTTCAGATGTAGTTTTCGATAGGCATTTCAAAAATAGGTGCCGATAGGCATTTCAGATATAGGTGCCGATAGGCATTTCAGATATAGTAGCCGATTGGCATTTTAAAAATAGGTGCCGATAGGCATTTCAGATATAGAAGCCGATAGGCATTTCAAATATAGGTGCCGATAGGCATTCCAGATATGGTTGCCGATAAACATATCAAATATAGGTGCTGATAGGCATTTCAGATGTAGTTTCCGATAGGCATTTCAAAAATAGGTGCCGATAGGCATTTCAGATATAGGTGCCGATAGGCATTTCAGATATAGTTGCCGATAGCCATTTTAAAAATAGGTGCCGATAGGCATTTCAGATATAGAAGCCGATAGGCATTTCAAATATAGGTGCCGATAGGCATTCCAGATATGGTTGCCGATAGGCATATCAAATATAGGTGCCGATAGGCATTTCAGATATAGTTGCCGATAGCCATTTTAAAAATAGGTGCCGATAGGCATTTCAGATATAGAAGCCGATAGGCATTTCAAATATAGGTGCCGATAGGCATTCCAGATATGGTTGCCGATAGGCATATCAAATATAGGCGCTGATAGGCATTTCAGATGTAGTTTCCGATAGGCATTTCAAAAATAGGTGCCGATAGGCATTTCAGATATAGGTGCCGATAGGCATTTCAGATATAGTTGCCGATAGCCATTTTAAAAATAGGTGCCGATAGGCATTTCAGATATAGAAGCCGATAGGCATTTCAAATATAGGTGCCGATAGGCATTCCAGATATGGTTGCCGATAGGCATTTCAAATATAGGTGCTGATAGGCATTTAAGATGTAGTTTCCGATAGGCATTTTAAAAATAGGTGCCGATAGGCATTCCAGATATGGTTGCCGATAGGCATTTCAAATATAGGTGCTGATAGGCATTTCAGATGTAGTTTCCGATAGGCATTTCAAAAATTGGTGCCGATAGGCATTTCAAATATAGGTGCCGATAGGCATTTCAGATATAGTTGCCGTTTGGCATTTTAAAAATAGGTGTTGATAGGCATTTCAGATATAGAAGCCGATAGGTATTTCAAATATAGGTGTCGATAGGCATTTCAGATATGGTTGCCGATAGGCATTTCAAATATAGGTGCTTATAGGCATTTCAGATGTAGTTTCCGATAGGCATTTTAAAAATAGGTGCCGATAGGCATTCCAGATATGGTTGCCGATAGGCATTTCAAATATAGGTGCTGATAGGCATTTCAGATGTCGTTTCCGATAGGCATTTCAAAAAGTGGTGCCGATAGTCATTTCAGATATAGATGCCGATAGGCATTTCAGATATATTTACCGATTGGCATTTTAAAAATAGGTGCCGATAGGCATTTCAGATATAGACGCCGATAGGTATTTCAAATATAGGTGTCGATAGGCATTTCAGATATGGTTGACGATAGGCATTTCAAATATAGGTGCTGATAGGCATTTCAGATGTAGTTTCCGATAGCCATTTCAAAAATAGGTGCCGATAGGCATTTCAGATATAGGTGCCGATAGGCATTTCAGATATAGTTGCCGATTGGCATTTTAAAAATAGGTGTCGATAGGCATTTCAGATATAGAAGCCGATAGGCATTTCAAATATAGGTGCCGATAGGCATTCCAGATATGGTTGCCGATAGGCATTTCAAATATATGTGCTGATAGGCATTCCAGATGTATTTTCCGATAGGCATTTCAAAAATTGGTGCCGATAGTCATTTCAAATATAGGTGTCGATAGGCATTTCAGATATGGTTGCCGATAGGCATTTCAAATATAGGTGCTGATAGGCATTTCAGATGTAGTTTCCGATAGGCATTTCAAAAATAGGTGCCGATAGGCATTTCAGATATAGGTGCTGATAGGCATTTCAGATATAGTTGCCAATTGGCATTTTAAAAATAAGTGCCGATAGGCATTTCAGATATAGAAGCCGATAGGCATTTCAAATATAGGTGCCGATAGGCATTCCAGATATGTTTGCCGATAGGCATTTCAAATATAGGTGCTGATAGGCATTTTAGATGTAGTTTCCGATAGGCATTTCAAAAATTGATGCCGATAGGCATTTCAGATATAGTTGCCGATTGGCCTTTTAAAAACAGGTGCCGATAGGCATTTCAGATATAGAAGCCGATAGGTATTTCAAATAAAGGGGTCGATAGGCATTTCAGATATGGTTGCAGATAGGCATTTCAAATATAGGAGCAGATAGGCATTTCAGATGTAGTTTCCGAAAGACATTTCAAAAATAGGTGCCGATAGGCATTTCAGATATAGGTGCCGATAGGCATTTCAGATATAGTTGCCAATTGGCATTTTAAAAATAGGTGCCGATAGGCATTTCATATATAGAAGCCGATAGGCATTTCAAATATAGGTGCCGATAGGCATTTCAGATATGGTTGCCGATAGGCATTTCAAATATAGGTGCTGATAGGCATTTCAGATGTAGTTTCCGATAGGCATTTCAAAAATAGGTGCCGATAGGCATTTCAGATATAGAAGCCGATAGGCATTTCAAATATAGGTGCCGATAGGCATTTCAGATATAGTTGCCAATTGGCATTTTAAAAATAGGTGCCGATAGGCATTTCAGATATAGGTGCCGATAGGCATTTCAGATATAGTTGCCGATTGGCATTTTAAAAATAGGTGCCGATAGGCATTTCAGATATAGAATCCGATAGGTATTTCAAAAATAGGTGTCGATAGGCATTTCAGATATGGTTGCCGATAGTCATTTCAAATATAGGTGCTGATAGGCATTTCAGATGTAGTTTCCGAAAGACATTTTAAAAATAGGTGCCGATAGGCATTTCAGATATAGGTGCCGATAGGCATTTCAGATATAGTTGCCAATTGGCATTTTTTAAAATAGGTGTCGATAGGCATTTCAGACATAGAAGCCGATAGGCATTTTAAATATAGGTGCCGATAGGCATTCCAGATATGGTTGCCGATAGGCATTTCAAATATAGGTGCTGATAGGCATTTCAGATGTAGTTTCCAATAGGCATTTAAAAAATAGGTGCCGATAGGCATTTCAGATATAGGTGCCGATAGGCGTTTCAGATATTATTGCCAATTGGCATTTTAAAAATAGGTGCCGATAGGCATTTCAGATATAGAAGCCGATAGGCATTTCAAATATAGGTGCCGATAGGCATTCCAGATATGGTTGCCGATAGGCATTTCAAATATAGGTGCTGATAGGCATTTTAGATGTAGTTTCCGATAGGCATTTCAAAAATTGATGCCGATAGGCATTTCAGATATAGGTGCCGATAGGCATTTCAGATATAGTTGCCGATTGGCATTTTAAAAACAGGTGCCGATAGGCATTTCAGATATAGAAGCCGATAGGTATTTCAAATAAAGGTGTCGATAGGCATTTCAGATATGGTCTCCGATAGGCATTTCAAATATAGGAGCAGATAGGCATTTCAGATGTAGTTTCCGAAAGACATTTTAAAAATAGGTGCCGATAGGCATTTCAGATATAGGTGCCGATAGGCATTTCAGATATAGTTGCCGATTGGCATTTTAAAAATAGGTGCCGATAGGCATTTCAGATATAGAAGCCGATAGGTATTTCAAATATAGGTGTCGATAGGCATTTCAGATATGGTTGCCGATAGGCATTTCAAATATAGGTGCTGATAGGCATTTCAGATGTAGTTTCCGATAGGCATTTCAAAAATTGGTGCCGATTGGCATTTCAGATATAGGTGCTGATAGGCATTTCAGATATAGTTGCCGATTGGCATTTTAAAAATAGGTGCCGATAGGCATTTCAGATATAGAAGCCGATAGGTATTTCAAATATAGGTGTCGATAGGCATTTCAGATATGGTTGCCGATAGGCATTTCAAATATAGGTGCGGTTAGGCATTTCAGATGTAGTTTCCGATAGGCATTTCAAAAATTGGTGTCGATTGGCATTTCAGATATAGGTGCTGATAGGCATTTCAGATATAGTTGCCGATTGGCATTTTAAAAATAGGTGCCGATAGGCATTTCAGATATAGAAGCCGATAGGTATTTCAAATATAGGTGTCGATAGGCATTTCAGATATGGTTGCCGATAGGCATTTCAAATATAGGTGCGGTTAGGCATTTCAGATGTAGTTTCCGATAGGCATTTCAAAAATTGGTGCCGATAGGCATTTCAGAAATAGGTGCCGATAGGCATTTCAGATATTGTTGCCGATTGGCATTTTTAAAATAGGTGCCGATAGGCATTTTAGATGTAGTTTCCGATAGGCATTTCAAAAATAGGTGCCGATAAGCATTTCAGATATAGGTGCCGATAGGCATATCAGATACAGTTGCCGATAGGCATTTAAAATATAGGTGCCGATAGGCATTTCAAATATAGGTGCTGATAGGCACTTCAGATGTAGTTTTCGATAGGCATTTCAAAAATAGGTGCCGTTAGGCATTTCAGATATAGGTGCCGATAGGCATTTTAGATATAGTTGCCGATTGGCATTTTAAAAATAGGTGCCGATAGGCATTTCAGATATAGAAGCCGATAGGCATTTCAAATATAGGTGCCGATAGGCATTCCAGATATGGTTGCCGATAAGCATTTCAAATACAGGTGCTGATAGGCATTTCAGATGAAGTTTCCGATAGGCATTTTAAAAATAGGTGCCGATGGGCATTTCAGATATAAGTGCCGATAGGCATTTCAGATATAGTTGCCGATTGGCATTTTAAAAATAGGGGCCGATAGGCATTTTAGATATAGAAGCCGATTGGCATCTCAAATATAGGTGCCGATAGGCATTCCATATATGGTTGCCGATAGGCATTTCAAATATAGGTGCTGATAGGCATTTCAGATGTAGTTTCAGATAGGCATTTCAAAAATAGGTGCCGACAGGCATTTCAGATATAGGTGCCGATAGGCATTTCAGATATAGTTGCCGATTGGCATTTTAAAAATAGGTGCCGATAGGCATTTCAGATATAGAAGCCGATAGGCATTTCAAATATAGATGCCGATAAGCATTCCAGATATGGTTGCCGATAGGCATTTAAATATAGGTGCTGATAGGCATTTCAGATGTAGTTTCCGATAGGCATTTAAAAAATTGGTGCCGATAGGCATTTCAGATATAGGTGCTGATAGGCATTTCAGATATAGTTACCGATTGGCATTTTAAAAATAGGTGCCGATAGCCATTTCAGATATAGAAGCCGATAGGCATTTCAAATATAGGTGCCGATAGGCATTCCAGATATGGTTGCCGATAGGCATTTCAAATATAGGTGCTGATAGGCATTTTAGATGTAGTTTCCGATAGGCATTTCAAAAATAGGTGCCGATAGGCGTTTCAGATATAGGTGCCGATAGGCATTTCAGATATAGTTGCCGATTGGCATTTTAAAAATAGGTGTCGATAGGCATTTCAGATATAGAAGCCGATAGGCATTTCAAACATAGGTGCCGATAGGCATTCCAGATATGGTTGCCGATAGGCATTTCAAATATAGGTGCTGATAGGCATTTCAGATGTAGTTTCCGATAGGCATTTTAAAAATAGGTGCCGATAGGCATTCCAGATATGGTTGCCGATAGGCATTTCAAATATAGGAGCAGATAGGCATTTCAGATGTAGTTTCTGAAAGGCATTTCAAAAATAGGTGCCGATAGGCATTTAAGATATAGCTGCCGATAGGCATTTCAGATATAGTTGCCGATTGGCATTTTAAAAATAGGTGTCGATAGGCATTTCAGATATAGAAGCCGATAGGCATTTCAAATATAGGTGCCGATAGGCATTCCAGATATGGTTGCCGATTGGCATTTCAAATATAGGTGCTGATAGGCATTTCAGATGTAGTTTCCGATAAGCATTTCAAAAATTGCTGCCGATAGGCATTTCAGATATAGGTGCCGATAGGCATTTCAGATATAGAAGCCGATAGGTATTTCAAATATAGGTGTCGATAGGCATTTCAGATATTGTTGCCGATAGGCATTTCAAATATAGGTGCTGATAGGCATTTTAGATGTAGTTTCCGATAGGCATTTCAAAAATAGGTGCCGATAGGCATTTCAGATATAGGTGACGTAGGCATTTCAGATATATTTGCCAATTGGCATTTTAAAAATAGGTGCCGATTGGCATTTTAGATATAGGTGCCGATAGGCATATCAGATATAGTTGCCAATAGGCATTTAAAATATAGTTGCCGAAGGGCATTTCAAATATAGGTGTCGATAGGCATTTCAGATATATATGCCGAAAGGCATTTCAGATATAGGTGCCGATAGACATTTCTGATGTGGTTGCCGATATGCATTTCAAATATAGGTGCTGATAGGCATTTCAGATGTAGTTTTCGATAGGCATCTCAAAAATAGGTGCCGATAGGCATTTCAGATATAGGTGCCGATAGGCACATCAGATATAGTTGCCGATTGGCATTTTAAAAATAGGTGCCGATAGGCATTTCAGATATAGAAGCCGAAAGGCATTTCAAATATAGGTGCCGATAGGCATTCCAGATATGGTTGCCGATAGGCATTTCAAATATACGTGCTGATAAGCATTTCAGATGTAGTTTCCGATAGGCATTTCAAAAATAGGTGCCGATAGGCATTTCAGATATAGGTGTTGATAGGCATTTCAGATATAGTTGCCGATTGGCATTTTAAAAATAGGTGCCGATAGGCATTTCAGATATAGAAGCAGATAGGCAATTCAAATATAGGTGCCGATAGGCATTCTAGATATAGTTGCCGATAGGCATTTCAAATATAGGTGCTGATAGGCATTTCAGATGTAGTTTCCGATAGGCATTTCAAAAATTGGTGCCGATAGGCATTTCAGATATAGGTGCCGATAGGCATTTCAGATATAGTTACCGATTGGCATTTTAAAAATAGGTGCCGATAGGCATTTCAGATATAGAAGCCGATAGGTATTTCAAATATAGGTGTCGATAGGCAATTCAGATATGGTTGACGATAGGCATTTCAAATAAAGGTGCTGATAGGCATTTCAGATGTAGTTTCCGATAGGCATTTCAAAATTAGGTGCCGATAGGCATTTCAGATATAGGTGCCGATAGGCATTTCAGATATAGTTGCCGATGTGCATTTTAAAAATAGGTACCGATAGGCATTTCAGATATAGAGGCCGATAGGCATTTCAAATATAGGTGCCAATAGGCATTCCAGATATGGTAGCCGATAGGCATTTCAAACGTAGGTGCTGATAGGCATTCCAGATGTAGTTTCCGATAGGCATTTCAAAAATAGGTGCCGATAGGCATTTCAGATATAGGTGCCGATAGGCATTTCAGATATAGTTGCCAATTGGCATTTTAAAAATTGGTGCCGATAGGCATTTCAGATATAGAAGCTGATAGGCATTTCAAATATAGATGCCGATAAGCATTCCAGATATGGTTGCCGATAGGCATTTCAAATATAGGTGCTGATAGGCATTTCAGATGTAGTTTCCGATAGGCATTTCAAAAATAGGTGCCGATAGGCATTTCAGATATAGAAGCCGATAGGTATTTCAAATAAAGGTGTCGATAGGCATTTCAGATATGGTTGCCGATAGGCATTTCAAAAATTGGTGCTGATAGGCATTTCAGATGTAGTTTCCGATAGGCATTTCAAAAATAGGTGCCGATAGGCATTACAGATATAGATGCCGATAGGCATTTCAGATATAGTTACCGATTGGCATTTTAAAAATAGGTGCCGATAGGCATTTCAGATATAGAAGCCGATAGGTATTTCAAATATAGGTGTCGATAGGCATTTCAGATATGGTTGACGATAGGCATTTCAAATATAGGTGCTGATAGGCATTTCAGATGTAGTTTCCGATAGCCATTTCAAAAATAGGTGCCGATAGGCATTTCAGATATAGGTGCCGATAGGCATTTCAGATATAGTTGCCGATTGGCATTTTAAAAATAGGTGTCGATAGGCATTTCAGATATAGAAGCCGATAGGCATTTCAAATATAGGTGCCGATAGGCATTCCAGATATGGTTGCCGATAGGCATTTCAAATATAGGTGCTGATAGGCATTCCAGATGTATTTTCCGATAGGCATTTCAAAAATTGGTGCCGATAGTCATTTCAAATATAGGTGTCGATAGGCAGTTCAGATATGGTTGCCGATAGGCATTTCAAATATAGGTGCTGATAGGCATTTCAGATGTAGTTTCCGATAGGCATTTCAAAAATAGGTGCCGATAGGCATTTCAGATATAAGTGCCGATAGGCATTTCAGATATAGTTGCCAATTGGCATTTTAAAAATAAGTGCCGATAGGCATTTCAGATATAGAAGCCGATAGGCATTTCAAATATAGGTGCCGATAGGCATTCCAGATATGTTTGCCGATAGGCATTTCAAATATAGGTGCTGATAGGCATTTTAGATGTAGTTTCCGATAGGCATTTCAAAAATTGATGCCGATAGGCATTTCAGATATAGTTGCCGATTGGCCTTTTAAAAGCAGGTGCCGATAGGCATTTCAGATATAGAAGCCGATAGGTATTTCAAATAAAGGGGTCGATAGGCATTTCAGATATGGTTGCCGATAGGCATTTCAAATATAGGAGCAGATAGGCATTTCAGATGTAGTTTCCGAAAGACATTTCAAAAATAGGTGCCGATAGGCATTTCAGATATAGTTGCCAATTGGCATTTTAAAAATAGGTGCCGATAGGCATTTCAGATATAGAAGCCGATAGGCATTTCAAATATAGGTGCCGATAGGCATTTCAGATATGGTTGCCGATAGGCATTTCAAATATAGGTGCTGATAGGCATTTCAGATGTAGTTTCCGATAGGCATTTCAAAAATAGGTGCCGATAGGCATTTCAGATATAGGTGCCGATAGGCATTTCAGATATAGTTGCCAATTGGCATTTTAAAAATAGGTGCCGATAGGCATTTCAGATATAGAAGCCGATAGGCATTTCAAATATAGGTGCCGATAGGCATTTCAGATATGGTTGCCGATAGGCATTTCAAATATAGGTGCTGATAGGCATTTTAGATGTAGTTTCCGATAGGCATTTCAAAAATTGATGCCGATAGGCATTTCAGATATAGGTGCCGATAGGCATTTCAGATATAGTTGCCAATTGGCATTTTTTAAAATAGGTGTCGATAGGCATTTCAGACATAGAAGCCGATAGGCATTTCAAATATAGGTGCCGATAGGCATTCCAGATATGGTTGCCGATAGGCATTTCAAATATAGGTGCTGATAGGCATTTCAGATGTAGTTTCCAATAGGCATTTCAAAAATAGGTGCCGATAGGCATTTCAGATATAGGTGCCGATAGGCGTTTCAGATATAGTTGCCAATTGGCATTTTAAAAATAGGTGCCGATAGTAATTTCAGATATAGAAGCCGATAGGCATTTCAAATATAGGTGACGATAGGCATTCCAGATATGGTTGCCGATAGGCATTTCAAATATAGGTGCTGATAGGCATTTTAGATGTAGTTTACGATAGGCATTTCAAAAATTGATGCCGATAGGCATTTCAGATATAGGTGCCGATAGGCATTTCAGATATAGTTGCCGATTGGCATTTTAAAAACAGGTGCCGATAGGCATTTCAGATATAGAAGCCGATAGGTATTTCAAATAAAGGTGTCGATAGGCATTTCAGATATGGTTGCCGATAGGCATTTCAAATATAGGAGCAGATAGGCATTTCAGATGTAGTTTCCGAAAGACATTTTAAAAATAGGTGCCGATAGGCATTTCAGATATAGGTGCCGATAGGCATTTCAGATATAGTTGCCGATTGGCATTTTAAAAACAGGTGCCGATAGGCATTTCAGATATAGAAGCCGATAGGTATTTCAAATAAAGGTGTCGATAGGCATTTCAGATATGGTTGCCGATAGGCATTTCAAATATAGGTGCTGATAGGCATTTCAGATGTAGTTTCCGATAGGCATTTCAAAAATTGGTGCCGATTGGCATTTCAGATATAGGTGCCGATAGGCATTTCAGATATAGTTGCCGATTGGCATTTTAAAAATAGGTGCCGATAGGCATTTCAGATATAGAAGCCGATAGGTATTTCAAATATAGGTGTCGATAGGCATTTCAGATATGGTTGCCGATAGGCATTTCAAATATAGGTGCTGATAGGCATTTCAGATGTAGTTTCCGATAGGCATTTCAAAAATTGGTGCCGATAGGCTTTTCAGAAATAGGTGCCGATAGGCATTTCAGATATTGTTGCCGATTGGCATTTTTAAAATAGGTGCCGATAGGCATTTTAGATGTAGTTTCCGATAGGCATTTCAAAAATAGGTGCCGATAAGCATTTCAGATATAGGTGCCGATAGGCATATCAGATATAGTTGCCGATAGGCATTTAAAATATAGGTGCCGATAGGCATTTCAAATATAGGTGCTGATAGGCACTTCAGATGTAGTTTTCGATAGGCATTTCAAAAATAGGTGCCGATAGGCATTTTAGATATAGGTGCCGATAGGCATTTCAGATATAGTTGCCGATTGGCATTTTAAAAATAGGTGCCGATAGGCATTTCAGATATAGAAGCCGATAGGCATTTCAAATATAGGTGCCGATAGGCATTCCAGATATGGTTGCCTATAAGCATTTCAAATACAGGTGCTGATAGGCATTTCAGATGAAGTTTCCGATAGGCATTTTAAAAATAGTTGCCGATGGGCATTTCAGATATAGGTGCCGATAGGCATTTCAGATATAGTTGCCGATTGGCATTTTAAAAATAGGGGCCGATAGGCATTTTAGATATAGAAGCCGATAGGCATCTCAAATATAGGTGCCGATAGGCATTCCATATATGGTTGCCGATAGGCATTTCAAATATAGGTGCTGATAGGCATTTCAGATGTAGTTTCGGATAGGCATTTCAAAAATAGGTGCCGACAGGCATTTCAGATATAGGTGCCGATAGGCATTTCAGATATAGTTGCCGATTAGCATTTTAAAAATAGGTGCCGATAGGCATTTCAGATATAGAAGCCGATAGGCATTTCAAATATAGATGCCGATAAGCATTCCAGATATGGTTGCCGATAGGCTTTTCAAATATAGGTGCTGATAGGCATTTCAGATGTAGTTTCCGGTAGGCATTTCAAAAATTGGTGCCGATAGGCATTTTAGATATAGGTGCCGATAGGCATTTCAGATATAGTTACCGATTGGCATTTTAAAAATAGGTGCCGATAGCCATTTCAGAAATAGAAGCCGATAGGCATTTCAAATATAGGTGCCGATAGGCATTCCAGATATGGTTGCCGATAGGCATTTCAAATATAGGTGCTGATAGGCATTTTAGATGTAGTTTCCGATAGGCATTTCAAAAAGAGGTGCCGATAGGCGTTTCAGATATAGGTGCCGATAGACATTTCAGATATAGTTGCCGATTGGCATTTAAAAATAGGTGCCGATAGGCATTTCAGATATAGAAGCCGATAGGCATTTCAAATATAGGTGCCGATAGGCATTCGAGATATGGTTGCCGATAGGCATTTCAAATATAGGTGCTGATAGGCATTTCAGATGTAGTTTCCGACAGGCATTTTAAAAATAGGTGCCGATAGGCATTCCAGATATGGTTGCCGATAGGCATTTCAAATATAGGAGCAGATAGGCATTTCAGATGTAGTTTCGGATAGGCATTTCAAAAATAGGTGCCGACAGGCATTTCAGATATAGGTGCCGATAGGCATTTCAGATATAGTTGCCGAATGGCATTTTAAAAATAGGTGCCGATAGGCATTTCAGATATAGAAGCTGATAAGCATTTCAAATATAGGTGCCGATAAGCATTCCAGATATGGTTGCCGATAGGCATTTCAAATATAGGTGCTGATAGGCATTTCAGATGTAGTTTCGGATAGGCATTTCAAAAATAGGTGCCGACAGGCATTTCAGATATAGGTGCCGATAGGCATTTCAGATGTAGTTTCCGATAGGCATTTCAAAAATAGGTGCCGATAGGCATTTCAGATATAGGTGCCGATAGGCATTTCAGATATAGTTGCCGATTGGCATTTTAAAAATAGGTGCCGATAGGCATTTTAGATATAGAAGCTGATAAGCATTTCAAATATAGGTGCCGATAAGCATTCCAGATATGGTTGCCGATAGGCATTTCAAATATAGGTGCTGATAGGCATTTCAGATGTAGTTTCCGATAGGCATTTCAAAAATAGGTGCCGATAGGCATTTCAGATATAGGTGCCGATAGGCATTTCAGATATAGTTGCCGATTGGCATTTTAAAAATAGGTGCCGATAGGCATTTCAGATATAGAAGCTGATAAGCATTTCAAATATAGGTGCCGATAAGCATTCCAGATATGGTTGCCGATAGGCATTTCAAATATAGGTGCTGATAGGCATTTCAGATGTAGTTTCGGATAGGCATTTCAAAAATAGGTGCCGACAGGCATTTCAGATATAGGTGCCGATAGGCATTTCAGATATAGTTGCCGATTGGCATTTTAAAAATAGGTGCCGATAGGCATTTCAGATATAGAAGCCGATAGGCATTTCAAATATAGATGCCGATAAGCATTCCAGATATGGTTGCCGATAGGCATTTCAAATATAGGTGCTGATAGGCATTTCAGATGTAGTTTCCGATAGGCATTTCAAAAATTGGTGCCGATAGGCATTTTAGATATAGGTGCCGATAGGCATTTCAGATATAGTTACTGATTGGCATTTTAAAAATAGGTGCCGATAGCCATTTCAGAAATAGAAGCCGATAGGCATTTCAAATATAGGTGCCGATAGGCATTCCAGATATGGTTGCCGATTGGCATTTCAAATATAGGTGCTGATAGCCATTTCAGATGTAGTTTCCGATAAGCATTTCAAAAATTGGTGCCGATAGGCATTTCAGATATAGGTGCCGATAGGCATTTCAGATATAGTTGCCGATTGGCATTTTAAAAATAGGTGTCGATAGGCATTTCACATATAGAAGCCGATAGGCATTTCAAATATAGGTGCCGATAGGCATTTCAGATATAGTTGCCGATTGGCATTTAAAAATAGGTGCCGATAGGCATTTCAGATATAGAAGCCGATAGGCATTTCAAATATAGGTGCCGATAGGCATTCGAGATATGGTTGCCGATAGGCATTTCAAATATAGGTGCTGATAGGCATTTCAGATGTAGTTTCCGACAGGCATTTTAAAAATAGGTGCCGATAGGCATTCCAGATATGGTTGCCGATAGGCATTTCAAATATAGGAGCAGATAGGCATTTCAGATGTAGTTTCTGAAAGGCATTTCAAAAATAGGTGCCGATAGGCATTTAAGATATAGCTGCCGATAGGCATTTCAGATATAGTTGCCGATTGGCATTTTAAAAATAGGTGTCGATAGGCATTTCACATATAGAAGCCGATAGGCATTTCAAATATAGGTGCCGATAGGCATTCCAGATATGGTTGCCGATTGGCATTTCAAATATAGGTGCTGATAGGCATTTCAGATGTAGTTTCCGATAAGCATTTCAAAAATTGGTGCCGATAGGCATTTCAGATATAGGTGCCGATAGGCATTTCAGATATAGTTGCCGATTGGCATTTTAAAAATAGGTGCCGATGGGCATTTCAGATATAGAAGCCGATAGGTATTTCAAATATAGGTGTCGATAGGCATTTCAGATTTTGTTGCCGATAGGCATTTCAAATATAGGTGCTGATAGGCATTTTAGATGTAGTTTCCGATAGGCATTTCAAAAATAGGTGCCGATAGGCATTTCAGATATAGGTGACGATAGGCATTTCAGATATAGTTGCCAATTGGCATTTTAAAAATAGGTGCCGATTGGCATTTTAGATATAGGTGCCGATAGGCATATCAGATATAGTTGCCAATAGGCATTTAAAATATAGTTGCCGAAGGGCATTTCAAATATAGGTGTCGATTGCATTTCAGATATATATGCCGAAAGGCATTTCAGATATAGGTGCTGATAGGCATTTCAGATGTAGTTTTCGATAGGCATCTCAAAAATAGGTGCCGATAGGCATTTCAGATATAGGTGCCGATAGGCACATCAGATATAGTTGCCGATTGGCATTTTAAAAATAGGTGCCGATAGGCATTTCAGATATAGAAGCCGAAAGGCATTTCAAATATAGGTGCCGATAGGCATTCCAGATATGGTTGCCGATAGGCATTTCAAATATACGTGCTGATAAGCATTTAAGATGTAGTTTCCGATAGGCATTTCAAAAATAGGTGCCGATAGGCATTTCAGATATAGGTGCCGATAGGCATTTCAGATATAGTTGCCGATTGGCATTTTAAAAATAGGTGCCGATAGGCATTTCAGATATAGAAGCAGATAGGCAATTCAAATATAGGTGCCGATAGGCATTCCAGATATAGTTGCCGATAGGCATTTCAAATATAGGTGCTGATAGGCATTTCAGATGTAGTTTTCGATAGGCATTTCAAAAATTGGTGCCGATAGGCATTTCAGATATAGGTGCCGATAGGCATTTCAGATATAGTTACCGATTGGCATTTTAAAAATAGGTGCCGATAGGCATTTCAGATATAGAAGCCGATAGGTATTTCAAATATAGGTGTCGATAGGCAATTTAGATATGGTTGACGATAGGCATTTCAAATAAAGGTGCTGATAGGCATTTCAGATGTAGTTTCCGATAGGCATTTCAAAATTAGGTGCCGATAGGCATTTCAGATATAGGTGCCGATAGGCATTTCAGATATAGTTGCCGATTGGCATTTTAAAAATAGGTACCGATAGGCATTTCAGATATAGAAGCCGATAGGCATTTCAAATATAGGTGCCAACAGGCATTCCAGATATGGTAGCCGATAGGCATTTCAAACGTAGTTGCTGATAGGCATTCCAGATGTAGTTTCCGATAGGCATTTCAAAAATAGGTGCCGATAGGCATTTCAGATATAGGTGCCGATAGGCATTTCAGATATAGTTGCCAATTGGCATTTTAAAAATTGGTGCCGATAGGCATTTCAGATATAGAAGCCGATAGGCATTTCAAATATAGATGCCGATAAGCATTCCAGATATGGTTGCCGATAGGCATTTCAAATATAGGTGCTGATAGGCATTTCAGATGTAGTTTCTGATAGGCATTTCAAAAATTGGTGCCGATAGGCATTTCAGATATAGGTGCCGATAGGCATTTTAGATATAGTTACCGATTGGCATTTTAAAAATAGGTGCCGATAGGCATTTCAGATATAGAAGTCAATAGGTATTTCAAATATAGGTGTCGATAGGCATTTCAGATATGGTTGACGATAGGCATTTCAAATATAGGTGCTGATAGGCATTTCAGATGTAGTTTCCGATAGGCATTTCAAAAATAGGTGCCGATAGGCATTTCAGATATAGAAGCCGATAGGTATTTCAAATAAAGGTGTCGATAGGCATTTCAGATATGGTTGCCGATAGGCATTTCAAATATTGGTGCTGATAGGCATTTTAGATGTAGTTTCCGATAGGCATTTCAAAAATAGGTGCCGATAGGCATTACAGATATAGAAGCCGATAGGCATTTCAAATATAGGTGCCAAAAGGCATTCCAGATATGGTTGCCGATAGGCATTTCAGATATAGGAGCTGATAGGCATTTCAGATGTAGTTTCCGATAGGTATTTCAAAAATAGGTGCCGATAGGCATTTCAGATATAGGTGCCGATAGGCATTTCAGATATAGTTGTGATTGGCATTTTAAAAATAGGTGCCGATAGGCATTTCAGATATAGAAGCCGATAGGCATTTCAAATATAGATGCCGATAAGCATTCCAGATATGGTTGCCGATAGGCATTTCAAATATAGGTGCTGATAGGCATTTCAGATGTAGTTTCCGATAGGCATTTCAAAAATACGTGCCGATAGGCATTTCAGATATAGTTGCCAATTGGCATTTTAAAAATTGGTGCTGATAGGCATTTCAGATATAGGTGCCGATAGGCATTTCAGATATAGTTACCGATTGGCATTTTAAAAATAGGTGCCGATAGGCATTTCAGATATAGAAGCCGATAGGTATTTCAAATATAGGTGTCGATAGGCATTTCAGATATGGGAGACGATAGGCATTTCAAATATAGGTGCTGATAGGCATTTCAGATTTTGTTTCCGATAGGCATTTCAAAAATAGGTGCCGATAGGCATTTCAGATATAGGTGCCTATAGGCATTTCAGATATAGTTGCCGATTGGCATTTTAAAAATAGGTGCCGATAGGCATTTCAGATATAGAAGCCGATAGGCATTTCAAATATAGGTGCCAATAGGCATTCCAGATATGGTAGCCGATAGGCATTTCAAATGTAGGTGCTAATAGGCATTTCAGATGTAGTTTCCGATAGGCATTTCAAAAATACGTGCCGATAGGCATTTCAGATATAGTTGCCAATTGGCATTTTAAAAATTGGTGCCGATAGGCATTTCAGATATAGAAGCCGATAGGCATTTCAAATATAGGTGCCGATAGGCATTCCAGATATGGTTGCCGATAGGCATTTGAAATATAGGTGCTGATAGGCATTTTAGATGTAGTTTCCGATAGGCATTTCAAAAATGTATGCCGATAGGCATTTCAGATATAGGTGCCGATAGGCATTTCAGATATAGGTGCCGATAGGCATTTCAGATATAGTTGCCGATTGGCATCTTAAAAACAGGTGCCGATAGGCATTTCAGATATAAAAGCCGATAGGTATTTCAAATATAGGGGTCGATAGGCATTTCAGATATGGTTGACGATAGGCATTTCAAATATAGGTGCTGATAGGCATTTCAGATGTAGTTTCCGATAGACATTTCAAAAATAGGTGCCGATAGGCATTTCAGATATAGAAGCCGATAGGTATTTCAAATATAGGTGTCGATAGGCATTTCAGATATGGTTGCCGAAAGGCATTTCAAATATTGGTGCTGATAGGCATTTCAGATGTAGTTTCCGATAGGCATTTCAAAAATAGGTGCCGATAGGCATTACAGATAGTAGTTGCCGATTGGCATTTTAAAAATAGGTGCCAATAGGCATTTCAGATATAGAAGCCGATAGGCATTTCAAATATAGGTGCCGATAGGCATTTCAGATGTAGTTTCCGATAGGCATATCAAAAATAGGTGCCGATAGGCATTACAGATATAGTTGCCGATTGGCATTTTAAAAATAGGTGCCAATAGGCATTTCAGATATAGGTGCCGATAGGCATTTCAGATATAGTTGCCGATTGGCATTTTAAAAATAGGTGCCGATAGGCATTTCAGATATAAAAGCCGATAGGTATTTCAAATATAGGGGTCGATAGGCATTTCAGATATGGTTGACGATAGGCATTTCAAATATAGGTGCTGATAGGCATTTCAGATGTAGTTTCCGATAGACATTTCAAAAATAGGTGCCGATAGGCATTTCAGATATAGAAGCCGATAGGTATTTCAAATATAGGTGTCGATAGGCATTTCAGATATGGTTGCCGAAAGGCATTTCAAATATTGGTGCTGATAGGCATTTCAGATGTAGTTTCCGATAGGCATTTCAAAAATAGGTGCCGATAGGCATTACAGATAGTAGTTGCCGATTGGCATTTTAAAAATAGGTGCCAATAGGCATTTCAGATATAGAAGCCGATAGGCATTTCAAATATAGGTGCCGATAGGCATTTCAGATGTAGATTCCGATAGGCATTTCAAAAATACGTGCCGATAGGCGTTTCAGATATAGTTGCCAATTGGCATTTTAAAAATTGGTGCCGATAGGCATTTCAGATATAGAAGCCGATAGGCATTTCAAATATAGGTGCCGATAGGCATTCCAGATATGGTTGCCGATAGGCATTTGAAATATAGGTGCTGATAGGCATTTTAGATGTAGTTTCCGATAGGCATTTCAAAAATTTATGCCGATAGGCATTTCAGATATAGGTGCCGATAGGCATTTCAGATATATGTGCCGATAGGCATTTCAGATATAGTTGCCGATTGGCATCTTAAAAACAGGTGCCGATAGGCATTTCAGATATAGTAGCCGATAGGTATTTCAAATATAGGGGTCGATAGGCATTTCAGATATGGTTGCCGATAGGCATTTCAAATGTAGGAGCAGATAGGCATTTTAGATGTAGTTTCCGAAAGACATTTCAAAAATAGGTGCCGATACGCATTTCAGATATAGGTGCCGATAGGCATTTAAAATATAGGTGCCGATAGGCATTTCAAATATAGTTGTCGATAGGCATTTCAGATATAAATGCCGAAAGGCATTTCAGATATAGGTGCCGATAGGCATTTCTGATGTGGTTGCCGATAGGCATTTCAAATATAGGTGCTGATCGGCATTTCAGATGTAGTTTCGATAGGCATTTCAAAAATAGGTGCCGATGGGCATTTCAGATATATGTGCTGATAGGCACTTCAGATATAGTTGCCGATTGGCATTTTAAAAATAGGTGCCGCTAGGAATTTCAGATATAGAAGCCGATAGGCATTTCAAATATAGGTGCCGATAGGCATTCCAAATATGGTTGCCGATAGGCATTTCAAATATAGGTGCTGATAGGCATATCAGTTGTAGTTTCCGATAGGCATTTCAAAAATAGGTGCCGATGGGCATTTCAGATATAGGTGCCGATAGGCATTTCAGATATAGTTGCCGATTGGCATTTTAAAAATAGGTGCCGATAGGCATTTCAGATATAGAAGCCGATAGGCATTTCAAATATAGGTGCCGATAGGCATTCCAGATATGGTTGCCGATAGGCATATCAAATATAGGTGCTGATAGGCATTTCAGATGTAGTTTCCGATAGGCATTTCAAAAATAGGTGCCGATAGGCATTTCAGATATAGGTGCCGATAGGCATTTCAGATATAGTTGCCGATAGCCATTTTTAAAATAGGTGCCGATAGGCATTTCAGATATAGAAGCCGATAGGCATTTCAAATATAGGTGCCTATAGGCATTCCAGATATGGTTGCCGATAGGCATTTCAAATATAGGTGCTGATAGGCATTTCAGATGTAGTTTCCGATAGACATTTTAAAAATAGGTGCCGATAGGCATTTCAGATATAGAAGCCGATAGGCATTTCAAATATAGGTGCCGATAGGCAATCCAGATATGGTTGCCGATAGGCATTTCAAATATAGGTGCTGATAGACATTTCAGATGTAGTTTCCGATAGGCATTTCAAAAATAGGTGCCGATAGGCATTTCAGATATAGGTGCCGATAGGCATTTCAGATATAGTTGCCGATAGCCATTTTAAAAATAGGTGCCGATAGGCATTTCAGTTATAGAAGCCGATAAGCATTTCAAATATAGGTGCCGATAGGCATTCCAGATATGGTTGCCGATAGGCATATCAAATATAGGTGCTGATAGGCATTTCAGATGTAGTTTCCGATAGGCATTTCAAAAATAGGTGCCGATAGGCATTTCAGATATAGGTGCCGATAGGCATTTCAGATATAGTTGCCGATAGCCATTTTAAAAATAGGTGCCGATAGGCATTTCAGATATAGAAGCCGATAGGCATTTCAAATATAGGTGCCGATAGGCATTCCAGATATGGTTGCCGATAGGCATTTCAAATATAGGTGCTGATAGGCATTTCAGATGTAGTTTCCGATAGGCATTTTAAAAATAGGTGCCGATAGGCATTCCAGATATGGTTGCCGATAGGCATTTCAAATATAGGTGCTGATAGGCATTTCAGATGTAGTTTCCGATAGGCATTTCAAAAATTGGTGCCGATAGGCATTTCAAATATAGGTGCCGATAGGCATTTCAGATATAGTTGCCGTTTGGCATTTTAAAAATAGGTGTTGATAGGCATTTAAGATATAGAAGCCGATAGGTATTTCAAATATAGGTGTCGATAGGCATTTCAGATATGGTTGCTGATAGGCATTTCAAATATAGGTGCTTATAGGCATTTCAGATGTAGTTTCCGATAGCCATTTCAAAAATAGGTGCTGATAAGCATTTCAGATATAGGTGCCGATAGGCATTTCAGATATAGTTGCCGATTGGCATTTTAAAAATAGGTGTCGATAGGCATTTCAGATATAGAAGCCGATAGGCATTTCAAATATAGGTGCCGATAGGCATTCCAGATATGGTTGCCGATAGGCATTTCAAATATAGGTGCTGATAGGCATTCAAGATGTATTTTCCGATAGGCATTTCAAAAATTGGTGCCGATAGTCATTTCAGATATAGATGCCGATAGGCATTTCAGATATAGTTACCGATTGGCATTTTAAAAATAGGTGCCGATAGGCATTTCAGATATAGAAGCCGATAGGTATTTCAAATATAGGTGTCGATAGGCATTTCAGATATGGTTGACGATAGGCATTTCAAATATAGGTACTGATAGGCATTCAAGATGTATTTTCCGATAGGCATTTCAAAAATTGGTGCCGATAGGCATTTCAAATATAGGTGCCGATAGGCATTTCAGATATAGTTGCCGTTTGGCATTTTAAAAATAGGTGTTGATAGGCATTTCAGATATAGAAGCCGATAGGTATTTCAAATATAGGTGTCGTTAGGCATTTCAGGTATGGTTGCCGATAGGCATTTCAAATATAGGTGCTTATAGGCATTTCAGATGTAGTTTCCGATAGGCATTTTAAAAATAGGTGCCGATAGGCATTCCAGATATGGTTGCCGATAGGCATTTCAAATATAGGTGCTGATAGGCATTTCAGATGTAGTTTCCGATAGGCATTTCAAAAATTGGTGCCGATAGTCATTTCAGATATTGATGCCGATAGGCATTTCAGATATAGTTACCCGATTGGCATTTTAAAAATAGGTGCCGATAGGCATTTCAGATATAGAAGCCGATAGGTATTTAAAATATAGGTGTCGATAGGCATTTCAGATATGGTTGACGATAGGCATTTCAAATATAGGTGCTGATAGGCATTTCAGATGTAGTTTCCGATAGCCATTTCAAAAATAGGTGCCGATAGGCATTTCAGATATAGGTGCCGATAGGCATTTCAGATAGAGTTGCCGATTGGCATTTTAAAAATAGGTGTCGATAGGCATTTCAGATATAGAAGCCGGTAGGCATTTCAAATATAGGTGCCGATAGGCATTCCAGATATGGTTGCCGATAGGCATTTCAAATATAGGTGCTGATAGGCATTCCAGATGTATTTTCCGATAGGCATTTCAAAAATTGGTGCCGATAGTCATTTCAAATATAGGTGTCGATAGGCATTTCAGATATGGTTGCCGATAGGCATTTCAAATATAGGTGCTGATAGGCATTTCAGATGTAGTTTCCGATAGGCATTTCAAAAATAGGTGCCGATAGGCATTTCAGTTATAGGTGCTGATAGGCATTTCAGATATAGTTGCCAATTGGCATTTTAAAAATAAGTGCCGATAGGCATTTCAGATATAGAAGCCGATAGGCATTTCAAATATAGGTGCCGATAGGCATTCTAGATATGTTTGCCGATAGGCATTTCAAATATAGGTGCTGATAGGCATTTTAGATGTAGTTTCCGATAGGCATTTCAAAAATTGATGCCGATAGGCATTTCAGATATAGTTGCCGATTGGCCTTTTAAAAACAGGTGCCGATAGGCATTTCAGATATAGAAGCCGATAGGTATTTCAAATAAAGGGGTCGAGAGGCATTTCAGATATGGTTGCCGATAGGCATTTCAAATATAGGAGCAGATAGGCATTTCAGATGTAGTTTCCGAAAGACATTTCTAAAATAGGTGCCGATAGGCATTTCAGATATAGGTGCCGATAGGCATTTCAGATATAGTTGCCAATTGGCATTTTAAAAATAGGTGCCGATAGGCATTTCAGATATAGAAGCCGATAGGCATTTCAAATATAGGTGCCGATAGGCATTTCAGATATGGTTGCCGATAGGCATTTCAAAATATATAGGTGCTGATAGGCATTTTAGATGTAGTTTCCGATAGGCATTTTAAAAATTGATGCCAATAGGCATTTCAGATATAGGTGCCGATAGGCATTTCAAATATAGTTGCCGATTGGCATTTTAAAAACAGGTGCCGATAGGCATTTCAGATATAGAAGCCGATAGGTATTTCAAATAAAGGTGTCGATAGGCATTTCAGATATGGTTGCCGATAGGCATTTCAAATATAGGAGCAGATAGGCATTTCAGATGTAGTTTCCAAAAGACATTTCAAAAATAGGTGCCGATAGGCATTTCAGATATAGGTGCCGATAGGCATTTCAGATATAGTTGCCGATTGGCATTTTAACAATAGGTGCCGATAGGCATTTCAGATATAGAATCCGATAGGTATTTTAAATATAGGTGTCGATAGGCATTTCAGATATGGTTGCCGATAGGCATTTCAAATATAGGTGCTGATAGGCATTTCAGATGTAGTTTCCGATAGGCATTTTAAAAATAGGTGCCGATAGGCATTCCAGATATGGTTGCCGATAGGCATTTCAAATATAGGTGCTGATAGGCATTTCAGATGTAGTTTCCGATAGGCATTTCAAAAATAGGTGCCGATAGGCATTTCAGATATAGGTGCCGTTAGGCATTTCAGATATAGAAGCCGATAGGTATTTCAAATAAAGGGGTCGATAGGCATTTCAGATATGGTCGCTGATAGGCATTTCAAATATAGGAGCAGATAGGCATTTCAGATGTAGTTTCCGAAAGACATTTCAAAAATAGGTGCCGATAGGCATTTCAGATATAGGTGCCGATAGGCATTTCAGATATAGTTGCCGATTGGCATTTTCAAAATAGGTGCCGATAGGCATTTCAGATATAGAATCCGATAGGTATTTCAAATATAGGTGTCGATAGGCATTTCAGATATGGTTGCCGATAGTCATTTCAAATATAGGTGCTGATAGGCATTTCAGATGTAGTTTCCGAAAGACATTTCAAAAATAGGTGCCGATAGGCATTTCAGATATAGGTGCCGATAGGCATTTCAGATATAGTTGCCAATTGGCATTTTTTAAAATAGGTGTCGATAGGCATTTCAGACATAGAAGCCGATAGGCATTTCAACTATAGGTGCCGATAGGCATTCCAGATATGGTTGCCGATAGGCATTTCAAATATAGGTGCTGATAGGCATTTCAGATGTAGTTTCCGATAGGCATTTCAAAAATAGGTGCCGATAGGCATTTCAGATATAGGTGCCGATAGGCGTTTCAGATATAGTTGCCAATTGGCATTTTAAAAATAGGTGCCGATAGGCATTTCAGATATAGAAGCCGATAGGCATTTCAAATATAGGTGCCGATAGGCATTCCAGATATGTTTGCCGATAGGCATTTCAAATATAGGTGCTGATAGGCATTTTAGATGTAGTTTCCGATAGGCATTTCAAAAATTGATGCCGATAGGCATTTCAGATATAGGTGCCGATAGGCATTTCAGATATAGTTGCCGATTGGCATTTTAAAAACAGGTGCCGATAGGCATTTCAGATATAGAAGCCGATAGGTATTTCAAATAAAGGTGTCGATAGGCATTTCAGATATGGTTGCCGATAGGCATTTCAAATATAGGAGCAGATAGGCATTTCAGATGTAGTTTCCGAAAGACATTTCAAAAATAGGTGCCGATAGGCATTTCAGATATAGGTGCCGATAGGCATTTCAGATATAGTTGCCTATTGGCATTTTAAAAATAGGTGCCGATAGGCATTTCAGATATAGAAGCCGATAGGTATTTCAAATATAGGTGTCGATAGGCATTTCAGATATGGTTGCCGATAGGCATTTCAAATATAGGTGCTGATAGGCATTTCAGATGTAGTTTCCGATAGGCATTTCAAAAATTGGTGCCGATTGGCATTTCAGATATAGGTGCCGATAGGCATTTCAGATATAGTTGCCGATTGGCATTTTAAAAATAGGTGCCGATAGGCATTTAAGATATAGAAGCCGATAGGTATTTCAAATATAGGTGTCGATAGGCATTTCAGATATGGTTGCCGATAGGCATTTCAAATATAGGTGCTGATAGGCATTTCAGATGTAGTTTCCGATAGGCATTTCAAAAATTGGTGCCGATAGGCATTTCAGAAATAGGTGCCGATAGGCATTTCAGATATTGTTGCCGATTGGCATTTTTAAAATAGGTGCCGATAGGCATTTTAGATGTAGTTTCCGATAGGCATTTCAAAAATAGGTGCCGATAAGCATTTCAGATATAGGTGCCGATAGGCATATCAGATATAGTTGCCGATAGGCATTAAAAATATAGGTGCCGATAGGCATTTCAAATATAGGTGCTGATAGGCACTTCAGATGTAGTTTTCGATAGGCATTTCAAAAATAGGTGCCGACAGGCATTTCAGATAGAGGTGCCGATAGGCATTTCAGATATAGTTGCCGATTGGCATTTTAAAAATAGGTGCCGATAGGCATTTCAGATATAGAAGCCGATAGGCGTTTCAAATATAGGTGCCGATAGGCATTCCAGATATGTTTGCCGATAAGCATTTCAAATACAGGTGCTGATAGACATTTCAGATGAAGTTTCCGATAGGCATTTTAAAAATAGGTGCCGATGGGCATTTCAGATATAGGTGCCGATAGGCATTTCAGATATAGTTGCCGATTGGCATTTTAAAAATAGGGGCCGATAGGCATTTTAAATATAGAAGCCGATAGGCATCTCAAATATAGGTGCCGATAGGCATTCCATATATGGTTGCCGATAGGCATTTCAAATATAGGTGCTGATAGGCAT
Organism: Venustoraphidia nigricollis; assembly: GCA_034508555.1. Taxonomy (NCBI): domain Eukaryota; kingdom Metazoa; phylum Arthropoda; class Insecta; order Raphidioptera; family Raphidiidae; genus Venustoraphidia; species Venustoraphidia nigricollis. The sequence goes on along the minus strand of JAVRKA010000176.1, from coordinate 194,327 downwards.
TTCAGATGTAGTTTCCGATAGGCATTTCAAAAATAGGTGCCAATAGGCATTTCAGATATAGGTGCCGATAGGCATTTCAGATATAGTTGCCGACTGGCATTTTAAAAATAGGTGCCGATAGGCATTTCAGATATAGAAGCTGATAAGCATTTCAAATATAGGTGCCGATAAGCACTCCAGATATGGTTGCCGATAGGCCTTTCAAATATAGGTGCTGATAGGCATTTCAGATGTAGTTTCCGATAGGCATTTCAAAAATTAGTGCCGATAGGCATTTCAGATATAGGTGCTGATAGGCATTTCAGATATAGTTACCGATTGGCATTTTAAAAATAGGTGCCGATAGCCATTTCAGATATAGAAGCCGATAGGCATTTCAAATATAGGTGCCGATAGGCATTCCAGATATGGTTGCCGATAGGCATTTCAAATATAGGTGCTGATAGGCATTTTAGATGTAGTTTCCGATAGGCATTTCAAAAATAGGTGCCGATAGGCGTTTCAGATATAGGTGCCGATAGGCATTTCAGATATAGTTGCCGATTGGCATTTAAAAATATGTGCCGATAGGCATTTCAGATATAGACGCCGATAGGCATTTCAAATATAGGTGCCGATAGGCATTCCAGATATGGTTGCCGATAGGCATTTCAAATATAGGTGCTGATAGGCATTTCAGATGTAGTTTCCGATAGGCATTTTAAAAATAGGTGCCGATAGGCATTCCAGATATGGTTGCCGATAGGCATTTCAAATATAGGAGCAGATAGGCATTTCAGATGTAGTTTCTGAAAGGCATTTCAAAAATAGGTGCCGATAGGCATTTAAGATATAGCTGCCGATAGGCATTTCAGATATAGTTGCCGATTGGCATTTTAAAAATAGGTGTCGATAGGCATTTCAGATATAGAAGCCGATAGGCATTTCAAATATAGGTGCCGATAGGCATTCCAGATATGGTTGCCGATTGGCATTTCAAATATAGGTGCTGATAGGCATTTCAGATGTAGTTTCCGATAAGCATTTCAAAAATTGGTGCCGATAGGCATTTCAGATATAGGTGCCGATAGGCATTTCAGATATAGTTGCCGATTGGCATTTTAAAAATAGGTGCCGATAGGCATTTCAGATATAGAAGCCGATAGGTATTTCAAATATAGGTGTCGATAGGCATTTCAGATATTGTTGCCGATAGGCATTTCAAATATAGGTGCTGATAGGCATTTTAGATGTAGTTTCCGATAGGCATTTTAAAAATAGGTGCCGATAGGCATTTCAGATATAGGTGACGATAGGCATTTCAGATATAGTTGCCAATTGGCATTTTAAAAATAGGTGCCGATTGGCATTTTAGATATAGGTGCCGATAGGCATATCAGATATAGTTGCCAATAGGCATTTAAAATATAGTTGCCGAAGGGCATTTCAAATATAGGTGTCGATAGGCATTTCAGATATATATGCCGAAAGGCATTTCAGATATAGGTGCCGATAGACATTTCTGATGTGGTTGCCGATATGCATTTCAAATATAGGTGCTGATAGGCATTTCAGATGTAGTTTTCGATAGGCATCTCAAAAATAGGTGCCGATAGGCATTTCAGATATAGGTGCCGATAGGCACATCAGATATAGTTGCCGATTGGCATTTTAAAAATAGGTGCCGATAGGCATTTCAGATATAGAAGCCGAAAGGCATTTCAAATATAGGTGCCGATAGGCATTCCAGATATGGTTGCCGATAGGCATTTCAAATATACGTGCTGATAGGCATTTCAGATGTAGTTTCCGATAGGCATTTCAAAAATTGGTGCCGATAGGCATTTCAGATATAGGTGCCGATAGGCATTTCAGATATAGTTACCGATTGGCATTTTAAAAATAGGTGCCGATAGGCATTTCAGATATAGAAGCCGATAGGTATTTCAAATATAGGTGTCGATAGGCAATTCAGATATGGTTGACGATAGGCATTTCAAATAAAGGTGCTGATAGGCATTTCAGATGTAGTTTCCGATAGGCATTTCAAAAATAGGTGCCGATAGGCATTTCAGATATAGGTGCCGATAGGCATTTCAGATATAGTTGCCGATTGGCATTTTAAAAATAGGTACCGATAGGCATTTCAGATATAGAAGCCGATAGGCATTTCAAATATAGGTGCCAATAGGCATTCCAGATATGGTAGCCGATAGGCATTTCAAACGTAGGTGCTGATAGGCATTCCAGATGTAGTTTCCGATAGGCATTTCAAAAATAGGTGCCGATAGGCATTTCAGATATAGGTGCCGATAGGCATTTCAGATATAGTTGCCAATTGGCATTTTAAAAATTGGTGCCGATAGGCATTTCAGATATAGAAGCCGATAGGCATTTCAAATATAGATGGCGATAAGCATTCCAGATATGGTTGCCGATAGGCATTTCAAATATAGGTGCTGATAGGCATTTCAGATGTAGTTTCCGATAGGCATTTCAAAAATTGGTGCCGATAGGCATTTCAGATGTAGGTGCCGATAGGCATTTTAGATATAGTTACCGATTGGCATTTTAAAAATAGGTGCCGATAGGCATTTCAGATATAGAAGCCGATAGGTATTTCAAATATAGGTGTCGATAGGCATTTCAGATATGGTTGACGATAGGCATTTCAAATATAGGTGCTGATAGGCATTTCAGATGTAGTTTCCGATAGGCATTTCAAAAATAGGTGCCGATAGGCATTTCAGATATAGAAGCCGATAGGTATTTCAAATATAGGTGTCGATAGGCATTTCAGATATGGTTGCCGATAGGCATTTCAAATATTGGTGCTGATAGGCATTTCAGATGTAGTTTCCGATAGGCATTTCAAAAATAGGTGTCGATAGGCATTACAGATATAGTTGCCGACAGGCATTTTAAAAATAGGTGCCGATAGGCATTTCAGATATAGAAGCCGATAGGCATTTCAAATATAGGTGCCGAAAGGCATTCCAGATATGGTTGCCGATAGGCATTTCAGATATAGGAGCTGATAGGCATTTCAGATGTAGTTTCCGATAGGCATTTCAAAAATAGGTGCCGATAGGCATTTCAGATATAGGTGCCGATAGGCATTTCAGATATAGTTGCCGACTGGCATTTTAAAAATAGGTGCCGATAGGCATTTCAGATATAGAAGCCGATAGGCATTTCAAATATAGATGCCGATAAGCATTCCAGATATGGTTGCCGATAGGCATTTCAAATATAGGTGCTGATAGGCATTTCAGATGTAGTTTCCGATAGGCATTTCAAAAATACGTGCCGATAGGCATTTCAGATATAGGTGCCGATAGGCATTTTAGATATAGTTACCGATTGGCATTTTAAAAATAGGTGCCGATAGGCATTTCAGATATAGAAGCCGATAGGTATTTCAAACATAGGTGTCGATAGGCATTTCAGATATGGTTGACGATAGGCATTTCAAATATAGGTGCTGATAGGCATTTCATTTGTAGTTTCCGATAGGCATTAAAAAAATAGGTGCCGATAGGCATTTCAAATATAGAAGCCGATAGGTATTTCAAATATAGGTGTCGATAGGCATTTCAGATATGGTTGCCGATAGGCATTTCAAATATTGGTGCTGATAGGCATTTCAGATGTAGTTTCCGATAGGCATTTCAAAAATAGGTGTCGATAGGCATTACAGATATATTTGCCGATTGGCATTTTAAAAATAGGTGCCGATAGGCATTTCAGATATAGAAGCCGATAGGCATTTCAAATATAGGTGCCGAAAGGCATTCCAGATATGGTTGCCGATAGGCATTTCAGATATAGGAGCTGATAGGCATTTCAGATGTAGTTTCCGATAGGCATTTCAAAAATAGGTGCCGATAGGCATTTCAGATATAGGTGCCGATAGGCATTTCAGATATAGTTGCCGATTGGCATTTTAAAAATAGGTGCCGATAGGCATTTCAGATATAGAAGCCGATAGGCATTTCAAATATAGATGCCGATAAGCATTCCAGATATGGTTGCCGATAGGCATTTCAAATATAGGTGCTGATAGGCATTTCAGATGTAGTTTCCGATAGGCATTTCAAAAATACGTGCCGATAGGCATTTCAGATATAGTTGCCAATTGGCATTTTAAAAATTGGTGCCGATAGGCATTTCAGATATAGGTGCCGATAGGCATTTCAGATATAGTTACTGATTGGCATTTTAAAAATAGGTGCCGATAGGCATTTCAGATATAAAAGCCGATAGATATTTCAAATATAGGTGTCGATAGGCATTTTGGATATGGTTGACGATAGGCATTTCAAATATAGGTGCTGATAGGCATTTCAGATAATGTTTCCGATAGGCATTTCAAATATAGGTGCCGATAGGCATTTTAGATATAGGTGCCCATAGGCATTTCAGATATAGTTGCCGATTGGCATTTTAAAAATAGGTGCCGATAGGCATTTCAGATATAGAAGCCGATAGGCATTTCAAATATAGGTGCCAATAGGCATTCCAGATATAGTAGCCGATAGGCATTTCAAATGTAGGTGCTAATAGGCATTTCAGATGTAGTTTCCGATAGGCATTTCAAAAATACGTGCCGATAGGCATTTCAGATATAGTTGCCAATTGGCATTTTAAAAATTGGTGCCGATAGGCATTTTCAGATATAGAAGCCGATAGGCATTTCAAATATAGGTGCCGATAGGCATTCCAGATATGGTTGCCGATAGGCATTTGAAATATAGGTGCTGATAGGCATTTTAGATGTAGTTTCCGATAGGCATTTCAAAAATTTATGCCGATAGGCATTTCAGATATAGGTGCCGATAGGCATTTCAGATATAGGTGCCGATAGGCATTTCAGATATAGTTGCCGATTGGCATCTTAAAAACAGGTGCCGATAGGCATTTCAGATATAGAAGCCGATAGGTATTTCAAATATAGGTGTCGATAGGCATTTCAAATATGGTTGCCGATAGGCATTTCAAATATTGGTGCTGATAGGCATTTCAGATGTAGTTTCCGATAGGCATTTCAAAAATAGGTGCCGATAGGCATTACAGATATAGTTGCCGATTGGCATTTTAAAAATAGGTGCCAATAGGCATTTCATTTATAGAAGCCGATAGGCATTTCAAATATAGGTGCCGATAGGCATTTCAGATGTAGTTTCCGATAGGCATATCAAAAATAGGTGCGGATAGGCATTACAGATATAGTTGCCGATTGGCATTTTAAAAATAGGTGCCAATAGGCATTTCAGATATAGGTGCCGATAGGCATTTCAGATATAGTTGCCGATTGGCATTTTAAAAATAGGTGCCGATAGGCATTTCAGATATAGAAGCCGATAGGCATTTCAAATATAGGTGCCAATAGGCATTCCAGATATGGTAGCCGATAGGCATTTCAAAGTAGGTGCTAATAGGCATTTCAGATGTAGATTCCGATAGGCATTTCAAAAATACGTGCCGATAGGCATTTCAGATATAGTTGCCAATTGGCATTTTAAAAATTGGTGCCGATAGGCATTTTAGATATAGAAGCCGATAGGCATTTCAAATATAGGTGCCGATAGGCATTCCAGATATGGTTGCCGATAGGCATTTGAAATATAGGTGCTGATAGGCATTTTAGATGTAGTTTCCGATAGGCATTTCAAAAATTTATGCCGATAGGCATTTCAGATATAGGTGCCGATAGGCATTTCAGATATAGTTGCCGATTGGCATCTTAAAAACAGGTGCCGATAGGCATTTCAGATATAGTAGCCGATAGGTATTTCAAATATAGGGGTCGATAGGCATTTCAGATATGGTTGCCGATAGGTATTTCAAATATAGGGGTCGATAGGCATTTCAGATATGGTTGCCGATAGGCATTTCAAATGTAGGAGCAGATAGGCATTTTAGATGTAGTTTCCGAAAGACATTTCAAAAATAGGTGCCGATACGCATTTCAGATATAGGTGCCGATAGGCATTTCAGATATAGAAGCCGATAGGCATTTCAAATATAGATGCCGATAAGCATTCCAGATATGGTTGCCGATAGGCATTTCAAATATAGGTGCTGATAGGCATTTCAGATGTAGTTTCCGATAGGCATTTCAAAAATACGTGCCGATAGGCATTTCAGATATAGGTGCCGATAGGCATTTTAGATATAGTTACCGATTGGCATTTTAAAAATAGGTGCCGATAGGCATTTCAGATATAGAAGCCGATAGGTATTTCAAATATAGGTGTCGATAGGCATTTCAGATATGGTTGACGATAGGCATTTCAAATATAGGTGCTGATAGGCATTTCAGATGTAGTTTCCGATAGGCATTAAAAAAATAGGTGCCGATAGGCATTTCAGATATAGAAGCCGATAGGTATTTCAAATATAGGTGTCGATAGGCATTTCAGATATGGTTGCCGATAGGCATTTCAAATATTGGTGCTGATAGGCATTTCAGATGTAGTTTCCGATAGGCATTTCAAAAATAGGTGTCGATAGGCATTACAGATATATTTGCCGATTGGCATTTTAAAAATAGGTGCCGATAGGCATTTCAGATATAGAAGCCGATAGGCATTTCAAATATAGGTGCCGAAAGGCATTCCAGATATGGTTGCCGATAGGCATTTCAGATATAGGAGCTGATAGGCATTTCAGATGTAGTTTCCGATAGGCATTTCAAAAATAGGTGCCGATAGGCATTTCAGATATAGGTGCCGATAGGCATTTCAGATATAGTTGCCGATTGGCATTTTAAAAATAGGTGCCGATAGGCATTTCAGATATAGAAGCCGATAGGCATTTCAAATATAGATGCCGATAAGCATTCCAGATATGGTTGCCGATAGGCATTTCAAATATAGGTGCTGATAGGCATTTCAGATGTAGTTTCCGATAGGCATTTCAAAAATACGTGCCGATAGGCATTTCAGATATAGTTGCCAATTGGCATTTTAAAAATTGGTGCCGATAGGCATTTCAGATATAGGTGCCGATAGGCATTTCAGATATAGTTACTGATTGGCATTTTAAAAATAGGTGCCGATAGGCATTTCAGATATAAGAGCCGATAGATATTTCAAATATAGGTGTCGATAGGCATTTTGGATATGGTTGACGATAGGCATTTCAAATATAGGTGCTGATAGGCATTTCAGATAATGTTTCCGATAGGCATTTCAAAAATAGGTGCCGATAGGCATTTCAGATATAGGTGCCCATAGGCATTTCAGATATAGTTGCCGATTGGCATTTTAAAAATAGGTGCCGATAGGCATTTCAGATATAGAAGCCGATAGGCATTTCAAATATAGGTGCCAATAGGCATTCCAGATATAGTAGCCGATAGGCATTTCAAATGTAGGTGCTAATAGGCATTTCAGATGTAGTTTCCAATAGGCATTTCAATAATACGTGCCGATAGGCATTTCAGATATAGTTGCCAATTGGCATTTTAAAAATTGGTGCCGATAGGCATTTCAGATATAGAAGCTGATAGGCATTTCAAATATAGGTGCCGATAGGCATTCCAGATATGGTTGCCGATAGGCATTTGAAATATAGGTGCTGATAGGCATTTTAGATGTAGTTTCCGATAGGCATTTCAAAAATTTATGCCGATAGGCATTTCAGATATAGGTGCCGATAGGCATTTCAGATATAGGTGCCGATAGGCATTTCAGATATAGTTGCCGATTGGCATCTTAAAAACAGGTGCCGATAGGCATTTCAGATATAGAAGCCGATAGGTATTTCAAATATAGGGGTCGATAGGCATTTCAGATATGGTTGACGATAGGCATTTCAAATATAGGTGCTGATAGGCATTTCAGATGTAGTTTCCGATAGACATTTCAAAAATAGGTGCCGATAGACATTTCAGATATAGAAGCCGATAGGTATTTCAAATATAGGTGTCGATAGGCATTTCAAATATGGTTGCCGATAGGCATTTCAAATATTGGTGCTGATAGGCATTTCAGATGTAGTTTCCGATAGGCATTTCAAAAATAGGTGCCGATAGGCATTACAGATATAGTTGCCGATTGGCATTTTAAAAATAGGTGCCAATAGGCATTTCATTTATAGAAGCCGATAGGCATTTCAAATATAGGTGCCGATAGGCATTTCAGATGTAGTTTCCGATAGGCATATCAAAAATAGGTGCCGATAGGCATTACAGATATAGTTGCCGATTGGCATTTTAAAAATAGGTGCCGATAGGCATTTCAGATATAGAAGCCGATAGGCATTTCAAATATAGGTGCCAATAGGCATTCCAGATATGGTAGCCGATAGGCATTTCAAAGTAGGTGCTAATAGGCATTTCAGATGTAGATTCCGATAGGCATTTCAAAAATACGTGCCGATATGCATTTCAGATATAGTTGCCAATTGGCATTTTAAAAATTGGTGCCGATAGGCATTTCAGATATAGAAGCCGATAGGCATTTCAAATATAGGTGCCGATAGGCATTCCAGATATGGTTGCCGATAGGCATTTGAAATATAGGTGCCGATAGGCATTTCAGATATAGTTGCCGATTGGCATCTTAAAAACAGGTGCCGATAGGCATTTCAGATATAGTAGCCGATAGGTATTTCAAATATAGTTGTCGATAGGCATTTCAGATATAAATGCCGAAAGGCATTTCAGATATAGGTGCCGATAGGCATTTCTGATGTGGTTGCCGATAGGCATTTCAAATATAGGTGCTGATCGGCATTTCAGATGTAGTTTTCGATAGGCATTTCAAAAATAGGGGCCGATAGGCATTTCAGATATAGGTGCTGATAGGCACTTCAGATATAGTTGCCGATTGGCATTTTAAAAATAGGTGCCGCTAGGAATTTCAGATAAAGAAGCCGATAGGCATTTCAAATATAGGTGCCGATAGGCATTCCGAATATGGTTGCCAATAGGCATTTCAAATATAGGTGCTGATAGACATTTCAGTTGTAGTTTCCGATAGGCATTTCAAAAATAGGTGCCGATAGGCATTTTAGATATAGGTGCCGATAGGCATTTCAGATATAGTTGCCGATTGGCATTTTAAAAATAGGTGCCGATAGGCATTTCAGATATAGAAGCCGATAGGCATTTCAAATATAGGTGCCGATAGGCATTCCAGATATGGTTGCCGATAGGCATATCAAATATAGGTGCTGATAGGCATTTCAGATGTAGTTTCCGATAGGCATTTCAAAAATAGGTGCCGATAGGCATTTCAGATATAGGTGCCGATAGGCATTTCAGATATAGTTGCCGATAGCCATTTTTAAAATAGGTGCCGATAGGCATTTCAGATATAGAAGCCGATAGGCATTTCAAATATAGGTGCCGATAGGCATTCCAGATATGGTTGCCGATAGGCATTTCAAATATAGGTGCTGATAGGCATTTCAGATGTAGTTTCCGATAGGCATTTTAAAAATAGGTGCCGATAGGCATTTCAGATATAGAAGCCGATAGGCATTTCAAATATAGGTGCTAATAGGCATTTCAGATGTAGATTCCGATAGGCATTTCAAAAATACGTGCCGATAGGCATTTCAGATATAGTTGCCAATTGGCATTTTAAAAATTGGTGCCGATAGGCATTTTAGATATAGAAGCCGATAGGCATTTCAAATATAGGTGCCGATAGGCATTCCAGATATGGTTGCCGATAGGCATATCAAATATAGGTGCTGATAGGCATTTCAGATGTAGTTTCCGATAGGCATTTCAAAAATAGGTGCCGATAGGCATTTCAGATATAGGTGCCGATAGGCATTTCAGATATAGTTGCCGATAGCCATTTTTAAAATAGGTGCCGATAGGCATTTCAGATATAGAAGCCGATAGGCATTTCAAATATAGGTGCCGATAGGCATTCCAGATATGGTTGCCGATAGGCATTTCAAATATAGGTGCTGATAGGCATTTCAGATGTAGTTTCCGATAGGCATTTTAAAAATAGGTGCCGATAGGCATTTCAGATATAGAAGCCGATAGGCATTTCAAATATAGGTGCTGATAGGCATTTCAGATGTAGTTTCCGATAGGCATTTCAAAAATTGGTGCCGATAGGCATTTCAAATATAGGTGCCGATAGGCATTTCAGATATAGTTGCCGTTTGGCATTTTAAAAATAGGTGTTGATAGGCATTTCAGATATAGAAGCCGATAGGTATTTCAAATATAGGTGTCGATAGGCATTTCAGATATGGTTGCCGATAGGCATTTCAAATATAGGTGCTTATAGGCATTTCAGATGTAGTTTCCAATAGCCATTTCAAAAATAGGTGCCGATAAGCATTTCAGATATAGGTGCCGATAGGCATTTCAGATATAGTTGCCGATTGGCATTTTAAAAATAGGTGTCGATAGGCATTTAGGATATAGAAGCCGATAGGCATTTCAAATATAGGTGCCGATAGGCATTCCAGATATGGTTGCCGATAGGCATTTCAAATATAGGTGCTGATAGGCATTCAAGATGTATTTTCCGATAGGCATTTCAAAAATTGGTGCCGATAGTCATTTCAGATATAGATGCCGATAGGCATTTCAGATATAGAAGCCGATAGGCATTTCAAATATAGGTGCTGATAGGCATTTCAGATGTAGTTTCCGATAGGCATTTCAAAAATTGGTGCCGATAGGCATTTCAAATATAGGTGCCGATAGGCATTTCAGATATAGTTGCCGTTTGGCATTTTAAAAATAGGTGTTGATAGGCATTTCAGATATAGAAGCCGATAGGTATTTCAAATATAGGTGTCGATAGGCATTTCAGATATGGTTGACGATAGGCATTTCAAATATAGGTGCTGATAGGCATTTCAGATGTAGTTTCCGATAGCCATTTCAAAAATAGGTGCCGATAGGCATTTCAGATATAGGTGCCGATAGGCATTTCAGATATAGTTGCCGATTGGCATTTTAAAAATAGGTGTCGATAGGCATTTCAGATATAGAAGCCGATAGGCATTTCAAATATAGGTGCCGATAGGCATTCCAGATATGTTTGCCGATAGGCATTTCAAATATAGGTGCTGATAGGCATTTTAGATGTAGTTTCCGATAGGCGTTTCAAAAATTGATGCCGATAGGCATTTCAGATATAGTTGCCGATTGGCCTTTTAAAAACAGGTGCCGATAGGCATTTCAGATATAGAAGCCGATAGGTATTTCAAATAAAGGGGTCGATAGGCATTTCAGATATGGTTGCCGATAGGCATTTCAAATATAGGAGCAGATAGGCATTTCAGATGTAGTTTCCGAAAGACATTTCAAAAATAGGTGCCGATAGGCATTTCAGATATAGGTGCCGATAGGCATTTCAGATATAGTTGCCAATTGGCATTTTTTAAAATAGGTGTCGATAGGCATTTCAGACATAGAAGCCGATAGGCATTTCAAATATAGGTGCCGATAGGCATTCCAGAAATGGTTGCCGATAGGCATTTTAAATATAGGTGCTGATAGGCATTTCAGATGTAGTTTCCGATAGGCATTTCAAAAATAGGTGCCGATAGGCATTTCAGATATAGGTGCCGATAGGCATTTCAGATATAGTTGCCAATTGGCATTTTAAAAATAGGTGCCGATAGGCATTTCAGATATAGAAGCCGATAGGCATTTCAAATATAGGTGCCGATAGGCATTCCAGATATGGTTGCCGATAGGCATTTCAAATATAGGTGCTGATAGGCATTTTAGATGTAGTTTCTGATAGGCATTTCAAAAATTGATGCCGATAGGCATTTCAGATATAGGTGCCGATAGGCATTTCAGATATAGTTGCCGATTGGCATTTTAAAAACAGGTGCCGATAGGCATTTCAGATATAGAAGCCGATAGGTATTTCAAATAAAGGTGTCGATAGGCATTTTAGATATGGTTGCCGATAGGCATTTCAAATATAGGAGCAGATAGGCATTTCAGATGTAGTTTCCGAAAGACATTTCAAAAATAGGTGCCGATAGGCATTTCAGATATAGGTGCCGATAGGCATTTCAGATATAGTTGCCGATTGGCATTTTAAAAATAGGTGCCGATAGGCATTTCAGATATAGAAGCCGATAGGTATTTCAAATATAGGTGTCGATAGGCATTTCAGATATGGTTGCCGATAGGCATTTCAAATATAGGTGCTGATAGGCATTTCAGATGTAGTTTCCGATAGGCATTTTAAAAATAGGTGCCGATAGGCATTCCAGATATGGTTGCCGATAGGCATTTCAAATATAGGTGCTGATAGGCATTTCAGATGTAGTTTCCGATAAGCATTTCAAAAATAGGTGCCGATAGGCATTTCAGATATAGGTGCCGATAGGCATTTCAGATATAGAAGCCGATAGGTATTTCAAATAAAGGGGTCGATAGGCATTTCAGATATGGTTGCCGATAGGCATTTCAAATATAAGAGCAGATAGGCATTTCAGATGTAGTTTCCGAAAGACATTTCAAAAATAGGTGCCGATAGGCATTTCAGATATAGGTGCCGATAGGCATTTCAGATATAGTTGCCAATTGGCATTTTTTAAAATAGGTGTCGATAGGCATTTCAGACATAGAAGCCGATAGGCATTTCAAATATAGGTGCCGATAGGCATTCCAGATATGGTTGCCGATAGGCATTTCAAATATAGGTGCTGATAGGCATTTCAGATGTAGTTTCCGATAGGCATTTCAAAAATAGGTGCCGATAGGCATTTCAGATATAGGTGCCGATAGGCATTTCAGATATAGTTGCCAATTGGCATTTTAAAAATAGGTGCCGATAGGCATTTCAGATATAGAAGCCGATAGGCATTTCAAATATAGGTGCCGATAGGCATTCCAGATATGGTTGCCGATAGGCATTTCAAATATAGGTGCCGATAGGCATTTAAAATATAGGTGCCGATAGGCATTTAAAATATAGGTGCTGATAGGCACTTCAGATGTAGTTTTCGATAGGCATTTCAAAAATAGGTGCCGATAGGCATTTCAGATATAGGTGCCGATAGGCACTTCAGATATAGTTGCCGATTGGCATTTTAAAAATAGGTGCCGATAGGCATTTCAGATATAGAAGCCGATAGGCATTTCAAATATAGATGCCGATAAGCATTCCAGATATGGTTGCCGATAGGCATTTCAAATATAGGTGCTGATAGGCATTTCAGATGTAGTTTCCGATAGGCATTTCAAAAATTGGTGCCGATAGGCATTTCAGATATAGGTGCCGAAAGACATTTCAGATATAGTTACCGATTGGCATTTTAAAAATAGGTGCCGATAGGCATTTCAGATATAGAAGCCGATAGGTATTTCAAATATAGGTGTCGATTGGCATTTCAGATATGGTTGACGATAGGCATTTCAAATATAGGTGCTGATAGGCATTTCAGATGTAGTTCCCGATAGGCATTTCAAAAATAGGTGCCGATAGGCATTTCAGATATAGGTGCCGATAGGCATTTCAGATATAGTTGCCGATTGGCATTTTAAAATTAGGTGCCGATAGCCATTTCAGATATAGAAGCCGATAGGCATTTCAAATATAGGTGCCGATAGGCATTCCAGATATGGTTGCCGATAGGCATTTCAAATATAGGTGCTGATAGGCATTTTAGATGTAGTTTCCGATAGGCATTTCAAAAATAGGTGCCGATAAGCATTTCAGATATAGGTGCCGATAGGCATTTCAGATATAGTTGCCGATTGGCATTTTAAAAATAGGTGCCGATAGGCATTTCAGATATAGAAGCCGATAGGCATTTCAAATATAGGTGCCGATAGGCATTCTAGATATGGTTGCCGATAGACATTTCAAATATATGTGCTGATAGGCATTTCAGATGTAGTTTCCGATAGGCATTTTAAAAATAGGTGCCGATAGGCATTCCAGATATAGGTGCCGATAGGCATTTCAGATATAGAAGCCGATAGGTATTTCAAATAAAGGGGTCGATAGGCATTTCAGATATGGTTGCCGATAGGCATTTCAAATATAGGAGCAGATAGGCATTTCAGATGTAGTTTCCGAAAGACATTTCAAAAATAGGTGCCGATAGGCATTTCAGATATAGGTGCCGATAGGCATTTCAGATATAGTTGCCAATTGGCATTTTTTAAAATAGGTGTCGATAGGCATTTCAGACATAGAAGCCGATAGGCATTTCAAATATAGGTGCCGATAGGCATTCCAGATATGGTTGCCGATAGGCATTTCAAATATAGGTGCTGATAGGCATTTCAGATGTAGTTTCCGATAGGCATTTCAAAAATAGGTGCCGATAGGCATTTCAGATATAGGTGCCGATAGGCATTTCAGATATAGTTGCCAATTGGCATTTTAAAAATAGGTGCCGATAGGCATTTCAGATATAGAAGCCGATAGGCATTTCAAATATAGGTGCCGATAGGCATTCCAGATATGGTTGCCGATAGGCATTTCAAATATAGGTGCCGATAGGCATTTAAAATATAGGTGCCGATAGGTATTTAAAATATAGGTGCTGATAGGCACTTCAGATGTAGTTTTCGATAGGCATTTCAAAAATAGGTGCCGATAGGCATTTCAGATATAGGTGCCGATAGGCACTTCAGATATAGTTGCCGATTGGCATTTTAAAAATAGGTGCCGATAGGCATTTCAGATATAGAAGCCGATAGGCATTTCAAATATAGATGCCGATAAGCATTCCAGATATGGTTGCCGATAGGCATTTCAAATATAGGTGCTGATAGGCATTTCAGATGTAGTTTCCGATAGGCATTTCAAAAATTGGTGCCGATAGGCATTTCAGATATAGGTGCCGAAAGGCATTTCAGATATAGTTACCGATTGGCATTTTAAAAATAGGTGCCGATAGGCATTTCAGATATAGAAGCCGATAGGTATTTCAAATATAGGTGTCGATTGGCATTTCAGATATGGTTGACGATAGGCATTTCAAATATAGGTGCTGATAGGCATTTCAGATGTAGTTCCCGATAGGCATTTCAAAAATAGGTGCCGATAGGCATTTCAGATATAGGTGCCGATAGGCATTTCAGATATAGTTGCCGATTGGCATTTTAAAATTAGGTGCCGATAGCCATTTCAGATATAGAAGCCGATAGGCATTTCAAATATAGGTGCCGATAGGCATTCCAGATATGGTTGCCGATAGGCATTTCAAATATAGGTGCTGATAGGCATTTTAGATGTAGTTTCCGATAGGCATTTCAAAAATAGGTGCCGATAAGCATTTCAGATATAGGTGCCGATAGGCATTTCAAATATAGGTGCCGATAGGCATTCTAGATATGGTTGCCGATAGACATTTCAAATATAGGTGCTGATAGGCATTTCAGATGTAGTTTCCGATAGGCATTTTAAAAATAGGTGCCGATAGGCATTCCAGATATGGTTGCCGATAGGCATTTCAAATATAGGTGCTGATAGGCATTTCAGATGTAGTTTCCGATAGCCATTTCAAAAATAGGGGCCGATGAGCATTTCAGATATAGGTGATGATAGGCATTTCAGATATAGTTGCCGATTGGCATTTTAAAAATAGGTGTCGATAGGCATTTCAGATATAGAAGCCGATAGGCATTTCAAATATAGGTGCCGATAGGCATTCCAGATATGGTTGCCGATAGGCATTTCAAATATAGGTGCTGATAGGCATTCCAGATGTATTTTCCGATAGGCATTTCAAAAATTGGTGCCGATAGTCATTTCAGATATAGGTGCCGATAGGCATTTCAGATATAGTTACCGATTGGCATTTTAAAAATAGGTGCCGATAGGCATTTCAGATATAGAAGCCGATAGGTATTTCAAATAAAGGTGTCGATAGGCATTTCAGATATGGTTGACGATAGGCATTTCAAATATAGGTGCTGATAGGCATTCCAGATGTATTTTCCGATAGGCATTTCAAAAATTGGTGCCGATAGTCATTTCAAATATAGGTGTCGATAGGCATTTCAGATATGGTTGCCGATAGGCATTTCAAATATAGGTGCTGATAGGCATTTCAGATGTAGTTTCCGATAGCCATTTCAAAAATAGGTGCCGATAAGCATTTCAGATATAGGTGCCGATAGGCATTTCAGATATGGTTGCCGATTAGCATTTTAAAAATAGGTGCCGATAGGCATTTCAGATATAGAAGCCGATAGGCATTTCAAATATAGGTGCCAATAGGCATTCCAGATATGGTTGCCGATAGGCATTTCAAATATAGGTGCTGATAGGCATTTCAGATGTAGTTTCCGATAGGCATTTCAAAAATAGGTGCCGATAGGCATTTCAGATATAGGTGCCGATAGGCATTTCTGATGTGGTTGCCGATAGGCATTTCAAATATAGGTGCTGATCGGCATTTCAGATGTAGTTTCGATAGGCATTTCAAAAATAGGTGCCGATGGGCATTTCAGATATAGGTGCTGATAGGCACTTCAGATATAGTTGCCGATTGGCATTTTAAAAATAGGTGCCGCTAGGAATTTCAGATATAGAAGCCGATAGGCATTTCAAATATAGGTGCCGATAGGCATTCCAAATATGGTTGCCGATAGGCATTTCAAATATAGGTGCTGATAGGCATTTCAGTTGTAGTTTCCGATAGGCATTTCAAAAATAGGTGCCGATGGGCATTTCAGATATAGGTGCCGATAGGCATTTCAGATATAGTTGCCGATTGGCATTTTAAAAATAGGTGCCGATAGGCATTTCAGATATAGAAGCCGATAGGCATTTCAAATATAGGTGCCGATAGGCATTCCAGATATGGTTGCCGATAGGCATATCAAATATAGGTGCTGATAGGCATTTCAGATGTAGTTTCCGATAGGCATTTCAAAAATAGGTGCCGATAGGCATTTCAGATATAGGTGCCGATAGGCATTTCAGATATAGTTGCCGATAGCCATTTTTAAAATAGGTGCCGATAGGCATTTCAGATATAGAAGCCGATAGGCATTTCAAATATAGGTGCCGATAGGCATTCCAGATATGGTTGCCGATAGGCATTTCAAATATAGGTGCTGATAGGCATTTCAGATGTAGTTTCCGATAGACATTTTAAAAATAGGTGCCGATAGGCATTTCAGATATAGAAGCCGATAGGCATTTCAAATATAGGTGCCGATAGGCAATCCAGATATGGTTGCCGATAGGCATTTCAAATATAGGTGCTGATAGGCATTTCAGATGTAGTTTCCGATAGGCATTTCAAAAATAGGTGCCGATAGGCATTTCAGATATAGGTGCCGATAGGCATTTCAGATATAGTTGCCGATAGCCATTTTAAAAATAGGTGCCGATAGGCATTTCAGTTATAGAAGCCGATAAGCATTTCAAATATAGGTGCCGATAGGCGTTCCAGATATGGTTGCCGATAGGCATATCAAATATAGGTGCTGATAGGCATTTCAGATGTAGTTTCCGATAGGCATTTCAAAAATAGGTGCCGATAGGCATTTCAGATATAGGTGCCGATAGGCATTTCAGATATAGTTGCCGATAGCCATTTTAAAAATAGGTGCCGATAGGCATTTCAGATATAGAAGCCGATAGGCATTTCAAATATAGGTGCCGATAGGCATTCCAGATATGGTTGCCGATAGGCATTTCAAATATAGGTGCTGATAGGCATTTCAGATGTAGTTTCCGATAGGCATTTTAAAAATAGGTGCCGATAGGCATTCCAGATATGGTTGCCGATAGGCATTTCAAATATAGGTGCTGATAGGCATTTCAGATGTAGTTTCCGATAGGCATTTCAAAAATTGGTGCCGATAGGCATTTCAAATATAGGTGCCGATAGGCATTTCAGATATAGTTGCCGTTTGGCATTTTAAAAATAGGTGTTGATAGGCATTTAAGATATAGAAGCCGATAGGTATTTCAAATATAGGTGTCGATAGGCATTTCAGATATGGTTGCTGATAGGCATTTCAAATATAGGTGCTTATAGGCATTTCAGATGTAGTTTCCGATAGCCATTTCAAAAATAGGTGCTGATAAGCATTTCAGATATAGGTGCCGATAGGCATTTCAGATATAGTTGCCGATTGGCATTTTAAAAATAGGTGTCGATAGGCATTTCAGATATAGAAGCCGATAGGCATTTCAAATATAGGTGCCGATAGGCATTCCAGATATGGTTGCCGATAGGCATTTCAAATATAGGTGCTGATAGGCATTCAAGATGTATTTTCCGATAGGCATTTCAAAAATTGGTGCCGATAGTCATTTCAGATATAGATGCCGATAGGCATTTCAGATATAGTTACCGATTGGCATTTTAAAAATAGGTGCCGATAGGCATTTCAGATATAGAAGCCGATAGGTATTTCAAATATAGGTGTCGATAGGCATTTCAGATATGGTTGACGATAGGCATTTCAAATATAGGTACTGATAGGCATTCAAGATGTATTTTCCGATAGGCATTTCAAAAATTGGTGCCGATAGGCATTTCAAATATTGGTGCCGATAGGCATTTCAGATATAGTTGCCGTTTGGCATTTTAAAAATAGGTGTTGATAGGCATTTCAGATATAGAAGCCGATAGGTATTTCAAATATAGGTGTCGATAGGCATTTCAGATATGGTTGCCGATAGGCATTTCAAATATAGGTGCTTATAGGCATTTCAGATGTATTTTCCGATAGGCATTTCAAAAATTGGTGCCGATAGTCATTTCAAATATAGGTGTCGATAGGCATTTCAGATATGGTTGCCGATAGGCATTTCAAATATAGGTGCTGATAGGCATTTCAGATGTAGTTTCCGATAGGCATTTTAAAAATAGGTGCCGATAGGCATTCCAGATATGGTTGCCGATAGGCATTTCAAATATAGGTGCTGATAGGCATTTCAGATGTAGTTTCCGATAGGCATTTCAAAAATTGGTGCCGATAGTCATTTCAGATATTGATGCCGATAGGCATTTCAGATATAGTTACCCGATTGGCATTTTAAAAATAGGTGCCGATAGGCATTTCAGATATAGAAGCCGATAGGTATTTAAAATATAGGTGTCGATAGGCATTTCAGATATGGTTGCCGATAGGCATTTCAAATATAGGTGCTGATAGGCATTTCAGATGTAGTTTCCGATAGCCATTTCAAAAATAGGTGCCGATAGGCATTTCAGATATAGGTGCCGATAGGCATTTCAGATATAGTTGCCGATTGGCATTTTAAAAATAGGTGTCGATAGGCATTTCAGATATAGAAGCCGATAGGCATTTCAAATATAGGTGCCGATAGGCATTCCAGATATGGTTGCCGATAGGCATTTCAAATATAGGTGCTGATAGGCATTCCAGATGTATTTTCCGATAGGCATTTCAAAAATTGGTGCCGATAGTCATTTCAAATATAGGTGTCGATAGGCATTTCAGATATGGTTGCCGATAGGCATTTCAAATATAGGTGCTGATAGGCATTTCAGATGTAGTTTCCGATAGGCATTTCAAAAATAGGTGCCGATAGGCATTTCAGTTATAGGTGCTGATAGGCATTTCAGATATAGTTGCCAATTGGCATTTTAAAAATAAGTGCCGATAGGCATTTCAGATATAGAAGCCGATAGGCATTTCAAATATAGGTGCCGATAGGCATTCTAGATATGTTTGCCGATAGGCATTTCAAATATAGGTGCTGATAGGCATTTTAGATGTAGTTTCCGATAGGCATTTCAAAAATTGATGCCGATAGGCATTTCAGATATAGTATCCGATTGGCCTTTTAAAAACAGGTGCCGATAGGCATTTCAGATATAGAAGCCGATAGGTATTTCAAATAAAGGGGTCGAGAGGCATTTCAGATATGGTTGCCGATAGGCATTTCAAATATAGGAGCAGATAGGCATTTCAGATGTAGTTTCCGAAAGACATTTCAAAAATAGGTGCCGATAGGCATTTCAGATATAGGTGCCGATAGGCATTTCAGATATAGTTGCCAATTGGCATTTAAAAATAGGTGCCGATAGGCATTTCAGATATAGAAGCCGATAGGCATTTCAAATATAGGTGCCGATAGGCATTTCAGATATGGTTGCCGATAGGCATTTCAAATATAGGTGCTGATAGGCATTTCAGATGTAGTTTCCGATAGGCATTTCTAAAATAGGTGCCGATAGGCATTTCAGATATAGGTGCCGATAGGCATTTCAGATATAGTTGCCAATTGGCATTTTAAAAATAGGTGCCGATAGGCATTTCAGATATAGAAGCCGATAGGCATTTCAAATATAGGTGCCGATAGGCATTTCAGATATGGTTGCCGATAGGCATTTCAAAATATATAGGTGCTGATAGGCATTTTAGATGTAGTTTCCGATAGGCATTTTAAAAATTGATGCCAATAGGCATTTCAGATATAGGTGCCGATAGGCATTTCAAATATAGTTGCCGATTGGCATTTTTAAAACAGGTGCCGGTAGGCATTTCAGATATAGAAGCCGATAGGTATTTCAAATAAAGGTGTCGATAGGCATTTCAGATATGGTTGCCGATAGGCATTTCAAATATAGGAGCAGATAGGCATTTCAGATGTAGTTTCCAAAAGACATTTCAAAAATAGGTGCCGATAGGCATTTCAGATATAGGTGCCGATAGGCATTTCAGATATAGTTGCCGATTGGCATTTTAAAAATAGGTGCCGATAGGCATTTCAGATATAGAATCCGATAGGTATTTCAAATATAGGTGTCGATAGGCATTTCAGATATGGTTGCCGATAGGCATTTCAAATATAGGTGCTGATAGGCATTTCAGATGTAGTTTCCGATAGGCATTTTAAAAATAGGTGCCGATAGGCATTCCAGATATGGTTGCCGATAGGCATTTCAAATATAGGTGCTGATAGGCATTTCAGATGTAGTTTCCGATAGGCATTTCAAAAATAGGTGCCGATAGGCATTTCAGATATAGGTGCCGTTAGGCATTTCAGATATAGAAGCCGATAGGTATTTCAAATAAAGGGGTCGATAGGCATTTCAGATATGGTCGCTGATAGGCATTTCAAATATAGGAGCAGATAGGCATTTCAGATGTTGTTTCCGAAAGACATTTCAAAAATAGGTGCCGATAGGCATTTCAGATATAGGTGCCGATAGGCATTTCAGATATAGTTGCCGATTGGCATTTTAAAAATAGGTGCCGATAGGCATTTCAGATATAGAATCCGATAGGTATTTCAAATATAGGTGTCGATAGGCATTTCAGATATGGTTGCCGATAGTCATTTCAAATATAGGTGCTGATAGGCATTTCAGATGTAGTTTCCGAAAGACATTTCAAAAATAAGTGCCGATAGGCATTTCAGATATAGGTGCCGATAGGCATTTCAGATATAGTTGCCAATTGGCATTTTTTAAAATAGGTGTCGATAGGCATTTCAGACATAGAAGCCGATAGGCATTTCAAATATAGGTGCCGATAGGCATTCCAGATATGGTTGCCGATAGGCATTTCAAATATAGGTGCTGATAGGCATTTCAGATGTAGTTTCCGATAGGCATTTCAAAAATAGGTGCCGATAGGCATTTCAGATATAGGTGCCGATAGGCGTTTCAGATATAGTTGCCAATTGGCATTTTAAAAATAGGTGCCGATAGGCATTTCAGATATAGAAGCCGATAGGCATTTCAAATATAGGTGCCGATAGGCATTCCAGATATGTTTGCCGATAGGCATTTCAAATATAGGTGCTGATAGGCATTTTAGATGTAGTTTCCGATAGGCATTTCAAAAATTGATGCCGATAGGCATTTCAGATATAGGTGCCGATAGGCATTTCAGATATAGTTGCCGATTGGCATTTTAAAAACAGGTGCCGATAGGCATTTCAGATATAGAAGCCGATAGGTATTTCAAATAAAGGTGTCGATAGGCATTTCAGATATGGTTGCCGATAGGCATTTCAAATATAGGAGCAGATAGGCATTTCAGATGTAGTTTCCGAAAGACATTTCAAAAATAGGTGCCGATAGGCATTTCAGATATAGGTGCCGATAGGCATTTCAGATATAGTTGCCTATTGGCATTTTAAAAATAGGTGCCGATAGGCATTTCAGATATAGAAGCCGATAGGTATTTCAAATATAGGTGTCGATAGGCATTTCAGATATGGTTGCCGATAGGCATTTCAAATATAGGTGCTGATAGGCATTTCAGATGTAGTTTCCGATAGGCATTTCAAAAATTGGTGCCGATTGGCATTTCAGATATAGGTGCCGATAGGCATTTCAGATATAGTTGCCGATTGGCATTTTAAAAATAGGTGCCGATAGGCATTTCAGATATAGAAGCCGATAGGTATTTCAAATATAGGTGTCGATAGGCATTTCAGATATGGTTGCCGATAGGCATTTCAAATATAGGTGCTGATAGGCATTTCAGATGTAGTTTCCGATAGGCATTTCAAAAATTGGTGCCGATAGGCATTTCAGAAATAGGTGCCGATAGGCATTTCAGATATTGTTGCCGATTGGCATTTTTAAAATAGGTGCCGATAGGCATTTTAGATGTAGTTTCCGATAGGCATTTCAAAAATAGGTGCCGATAAGCATTTCAGATATAGGTGCCGATAGGCATATCAGATATAGTTGCCGATAGGCATTTAAAATATAGGTGCCGATAGGCATTTCAAATATAGGTGCTGATAGGCACTTCAGATGTAGTTTTCGATAGGCATTTCAAAAATAGGTGCCGACAGGCATTTCAGATAGAGGTGCCGATAGGCATTTCAGATATAGTTGCCGATTGGCATTTTAAAAATAGGTGCCGATAGGCATTTCAGATATAGAAGCCGATAGGCGTTTCAAATATAGGTGCCGATAGGCATTCCAGATATGGTTGCCGATAAGCATTTCAAATACAGGTGCTGATAGACATTTCAGATGAAGTTTCCGATAGGCATTTTAAAAATAGGTGCCGATGGGCATTTCAGATATAGGTGCCGATAGGCATTTCAGATATAGTTGCCGATTGGCATTTTAAAAATAGGGGCCGATAGGCATTTTAGATATAGAAGCCGATAGGCATCTCAAATATAGGTGCCGATAGGCATTCCATATATGGTTGCCGATAGGCATTTCAAATATAGGTGCTGATAGGCATTTCAGATGTAGTTTCCGATAGGCATTTCAAAAATAGGTGCCAATAGGCATTTCAGATATAGGTGCCGATAGGCATTTCAGATATAGTTGCCGACTGGCATTTTAAAAATAGGTGCCGATAGGCATTTCAGATATAGAAGCTGATAAGCATTTCAAATATAGGTGCCGATAAGCACTCCAGATATGGTTGCCGATAGGCCTTTCAAATATAGGTGCTGATAGGCATTTCAGATGTAGTTTCCGATAGGCATTTCAAAAATTGGTGCCGATAGGCATTTCAGATATAGGTGCTGATAGGCATTTCAGATATAGTTACCGATTGGCATTTTAAAAATAGGTGCCGATAGCCATTTCAGATATAGAAGCCGATAGGCATTTCAAATATAGGTGCCGATAGGCATTCCAGATATGGTTGCCGATAGGCATTTCAAATATAGGTGCTGATAGGCATTTTAGATGTAGTTTCCGATAGGCATTTCAAAAATAGGTGCCGATAGGCGTTTCAGATATAGGTGCCGATAGGCATTTCAGATATAGTTGCCGATTGGCATTTAAAAATATGTGCCGATAGGCATTTCAGATATAGAAGCCGATAGGCATTTCAAATATAGGTGCCGATAGGCATTCCAGATATGGTTGCCGATAGGCATTTCAAATATAGGTGCTGATAGGCATTTCAGATGTAGTTTCCGATAGGCATTTCAAAAATAGGTGCCGATAGGCATTCCAGATATGGTTGCCGATAGGCATTTCAAATATAGGAGCAGATAGGCATTTCAGATGTAGTTTCTGAAAGACATTTCAAAAATAGGTGCCGATAGGCATTTAAGATATAGCTGCCGATAGGCATTTCAGATATAGTTGCCGATTGGCATTTTAAAAATAGGTGTCGATAGGCATTTCAGATATAGAAGCCGATAGGCATTTCAAATATAGGTGCCGATAGGCATTCCAGATATGGTTGCCGATTGGCATTTCAAATATAGGTGCTGATAGGCATTTCAGATGTAGTTTCCGATAAGCATTTCAAAAATTGGTGCCGATAGGCATTTCAGATATAGGTGCCGATAGGCATTTCAGATATAGTTGCCGATTGGCATTTTAAAAATAGGTGCCGATAGGCATTTCAGATATAGAAGCCGATAGGTATTTCAAATATAGGTGTCGATAGGCATTTCAGATATTGTTGCCGATAGGCATTTCAAATATAGGTGCTGATAGGCATTTTAGATGTAGTTTCCGATAGGCATTTTAAAAATAGGTGCCGATAGGCATTTCAGATATAGAAGCCGATAGGCATTTCAAATATAGGTGCCGATAGGCATTCCAGATATGGTTGCCGATAGGCATTTCAAATATAGGTGCTGATAGGTATTTTAGATGTAGTTTCCGATAGGCATTTCAAAAATTGATGCCGATAGGCATTTCAGATATAGGTGCCGATAGGCATTTCAAATATAGTTGCCGATTGGCATTTTAAAAACAGGTGCCGATAGACATTTCAGATATAGAAGCCGATAGGTATTTCAAATAAAGGTGTCGATAGGCATTTCAGATATGGTTGCCGATAGGCATTTCAAATATAGGAGCAGATAGGCATTTCAGATGTAGTTTCCGAAAGACATTTCAAAAATAGGTGCCGATAGGCATTTCAGATATAGGTGCCGATAGGCATTTCAGATATAGTTGCCGATTGGCATTTTAAAAATAGGTGCCGATAGGCATTTCAGATATAGAATCCGATAGTTATTTCAAATATAGGTGTCGATAGGCATTTCAGATATGGTTGCCGATAGGCATTTCAAATATAGGTGCTGATAGGCATTTCAGATGTAGTTTCCGATAGGCATTTTAAAAATAGGTGCCGATAGGCATTCCAGATATGGTTGCCGATAGGCATTTCAAATATAGGTGTTGATAGGCATTTCAGATGTAGTTTCCGATAGGCATTTCAAAAATAGGTGCCGATAGGCATTTCAGATATAGGTGCCGATAGGCATTTCAGATATAGAAGCCGATAGGTATTTCAAATAAAGGGGTCGGTAGGCATTTCAGATATGGTTGCCGATAGGCATTTCAAATATAGGAGCAGATAGGCATTTCAGATGTAGTTTCTGAAAGACATTTCAAAAATAGGTGCCGATAGGCATTTCAGATATAGGTGCCGATAGGCATTTCAGATATAGTTGCCGATTGGCATTTTAAAAATAGGTGCCGATAGGCATTTCAGATATAGAATCCGATAGGTATTTCAAATATAGGTGTCGATAGGCATTTCAGATATGGTTGCCGATAGTCATTTCAAATATAGGTGCTGATAGGCATTTCAGATGTAGTTTCCGAAAGACATTTCAAAAATAGGTGCCGATAGGCATTTCAGATATAGGTGCCGATAGGCATTTCAGATATAGTTGCCAATTGGCATTTTTTAAAATAGGTGTCGATAGGCATTTCAGACATAGAAGCCGATAGGCATTTCAAATATAGGTGCCGATAGGCATTCCAGATATGGTTGCCGATAGGCATTTCAAATATAGGTGCTGATAGGCATTTCAGATGTAGTTTCCGATAGGCATTTCAAAAATAGGTGCCGATAGGCATTTCAGATATAGGTGCCGATAGGCATTTCAGATATAGGTGCCGATAGGCATTTCAGATATAGTTGCCAATTGGCATTTTAAAAATAGGTGCCGATAGGCATTTCAGATATAGAAGCCGATAGGCATTTCAAATATAGGTGCCGATAGGCATTCCAGATATGGTTGCCGATAGGCATTTCAAATATAGGTGCTGATAGGCATTTTAGATGTAGTTTCCGATAGGCATTTCAAAAATTGATGCCGATAGGCATTTCAGATATAGGTGCCGATAGGCATTTCAGATATAGTTGCCGATTGGCATTTTAAAAACAGGTGCCGATAGGCATTTCAGATATAGAAGCCGATAGGTATTTCAAATAAAGGTGTCGATAGGCATTTCAGATATGGTTGCCGATAGGCATTTTAAATATAGGAGCAGATAGGCATTTCAGATGTAGTTTCCGAAAGACATTTCAAAAATAGGTGCCGATAGGCATTTCAGATATAGGTGCCGATAGGCATTTCAGATATAGTTGCCGATTGGCATTTTAAAAATAGGTGCCGATTGGCCTTTCAGATATAGAAGCCGATAGGTATTTCAAATATAGGTGTCGATAGGCATTTCAGATATGGTTGCCGATAGGCATTTCAAATATAGGTGCTGATAGGCATTTCAGATGTAGTTTCCGATAGGCATTTCAAAAATTGGTGCCGATAGGCATTTCAGATATAGGTGCCGATAGGCATTTCAGATATTGTTGCCGATTGGCATTTTTAAAATAGGTGCCGATAGGCATTTTAGATGTAGTTTCCGATACGTATTTCAAAAATAGGTGCCGATAAGCATTTCAGATATAGGTGCCGATAGGCATATCAGATATAGTTGCCGATAGGCATTTAAAATATAGGTGCCGATAGGCATTTCAAATATAGGTGCTGATAGGCACTTCAGATGTAGTTTTCGATAGGAATTTCAAAATTAGGTGCCGATAGGCATTTCAGATATAGGTGCCGATAGGCATTTCAGATATAGTTGCCGATTGGCATTTTAAAAATAGGTGCCGATAGGCATTTCAGATATAGAAGCCGATAGGCATTTCAAATATAGGTGCCGATAGGCATTCCAGATATGGTTGCCGATAAACATTTCAAATACAGGTGCTGATAGGCATTTCAGATGAAGTTTCCGATAGGCATTTTAAAAATAGGTGCCGATGGGCATTTCAGATATAGATGCCGATAGGCATTTCAGATATAGTTGCCGATTGGCATTTTATAAATAGGGGCCGATAGGCATTTTAGATATAGAAGCCGATAGGCATCTCAATTATAGGTGCCGATAGGCATTCCATATATGGTTGCCGATAGGCATTTCAAATATAGGTGCTGATAGGCATTTCAGATGTAGTTTCCGATAGGCATTTCAAAAATAGGTGCCGATAGGTATTTCAGATATAGGTGCCGATAGGCATTTCAGATATAGTTGCCGATTGGCATTTTAAAAATAGGTGCCGATAGGCATTTCAGATATAGAAGCTGATAAGCATTTCAAATATAGGTGCCGATAGGCATTCCAGATATGGTTGCCGATAGGCATTTCAAATATAGGTGCTGATAGGCATTTCAGATGTAGTTTCAGATAGGCATTTCAAAAATAGGTGCCGACAGGCATTTCAGATATAGGTGCCGATAGGCATTTCAGATATAGTTGCCGATTGGCATTTTAAAAATAGGTGGTGATAGGCATTTCAGATATAGACGCCGATATGCATTTCAAATATAGATGCCGATAAGCATTCCAGATATGGTTGCCGATAGGCATTTCAAATATAGGTGCTGATAGGCATTTCAGATGTAGTTTCCGATAGGCATTTCAAAAATTGGTGCCGATAGGCATTTCAGATATAGGTGCCGATAGGCATTTCAGATATAGTTACCGATTGGCATTTTAAAAATAGGTGCCGATAGCCATTTCAGATATAGAAGCCGATAGGCATTTCAAATATAGGTGCCGATAGGCATTCCAGATATGGTTGCCGATAGGCATTTCAAATATAGGTGCTGATAGGCATTTTAGATGTAGTTTCTGATAGGCATTTCAAAAATAGGTGCCGATAGGCATTTCAGATATATGTGCCGATAGGCATTTCAGATATAGTTGCCGATTGGCATTTAAAAATAGGTGCCGATAGGCATTTCAGATATAGAAGCCGATAGGCATTTCAAATATAGGTGCCGATAGGAATTCCAGATATGGTTGCCGATAGGCATTTCAAATATAGGTGCTGATAGGCATTTCAGATGTAGTTTCCGATAGGCATTTTAAAAATAGGTGCCGATAGGCATTTCAGATATGGTTGCCGATAGGCATTTCAAATATAGGAGCAGATAGGCATTTCAGATGTAGTTTCTGAAAGGCATTTCAAAAATAGGTGCCGATAGGCATTTAAGATATAGCCGCCGATAGGCATTTCAGATATAGAGTCCGATTGGCATTTTAAAAATAGGTGTCGATAGGCATTTCAGATATAGAAGCTGATAGGCATTTCAAATATAGGTGCCGATAGGCATTCTAGATATGGTTGCCGATTGGCATTTCAAATATAGGTGCTGATAGGCATTTCAGATGTAGTTTCCGATAAGCATTTCAAAAATTGGTGCCGATAGGCATTTCAGATATAGGTGCCGATAGGCATTTCAGATATAGTTGCCGATTGGCATTTTAAAAATAGGTGCCGATAGGCATTTCAGATATAGAAGCCGATAGGTATTTCAAATATAGGTGTCGATAGGCATTTCAGATATTGTTGCCGATAGGCATTTCAAATATAGGTGCTGATAGGCATTTTAGATGTAGTTTCCGATAGGCATTTCAAAAATAGGTGCCGATAGGCATTTCAGATATAGGTGCCGATAGGCATTTCAGATATAGTTGCCAATTGGCATTTTAAAAATAGGTGCCGATTGGCATTTTAGATATAGGTGCCAATAGGCATATCAGATAAAGTTGCCAATAGGCATTTAAAATATAGTTGCCGAAGGGCATTTCAAATATAGGTTTCGATAGGCATTTCAGATATATATGCCGAAAGGCATTTCAGATATAGGTGCCGATAGACATTTCTGATGTGGTTGCCGATATGCATTTCAAATATAGGTGCTGATAGGCATTTCAGATGTAGTTTTCGATAGGCATCTCAAAAATAGGTGCCGATAGGCATTTTAGATATAGGTGCCGATAGGCACATCAGATATAGTTGCCGATTATCATTTTAAAAATAGGTGCCGATAGGCATTTCAGATATAGAAGCCGAAAGGCATTTCAAATATAGGTGCCGATAGGCATTCCAGATATGGTTGCCGATAGGCATTTCAAATATAGGTGCTGATAGGCATTTCAGATGTAGTTTCCGATAGGCATTTCAAAAATAGGTGCCGATAGGCATTTCAGATATAGGTGCCGATAGGCATTTCAGTTATAGTTGCCGATTGGCATTTTAAAAATAGGTGCCGATAGGCATTTCAGATATAGAAGCAGATAGGCAATTCAAATATAGGTGCCGATAGGCATTCCAGATATAGTTGCCGATAGGCATTTCAAATATAGGTGCTGATAGGCATTTCAGATGTAGTTTCCGATAGGCATTTCAAAAATTGGTGCCGATAGGCATTTCAGATATAGGTGCCGATAGGCATTTCAGATATAGTTACCGATTGGCATTTTGAAAATAGGTGCCGATAGTCATTTCAGATATAGAAGCCGATAGGTATTTCAAATATAGGTGTCGATAGGCATTTCAGATATGGTTGACGATAGGCATTGCAAATAAAGGTGCTGATAGGCATTTCAGATGTAGTTTCCGATAGGCATTTCAAAAATAGGTGCCGTTAGGCATTTCAGATATAGGTGCCGATAGGCATTTCAGATATAGTTGCCGATTGGCATTTTAAAAATAGGTACCGATAGGCATTTCAGATATAGAAGCCGATAGGCATTTCAAATATAGGTGCCAATAGGCATTCCAGATATGGTAGCCGATAGGCATTTCAAACGTAGGTGCTGATAGGCATTCCAGATGTAGTTTCCGATAGGCATTTCAAAAATTGGTGCCGATAGGCATTTCAGATATAGGTGCCGATAGGCATTTTAGATATAGTTACCGATTGGCATTTTAAAAATAGGTGCCGATAGGCATTTCAGATATAGAAGCCGATAGGTATTTCAAATATAGGTGTCGATAGGCATTTCAGATATGGTTGACGATAGGCATTTCAAATATAGGTGCTGATAGGCATTTCAGATGTAGTTTCCGATAGGCATTTCAAAAATAGGTTCCGATAGGCATTTCAGATATAAAAGCCGATAGGTATTTCAAATATAGGTGTCGATAGGCATTTCAGATATGGTTGCCGATAGGCATTTCAAATATTGGTGCTGATAGGCATTTCAGATGTAGTTTCCGATAGGCATTTCAAAAATAGGTGCCGATAGGCATTACAGATATAGTTGCCGATTGGCATTTTAAAAATAGGTGCCGATAGGCATTTCAGATATAGAAGCCGATAGGCATTTCAAATATAGGTGCCGAAAGGCATTCCAGATATGGTTGCCGATAGGCATTTCAGATATAGGAGCTGATAGACATTTCAGATGTAGTTTCCGATAGGCATTTCAAAAATAGGTGCCGATAGGCATCTCAGATATAGGTGCCGATAGGCATTTCAGATATAGTTGCCGATTGGCATTTTAAAAATAGGTGCCGATAGGCATTTCAGATATAGAAGCCGATAGGCATTTCAAATATAGATGCCGATAAGCATTCCAGATATGGTTGCCGATAGGCATTTCAAATATAGGTGCTGATAGGCATTTTAGATGTAGTTTCCGATAGGCATTTTAAAAATACGTGCCGATAGGCATTTCAGATATAGTTGCCAATTGGCATTTTAAAAATTGGTGCCGATAGGCATTTCAGATATAGGTGCCGATAGGCATTTCAGATATAGTTGCCGATTGGCATCTTAAAAACAGGTGCCGATAGGCATTTCAGATATAGAAGCCGATAGGCATTTCAAATATAGATGCCGATAGGCATTCCAGATATGGTTGCCAATAGGCATTTCAAATATAGGTGCTGATAGGCATTTCAGATGTAGTTTCCGATAGGCATTTCAAAAATAGGTGCCGATAGGCATTTCAGATATAGGTGCCGATAGGCATTTCAGATATAGTTGCCGATTGGCATTTTAAAAATAGATGCCGATAGGCATTTGAGATATAGAAGCCGATAGGCATTTCAAATATAGGTGCCGATAGGCATTCCTAATATGGTTGCCGATAGGCATATCAAATATAGGTGCTGATAGGCATTTCAGATGTAGTTTCCGATAGGCATTTCAAAAATAGGTGCCGATAGGCATTTCAGATATAGGTGCCGATAGGCATTTCAGATATAGTTGCCGATAGCCATTTTAAAAATAGGTGCTGATAGGCATTTCAGATATAGAAGCCGATAGGCATTTCAAATATAGGTGCCGATATTCATTCCAGATATGGTTGCCGATAGGCATTTCAAATATAGGTGCTGATAGGCATTTCAGATGTAGTTTCGGATAGGCATTTTAAAAATAGGTGCCGATAGGCATTTCAGATATAGAAGCCGATAGGCATTTTAAATATAGGTGCCGATAGGCAATCCAGATATGTTTGCCGATAGGCATTTCAAATATAGGTGCTGATAGGCATTTCAGATGTAGTTTCCGATAGGCATTTCAAAAATAGGTGCCGATAGGCATTTCAAATATAGGTGCCGATAGGCATTTTAGATATAGTTCCGATAGCCATTATAAAAATAGGTGCCGATAGGCATTTCAGATATGGAAGCCGATAGGCATTTCAAATATAGGTGCCGATAGGCATTCCAGATATGGTTGCCGATAGGCATATCAAATATAGGTGCTGATAGGCATTTCAGATGTAGTTTCCGATAGGCATTTGAAAAATAGGTGCCGATAGGCATTTTAGATATAGGTGCCAATAGGCATTTCAGATATAGTTGCCGATAGCCATTTTAAAAATAGGTGCCGATAGGCATTTCAGATATAGAAGCCGATAGGCATTTCAAATATAGGTGCCGATAGGCATTCCAGATATGGTTGCCGATAGGCATTTCAAATATAGGTGCTGATAGGCATTTCAGATGTAGTTTCCGATAGGCATTTTAAAAATAGGTGCCAATAGGCATTCCAGATATGGTAGCCGATAGGCATTTCAATTATAGGTGCTGATAGGCATTTCAGATGTAGTTTCCGATAGGCATTTCAAAAATTGGTGCCGATAGGCATTTCAAATATAGGTGCCAATAGGCATTTCAGATATAGTTGCCGTTTGGCATTTTAAAAATAGGTGTTGATAGGCATTTCAGATATAGAAGCCGATAGGTATTTCAAATATAGGTGTCGATAGGCATTTCAGATATGGTTGCCGATAGGCATTTCAAATATAGGTGCTGATAGGCATTTCAGATGTAGTTTCCGATAGCCATTTCAAAAATAGGTGCCGATAAGCATTTCAGATATAGGTTCCGATAGGCATTTCAGATATAGTTGCCGATTGGCATTTTAAAAATAAGTGTCGATAGGCATTTCAGATATAGAAGCCGATAGGCATTTCAAATATAGGTGCCGATAGGCATTCCAGGTATGGTTGCCGATAGGCATTTCAAATATAGGTGCTGATAGGCATTCCAGATGTATTTTCCGATAGGCATTTCAAAAATTGGTGCTGATAGTCATTTCAGATATAGGTGCCGGTAGGCATTTCAGATATAGTTACCGATTGGCATTTTAAAAATAGGTGCCGATAGGCATTTCAGATATAGAAGCCGATAGGTATTTCAAATATAGGTGTCGATATGCATTTCAGATATGGTTGACGATAGGCATTTTAAATATAGGTGCTGATAGGCATTTCAGATTTAGTTTCCGATAGCCATTTTAAAAATAGGTGCCGATAAGCATTTCAGATATAGGTGCCGATAGGCATTTCAGATATAGTTGCCGATTGGCATTTTAAAAATAGGTGCCGATAGGCATTTCAGATATAGAAGCCGATAGGCATTTCAAATATAGGTGCCGATAGTCATTCCAGATATGGTTGCCGATAGGCATTTCAAATATAGGTGCTGATAGGCATTTCAGATGTAGTTTCCGATAGCCATTTCAAAAATAGGTGCCAATAAGCATTTCAGATATAGGTGCCGATAGGGATTTCAGATATAGTTGCCGATTGGCATTTTAAAAATAGGTACCGATAGGCATTTCAAATATAGGTGCTAATAGGCATTCCAGATATGGTTGCCGTTAGGCATTTCAAATATAGGTGCTGATAGGCATTTCAAATGTAGTTTCCGATAGCCATTTCAAAAATAGGTGCCAATAAGCATTTCAGATATAGGTGCCGACAGGGATTTCAGATATAGTTGCCGATTGGCATTTTAAAAATAGGTACCGATAGGCATTTCAGATATAGAAGCCGATAGGCATTTCAAATATAGGTGCCAAAGGCATTCCAGATATGGTTGCCGATAGGCATTTCAAATATAGGTGCTGATAGGCATTTTAGTTGTAGTTTCCGATAGGCATTTCAAAAATTGATGCCGATAGGCATTTCAGATAAAGTTGCCGATTGGCCTTTTAAAAACAGGTGCCGATAGGCATTTCAGATATAGAAGCCGATAGGTATTTCAAATAAAGGGGTCGATAGGCATTTCAGATATGGTTGCCGATAGGCATTTCAAATATAGGAGCAGATAGGCATTTCAGATGTAGTTTCTGAAAGACATTTCAAAAATAGGTGCCGATAGGCATTTCAGATATAGGTGCTGATAGGCATTTCAGATATAGTTGCCGATTGGCATTTTAAAAATAGGTGCCGATAGGCATTTCAGATATAGAAGCCGATAGGCATTTCAAATATAGGTGCCGATAGGCATTTGGGATATGGTTGCCGGTAGGCATTTCAAATATAAGTGCTGATAGGCAATTTAGATGTAGTTTCCGATAGGCATTTTAAAAATAGGTACCTATAGGCATTTCAGATATAGGTGCCGATAGGCATTTCAGATATAGTTGCCAATTGGCATTTTTTAAAATAGGTGTCGATAAGCATTTCAAATATAGAAGCCGATAGGCATTTCAAATATAGGTGCCGATAGGCATTCCAGATATGGTTGCCGATAGGCATTTCAAATATAGGTGCTGATAGGCATTTTAGATGTAGTTTCCGATAGGCATTTCAAAAATTGATGCCGATAGGCATTTCAGATATAAGTGCCGATAGGCATTTCAGATATAGTTGCCGATTGGCATTTTAAAAACAGGTGCCGATAGGCATTTCAGATATAGAAGCCGATAGGTATTTCAAATAAAGGTGTCGATAGGCATTTCAGATATGGTTGCCGATAGGCATTTTAAATATAGGAGCAGATAGGCATTTCAGATGTAGTTTTCGATAGGCATTTCAAAAATTGGTGCCGATTGGCATTTCAGATATAGGTGCCGATAGGCATTTCAGATATAGTTTCCGATTGGCATTTTAAAAATAGGTGCCGATAGGCATTTCAGATATAGAAGCCGATAGGTATTTATAATATAGGTGTCGATAGGCATTTCAGATATGGTTGCCGATAGGCATTTCAAATATAGGTGCTGATAGGCATTTCAGATGTAGTTTCCGATAGGCATTTCAAAAATAGGTGCCGATAGGCATTTCAGATATAGGTGCCGATAGGCATATCAGATATAGTTGCCGATAGGCATTTTAAATATAGGTGCCGATAGGCATTTCAAATATAGGTGTCGATAGGCATTTCAGATATAAATGCCGAAAGGCATTTCAGATATAGGTGCCGATAGGCATTTCTGATGTGGTTGCCGATAGGCATTTCAAATATAGGTGCTGATAGGCACTTCAGATGTAGTTTTCGATAGGCATTTCAAAAATAGGTGCCGATAGGCATTTCAGATATAGGTGCCGATAGGCACTTCAGATATAGTTGCCGATTGGCATTTTTAAAATAGGTGCCGCTAGGCATTTCAGATATAGAAGCCGATAGGCATTTCAAATATAGGTGCCGATAGGCATTCCAAATATGGTTACCGATAGGCATTTCAAATATAGGTGCTGATAGGCATTTCAGTTGTAGTTTCCGATAGGCATTTCAAAAATAGGTGCCGATAGGCATTTCAGATATAGGTGCCGTTAGGCATTTCAGATATAGTTGCCGATTGGCATTTTAAAAATAGGTGCCGATAGGCATTTCAGATATAGAAGCCGATAGGCATTTCAAATATAGGTGCCGATAGGCATTTCAAATATAGGTGCTGATAGGCATTTCAGATGTAGTTTCAGATAGGCATTTCAAAAATAGGTGCCAATAGGCATTTCAGATAAAGGTGCCAATAGGCATTTCAGATATAGTCGCCGATAGCCATTTTAAAAATAGGAGCCGATAGGCATTTCAGATATAGAAGCCGATAGGCATTTCAAATATAGGTGCCGATAGGCATTCCAGATATGGTTGCCGATAGGCATTTCAAATATAGGTGCTGATGGGCATTTCAGATGTAGTTTCCGATAGGCATTTTAAAAATAGGTGCCGAAAGGCATTTCAGATATAGAAGCCGATAGGCATTTCAAATATAGGTGCCGATGGGCATTTCAAATATAGGTGTCGATAGGCATTTCAGATATAAATGCCGAAAGGCATTTCAGATATAGGTGCCGATAGGCATTTCTGATGTGGTTGCCGATAGGCATTTCAAATATAGGTGCTGATAGGCACTTCAGATGTAGTTTTCGATAGGCATTTCAAAAATAGGTGCCGATAGGCATTTCAGATATAGGTGCCGATAGGCACTTCAGATATAGTTGCCGATTGGCATTTTTAAAATAGGTGCCGCTAGGCATTTCAGATATAGAAGCCGATAGGCATTTCAAATATAGGTGCCGATAGGCATTCCAAATATGGTTGCCGATAGGCATTTCAAATATAGGTGCTGATAGGCATTTCAGTTGCAGTTTCCGATAGGCATTTCAAAAATAGGTGCCGATAGGCATTTCAGATATAGGTGCCGTTAGGCATTTCAGATATAGTTGCCGATTGGCATTTTAAAAATAGGTGCCGATAGGCATTTCAGATATAGAAGCCGATAGGCATTTCAAATATAGGTGCCGATAGGTATTCAAGATATGGTTGCCGATAGGCATTTCAAATATAGGTGCTGATAGGCATTTCAGATGTAGTTTCAGATAGGCATTTCAAAAATAGGTGCCAATAGGCATTTCAGATAAAGGTGCCGATAGGCATTTCAGATA
The DNA here is from genome assembly GCA_034508555.1 of Venustoraphidia nigricollis. Classification (NCBI taxonomy): domain Eukaryota; kingdom Metazoa; phylum Arthropoda; class Insecta; order Raphidioptera; family Raphidiidae; genus Venustoraphidia; species Venustoraphidia nigricollis. The sequence goes on along the minus strand of JAVRKA010000176.1, from coordinate 158,267 downwards.
TAGTCGCCGATAGCCATTTTAAAAATAGGAGCCGATAGGCATTTCAGATATAGAAGCCGATAGGAATTTCAAATATAGGTGCCGATAGGCATTCCAGATATGGTTGCCGATAGGCATTTCAAATATAGTTGCTGATAGGCATTTCAGATGTAGTTTCCGATAGGCATTTTAAAAATAGGTGCCGATAGGCATTTCAGATATAGAAGCCGATAGGCATTTCAAATATAGGTGCCGATAGGCATTCCAGATATGGTTGCCGATAGGCATTTCAAATATAGGTGCTGATAGGCATTTCAGATGTAGTTTCCGATAGGCATTTCAAAAATAGGTGAAGATAGGCATTTCAGATATATGTGCCGATAGGCATTTCAGATATAGTTGCCGATAGCCATTTTAAAAATAGGTGCCGATAGGCATTTCAGATATAGAAGCCGATAGGCATTTCAAATATAGGTGCCGATAGGCATTCCAAATATGGTTGCCGATAGGCATTTCAAATATAGGTGCTGATAGGCATTTCAGTTGTAGTTTCCGATAGGCATTTCAAAAATAGGTGCCGATAGGCATTTCAGATATAGGTGCCGTTAGGCATTTCAGATATAGTTGCCGATTGGCATTTTAAAAATAGGTGCCGATAGGCATTTCAGATATAGAAGCCGATAGGCATTTCAAATATAGGTGCCGATAGGTATTCCAGATATGGTTGCCGATAGGCATTTCAAATATAGGTGCTGATAGGCATTTCAGATGTAGTTTCAGATAGGCATTTCAAAAATAGGTGCCAATAGGCATTTCAGATAAAGGTGCCGATAGGCATTTCAGATATAGTCGCCGATAGCCATTTTAAAAATAGGAGCCGATAGGCATTTCAGATATAGAAGCCGATAGGCATTTCAAATATAGGTGCCGATAGGCATTCCAGATATGGTTGCCGATAGGCATTTCAAATATAGGTGCTGATAGGCATTTCAGATGTAGTTTCCGATAGGCATTTTAAAAATAGGTGCCGATAGGCATTTCAGATATAGAAGCCGATAGGCATTTCAAATATAGGTGCCGATAGGCATTCCAGATATGGTTGCCGATAGGCATTTCAAATATAGGTGCTGATAGGCATTTCAGATGTAGTTTCCGATAGGCATTTCAAAAATAGGTGAAGATAGGCATTTCAGATATATGTGCCGATAGGCATTTCAGATATAGTTGCCGATAGCCATTTTAAAAATAGGTGCCGATAGGCATTTCAGATATAGAAGCCGATAGGCATTTCAAATATAGGTGCCGATAGGCATTCCAGATATGGTTGCCGATAGGCATTTCAAATATAGGTGCTGATAGGCATTTCAGATGTAGTTTCCGATAGGCATTTCAAAAATTGATGCCGATAGGCATTTCAGATATAGTTGCCGATTGGAATCTTAAAAACAGGTGCCGATAGGCATTTCAGATATAGAAGCCGATAGGCATTTCAAATATAGGTGCCGATAGGCATTCCAGATATGGTTGCCGATAGGCATATCAAATATAGGTGCTGATAGGCATTTCAGATGTAGTTTCCGATAGGCATTTCAAAAATAGGTGCCGATAGGCATTTCAGATATAGGTGCCGATAGGCATTTCAGATATAGTTGCCGATAGCCATTTTAAAAATAGGTGCCGATAGGCATTTCAGATATAGAAGCCGATAGGCATTTCAAATATAGGTGCCGATAGGCATTCCAGATATGGTTGCCGATAGGCATTTGAAATATAGGTGCTGATAGGCATTTCAGATGTAGTTTCCGATAGGCAATTTAAAAATAGGTGCCGATAGGCATTTCAGATATAGAAGCCGATAGGCATTTCAAATATAGGTGCCGATAGGCAATCCAGATATGGTTGCCGATAGGCATTTCAAATATAGGTGCTGATAGGCATTTCAGATGTAGTTTCCGATAGGCATTTCAAAATTAGGTGTTGATAGGCATTTCAGATATAGGTGCCGATAGGCATTTTAGATACAGTTGCCAATAGCCATTATAAAAATAGGTGCCGATAGGCATTTCAGATATAGAAGCCGATAGGCATATCAAATATAGGTGCCGATAGGCATTCCAGATATGGTTGCCGATAGGCATATCAAATATAGGTGCTGATAGGCATTTCAGATGTAGTTTCCGATAGGCATTTCAAAAATAGGTGCCGATAGGCATTTCAGATATAGGTGCCGATAGGCATTTCAGATATAGTTGCCGATAGCCATTTTAAAAATAGGTGCCGATAGACATTTCAGATATAGAAGCCGATAGGCATTTCAAATATAGGTACCGATAGGCATTCCAGATATGGTTGCCGATAGGCATTTCAAATATAGGTGCTGATAGGCATTTCAGATGTAGTTTCCGATAGGCATTTTAAAAATAGGTGCCGATAGGCATTCCAGATATAGTTGCCGATAGGCATTTCAAATATAGGTGCTGATAGGCATTTCAGATGTAGTTTCCGATAGGCATTTCAAAAATTGGTGCCAATAGGCATTTCAAATATAGGTGCCGATAGGCATCTCAGATATAGTTGCCGTTTGGCATTTTAAAAATAGGTGTTGATAGGCATTTCAGATATAGAAGCCGATAGGTATTTCAAATATAGGTGTCGATAGGCATTTCAGATATGGTTGCCGATAGGCATTTCAAATATAGGTGCTGATAGGCATTTCAGATGTAGTTTCCGATAGCCATTTCAAAAATAGGTGCCGATAAGCATTTCAGATATAGGTGCCGATAGGCATTTCAGATATAGTGGCCGATTGGCATTATAAAAATAGGTGTCGACAGGCATTTCAGATATAGAAGCCGATAGGCATTTCAAATATAGGTGCCGATAGGCATTCCAGATATGGTTGCCGATAGGCATTTCAAATATAGGTGCCGATAGGCATTCCAGATGTATTTTCCGATAGGCATTTCAAAAATTGGTGCCGATAGGCATTTCAGATATAGGTGCCGATAGGCATTTCAGATATAGTTACCGATTGGCATTTTAAAAATAGGTGCCGATAGGCATTTCAGATATAGAAGCCGATAGGTATTTCAAATATAGGTGTCAATAGGCATTTCAGATATGGTTGACGATAGGCATTTCAAATATAGGAGCAGATAGGCATTTCAGATGTAGTTTCCGAAAGACATTTCAAAAATAGGTGCCGATAGGCATTTCAGATATAGGTGCCGATAGGCATTTCAGATATAGTTGCCGATTGGCATTTTAAAAATAGGTACCGATAGGCATTTCAGATATAGAAGCCGATAGGCATTTCAAATATAGGTGCCGATAGGCATTCCAGAAATGGTTGCCGATAGGCATTTCAAATATAAGTGCGATTGGCATTTTAAAAATAGGTGCCGATAGGCATTTTAGATGTAGTTTCCGATAGGCATTTCAAAAATAGTTGCCGATAGGCATTTCAGATATAGGTGCCGATTGGCATATCAGATATAGTTGCCGATAGGCATTTAAAATATAGGTGCCGATAGGCATTTCAAATATAGGTGTCGATAGGCATTTCAGATATAAATGCCGAAAGGCATTTCAGATATGGGTGCCGATAGGCATTTCTGATGTGGTTGCCGATAGGCATTTAAATATAGGTGCCGATAGGCATTTCAGATATAGTTGCCGATAACCATTTTAAAAATAGGTGCCGATAGGCATTTCAGATATAGTTGCCAATTGGCATTTTAAAAATAGGTGCCGATAGGCATTTCAGATATAGAAGCCGATAGGCATTTCAAATATAGGTGCCGATAGGCATTCCAGATATGGTTGCCGATAGGCATTTCACATATAAGTGCTGATAGGCATTTCAGATGTAGTTTCCGATAGGCATTTCAAAAATAGGTGCCGATAGGCATTTCAGATATAAGTGCCGATAGGCACTTCAGATATAGTTGCCGATTGGCATTTTAAAAATAGGTGCCGCTAGGCATTTCAAATATAGAAGCCGATAGGCATTTCAAATATAGGTGCCGATAGGCATTCCAAATATGGTTGCCGATAGGCATTTCAAATATAGGTGCTGATAGGAATTTCAAATGTAGTTTCCGATAGGCATTTCAAAAATAGGTGCCGATAGGCATTTCAGATATAGTTGCCGATAGCCATTTTAAAAATAGGTGCCGATAGGCATTTCAGATATAGTTGCCGATTGGAATTTTAAAAATAGGGGCCGATAGGCATTTCAGATATAGAAGCTGATAGGAATTTCAAATATAGGTGCCGATAGGCATTCCAGATATGGTTGCCGATAGGCATTTCACATATAAGTGCTGATAGGCATTTCAGATGTAGTTTCCGATAGGCATTTCAAAAATAGGTGCCGATAGGCATTTCAGATATAGGTGCCGATAGGCATTTCAGATATAGTTGCCGATTGGCATTTTAAAAATAGGTGCCGATAGGCATTTCAGATATAGAAGCCGATAGGCATTTCAAATATAGGTACCGATAAGCATTCCAGATATGGTTGCTGATAGGCATTTCAAATATAGGTGCTGATAGACATTTCAGATGTAGTTTCCGATAGGCATTTCAAAAATAGGTGCCGATGGGCATTTCAGATATAGAAGCCGATAGGCATTTTAAATATAGGTGCCGATAGGCATTCCAGATATGGTTGCCGATAGGCATTTCACATATAAGTGCTGATAGGCATTTCAGATGTAGTTTCCGATAGGCATTTCAAAAATAGGTGCTGATAGGCATTTCAGATATAGGTGCCGATAGGCACTTCAGATATAGTTGCCGATTGGCATTTTAAAAAAAGGTGCCGCTAGGCATTTCAAATATAGAAGCCGATAGGCATTTCAAATATAGGTGCCGATAGGCTTTCCAAATATGGTTGCCGATAGGCATTTCGAATATAGGTGCTGATAGGAATTTCAGATGTAGTTTCCGATAGGCATTTCAAAAATAGGTGCCGATAGGCATTTCAGATATTGGTGCCGATAGGCATTTCAGATATAGTTGCCGATAGCCATTTTAAAAATAGGTGCCGATAGGCATTTCAGATATAGTTGCCGATTGGCATTTTAAAAATAGGTGCCGATAGGCATTTCAGATATAGAAGCCGATAGGCATTTCAAATATAAGTGCCGATAGGCATTCCTTGTTTTGGTTGCCGATAGGCATTTCACATATAAGTGCTGATAGGCATTTCAGATGTAGTTTCCGATAGGCATTTCAAAAATAGGTGCCGATAGGCATTTCAGATATAGGTGCCGATAGGCATTTAGGATATAGTTGCCGATTGGCATTTTAAAAATAGGTGCCGATAGGCATTTCAGATATAGAAGCCGATAGGCATTTCAAATATAGGTGCCGATAATCATTCCAGATATGGTTGCTGATAGGCATTTCAAATATAGGTGCTGATAGACATTTCAGATGTAGTTTCCGATAGGCATTTCAAAAATAGGTGCCGATAGGCATTTCAGATAGAGGTGCCGATAGGCATTTCAGATATAGTTGCCGATTGGCATTTTAAAAATAGGTGCCGATAGGCATTTCAGATATAGAAGCCGATAGGTATTTCAAATATAGGTGTCGATAGGCATTTCAGATATGGTTGCCAATAGGCATTTCAAATATAGGTGCTGATAGGCATTTCAGATGTAGTTTCCGATTGGCATTTTAAAAATAGGTGCCGATAGGCATTTCAGATATAGAAGCCGATAGGTATTTCAAATATAGGTGTCGATAGGCATTTCAGATATGGTTGCCAATAGGCATTTCAAATATAGGTGCTGATAGGCATATCAGATATAGTTGCCGATAGGCATTTAAAATATAGGTGCCGATAGGCATTTCAAATATAGGTGCTGATAGGCATTTCAGATGTAGTTTCACATAGGCATTTCAAAAACAGGTGCCGATAGGCATTTCAGATAAAGGTGCCGATAGGCATTTCAGATATAGTTGCCGATAGCCATTTTAAAAATAGGAGCCGATAGGCATTTCAGATACAGAAGCCGATAGGCATTTCAAATATAGGTGCCGATAGGCATTCCAGATATGGTTCCCGATAGGCATTTCAAATATAGGTGCTGATAGGCATTTCAGATGTACTTTCTGATAGGCATTTTAAAAATAGGTGCCGATAGGCATTTCAGATATAGAAGCCGATAGGCATTTCAAATATAGGTGCCCATAGGCATTCCAGATATTGTTGCCGATAGGCATTTCAAATATAGGTGCTGATAGGCATTTCAGATGTAGTTTCCGATAGGCATTTCAAAAATAGGTGCCGATAAACATTTCAGATATAGGTGCCGATAGGCATTTCAGATATAGTTGCCGATAGCCATTTTAAAAATAGGTGCCGATAGGCATTTCAGATATAGAAGCCGATAGGCATTTCAAATATAGGTGCCGATAGGCATTCCAGATATGGTTGCCGATAGGCATTTCAAATATTGGTGCTGATAGGCATTTCAGATGTAGTTTCCGATAGGCATTTCAAAAATAGGTACCGTTAGGCATTTCTAATATAGGTGCCGATAGGCATTCCAGATATGGTTGCCGATAGGCATTTCAAATATAGGTGCTGATAGGCATTTTAGATGTAGTTTCCGATAGGCATTTCAAAAATAGGTGCCGATAGGCATTTCAGATATAGGTGCCGATAGCCATTTCAGATATAGTTGCCGATAGCCATTTTAAAAATAGGTGCCGATAGGCTTTTCAGATATAGAAGCCGATAGGCATTTCAAATATAGGTGCCGATAGGCATTCCAGATATGTTTGCCGATAGGCATTTCAAATAATGGTGCTGATAGGCATTCCAGATGTATTTTCCGATAGGCATTTCAAAATTTGATGCCGATAGGCATTTCAGATATAGGTGCCGATAGGCATTTCAGATATAGTTGCCGATTGGCAATTTAAAAATAGGTGCCGATAGGCATTTCAGATATAGAACCTGATAGGCATTTCAAAAATAGGTGCCAATAGGCATTCCAGATATGGTTGCCGATAGGCATTTCAAATATAGATGCTGATAGGCATTTCAGATGTAGTTTCCGATAGGCATTTCAAAAATTGGTGCCGATTGGCATTTTAGATATAGGTGCCGATAGGCATTTCAGATATAGTTGCCGATTGGCATTTTAAAAATAGGTGCCGATCGGCATTTCAGATATAGAAGCCGATAGGTATTTCAAAAATAGGTGTCGATAGGCATTTCAGATATGGTTGCCGATAGGCATTTCAAATATAGGTGCTGATAGGCATTTCAGATGTAGTTTCTGATAGGCATTTCAAAAATTGGTGCCGATTGGCATTTCAGATATAGGTGCCGATAGGCATTTCAGATATAGTTGCCGATTGGCAATTTAAAAATAGGTGCCTATAGGCATTTCAGATATAGAAGCCGATAGGTATTTCAAATATAGGTGTCGATAGGCATTTCGGATATGGTTGCTGATAGGCATTTCAAATATAGGTGCTTATAGGCATTTCAGATGTTGTTTCCGATAGGCATTTCAAAAATAGGTGCCGATAGGCATTTCAGATATAGGTGCCGATAGGCATTTTAGATATAGTTGCCGATTAGCATTTTAAAAATAGGTGCCGATAGGCATTTTAGATGTAGTTTCCGATAGGCATTTCAAAAATAGTTGCCGATAGGCATTTCAGATATAGGTGCCGATAGGCATTTAAAATATAGGTGCCGATAGGCATTTCAAATATAGGTGTCGATAGGCATTTCAGATATAAATGCCGAAAGGCATTTCAGATATGGGTGCCGATAGGCATTTCTGATGTGGTTGCCGATAGGCATTTCAAATATAGGTGCTGATAGGAATTTCAGATGTAGTTTCCGATAGGCATTTCAAAAATAGGTGCCGATAGGCATTTCAGATATAGGTGCCGATAGGCATTTCAGATATAGTTGCCGATAGCCATTTTAAAAATAGGTGCCGATAGGCATTTCAGATATAGTTGCCGATTGGAATTTTAAAAATAGGTGCCGATAGGCATTTCAGATATAGAAGCTGATAGGCATTTCAAATATAGGTGCCGATAGGCATTCCAGATATGGTTGCCGATAGGCATTTCACATATAAGTGCTGATAGGCATTTCAGATGTAGTTTCCGATAGGCATTTCAAAAATAGGTGCCGATAAGCATTTCAGATATAGGTGACGATAGGCATTCCAGATATAGAAGCCAATAGGCATTTCAAATATAGGTACCGATAGGCATTTCAGATATAGAAGCCGATAGGCATTTCAAATATAGGTACCGATAGGCATTTCAGATATAGGTGCCGATAGGCATTTCAGATATAGTTGCCGATTGGCATTTTAAAAATAGGTGCCGATAGGCATTTTAGATGTAGTTTCCGATAGGCATTTCAAAAATAGGTGCCGATAGGCATTTCAGATATAGGTGACGATAGGCATTTCAGATATAGTTGCCAATTGGCATTTTAAAATAGGTGCCGATAGGCATTTCAGATATAGAAGCCGATAGGCATTTGAGATATAGGTGCCGATAGGCATTCCAGATATGGTTGCCGATTGGCATTTTAAAAAATGGGTGCTGATAGGCATTTCAGATGTAGTTTCCGATAGGCATTTCAAAAATAGGTGCCGATAGGCATTTCAGATATAGGTGCCGATAGGCATTTCAGATATAGTTGCCGATTGGCATTTTAAAAATAGGTGTCGATAGGCATTTTAGATGTAGTTTCCGATAGGCATTTCAAAAATAGGTGCCGATAGGCATTTCAGATATAGGTGCCGATAGGCATATCAGATATAGTTGCCGATAGGCATTTAAAATATAGGTGCCGATAGGCATTTCAAATATAGGTGGCGATAGGCATTTCAGATATAAATGCGGAAAGGCATTTTAGATATAGGTGCCGATAGGCATTTCTGATGTGGTTGCCGATTGGCATTTTAAATATAGGTGCTGATAGGCATTTCACATGTAGTTTTCGATAGGCATTTCAAAAATAGGTGCCGATAGGCATTTCAGATATAGGTGCCGATAGGCACTTCAGATATAGTTGCCGATTGGCATTTTAAAAATAGGTGCCGCTAGGCATTTCAGATATAGAAGGAGATAGGCATTTCAAATATAGGTGCCGATAGGCATTCCCAATATGGTTGCCGATAGGCATTTCAAATATAGGCGCTGATAGGCATTTCAGTTGTAGTTTCCGATAGGCATTTCAAAAATAGGTGCAGATAGGCATTTCAGATATAGGTGCCGTTAGGCATTTCAGATATAGTTGCCGATTGGCATTGTAAAAATAGGTGCCGATAGGCATTTCAGATATAGAAGCCGATAGGCATTTTAAATATAGGTGCCGATAGGCATTCCAGATATGGTTGCCGATAGGCATTTCAAATATAAGTGCTGATAGGCATTTCAGATGTAGTTTCAGATAGGCAATTCAAAAATAAGTGCCGATAGGCATTTCAGATAAAGGTGCCGATAGGCATTTCAGATATAGTTGCCGATAGCCATTTTAAAAATAGGAGCCGATAGGCATTTCAGATATAGAAGCCGATAGGCATTTCAAATATAGGTGCCGATAGGCATTCCAGATATGTTTGCCGATAGGCATTTCAAATATAGGTGCTGATAGGCATTTCAGATGTAGTTTCCGATAGGCATTTTAAAATAGGTGCCGATAGGCATTTCAGATATAGAAGCCGATAGGCATTTCAAATATAGGTGCCGATAGGCATTCCAGATATGGTTGCCGATAGGCATTTCAAATATAGGTGCTGATAGGCATTTCAGATGTAGTTTACGATAGTTATTTCAAAAATAGGTGCCGATAGGCATTTCAGATATAGGTGCCGATAGGCATTTCAGATATAGTTGCCGATAGCCATTTTAAAATAGGTGCCGATAGGCATTTCAGATATAGAAGCCAATAGGCATTTAAAATATAGGTGCCAATAGGCATTCCAGATATGGTTGCCGATAGGCATTTCAAATATAGATGCTGATAGGCATTTCAAATGTAGTTTCCGGTAGGCATTTCAAAAATTGGTGCCGATTGGCATTTTAGATTTAGGTGCCGATAGGCATTTCAGATATAGTTGCCGATTGGCATTTTAAAAATAGGTGCCGATTGGCATTTCAGATATAGGTGCCGATAGGCATTTCAGATATAGAAGCCGATAGGTATTTCAAATATAGGTGTCGATAGGCATTTTAGATATGGTTGCCGATAGGCATTTCAAATATAGGTGCTGATAGGCATTTCAGATGTAGCTTCCGATAGGCATTTCAAAAATAGGTGCCGATAGGCATTTCAGATATAGGTGCCGATAGGCATTTCAGATATAGTTGCCGATTGGCATTTTAAAAATAGGTGCCGATAGGCATTTTAGATGTAGTTTCCGATAGGCATTTCAAAAATAGGTGCCGATAGGCATTTCAGATATAGGTGCCGATAGGCATATCAGATATAGTTGCCGATAGGCATTTAAAATATAGGTGCCGATAGGCATTTCAAATATAGGTGTCGATAGGCATTTCAGTTATAAATGCCGAAAGGCATTTCAGATATAGTTGCCGATAGGCATTTCTGATGTGGTTGCCGATAGGCATTTCAAATATAGGTGCTGATAGGCATTTCAGATGTAGTTTTCGATAGGCATTTCAAAAACAGGTGCCGATAGGCATTTCAGATATAGGTGCCGATAGGCACTTCAGATATAGTTGCCGATTGGCATTTTAAAAATAGGTGCCGCTAGGCATTTCAAATATAGAAGCCGATAGGCATTTCAAATATAGGTGCTGATATTAATTTCAGATGTAGTTTCCGATAGGTATTTCAAAAATAGGTGCCGATAGGCATTTCAGATATAGGTGCCGATAGGCATTTCAGATATAGTTGCCGATAGCCATTTTAAAAATAGGTGCCGATAGGCATTTCAGATATAGTTGCCGATTGGCATTTTAAAAATAGGTGCCGATAGGCATTTCAGATATAGAAGCCGATAGGCATTTCAAATATAGGTGCCGATAGGCATTCCAGATATGGTTGCCGATAGGCATTTCACATATAAGTGCTGATAGGCATTTCAGATGTAGTTTCCGATAGGCATTTCAAAAATAGGTGCCGATAGGCATTTCAGATATAGGTGCCGATAGGCATTTCAGATATAGTTGCCGATTGGCATTTTAAAAATAGGTGCCGATAGGCATTTCAGATATAGAAGCCGATAGGCATTTAAAATATAGGTGCCGATAAGCATTCCAGATATGGTTGCTGATAGGCATTTCAAATATAGGTGCTGATAGACATTTCAGATGTAGTTTCCGATAGGCATTTCAAAAATAGGTGCCGATAGGCATTTCAGATATAGGTGCCGATAGGCATTTCAGATATAGTTGCCAATTGGCATTTTAAAATAGGTGCCGATAGGCATTTCAGATATAGAAGCCGATAGGCATTTAAGATATAGGTGCCGATAGGCATTCCAGATATGGTTGCCGATTGGCATTTCAAATATAGGTGCTGATAGGCATTTCAGATGTAGTTTCCGATAAGCATTTCAAAAATTGATGCCGATAGGCATTTCAGATATAGGTGCCGATAGGCATTTCAGATATAGTTGCCGATTGGCATTTTAAAAATAGGTGCCGATAGGCATTTCAGATATAGAAGCCGATAGGTATTTCAAATATAGCTGTCGATAGGCATTTCAGATATGGTTGCCGATAGGCATTTCAGATGTAGTTTCCGATAGGCATTTCAAAAATTGGTGCGGATAGGCATTTCAGATATAGGTGCCGATAGGCATTTCAGATATAGTTACCGATTTGCATTTTAAAAATAGGTGCCGATAGGCATTTCAGATATAGTTGCCGATAGCCATTTTAAAAATAGGTGCCGATAGGCATTTCAGATATAGAAGCCGATAGGCATTTCAAATATAGGTGCCGATAGGCATTCCAGATATGGTTGCCGATAGGCATTTCAAATATTGGTGCTGATAGGCATTTCAGATGTAGTTTCCGATAGGCATTTCAAAAATAGGTACCGATAGGCATTTCAGATATAGGTGCCGATAGGCATTCCAGATATGGTTGCCGATAGGCATTTCAAATATAGGTGCTGATAGGCATTTAAGATGTAGTTTCCGATAGGCATTTCAAAAATAGGTGCCGATAGGCATTTCAGATATAGGTGCCGATAGCCATTTCAGATATAGTTGCCGATAGCCATTTTAAAAATAGGTGCCGATAGGCTTTTCAGATATAGAAGCCGATAGGCATTTCAAATATAGGTGCCGATAGGCATTCCAGATATGTTTGCCGATAGGCATTTCAAATAATGGTGCTGATAGGCATTCCAGATGTATTTTCCGATAGGCATTTCAAAATTTGATGCCGATAGGCATTTCAGATATAGGTGCCGATAGGCATTTCAGATATAGTTGCCGATTGGCAATTTAAAAATAGGTGCCGATAGGCATTTCAGATATAGAAGCCGATAGGCATTTCAAAAATAGGTGCCAATAGGCATTCCAGATATGGTTGCCGATAGGCATTTCAAATATAGATGCTGATAGGCATTTCAGATGTAGTTTCCGATAGGCATTTCAAAAATTGGTGCCGATTGGCATTTTAGATATAGGTGCCGATAGGCATTTCAGATATAGTTGCCGATTGGCATTTTAAAAATAGGTGCCGATCGGCATTTCAGATATAGAAGCCGATAGGTATTTCAAAAATAGGTGTCGATAGGCATTTCAGATATGGTTGCCGATAGGCATTTCAAATATAGGTGCTGATAGGCATTTCAGATGTAGTTTCCGATAGGCATTTCAAAAATAGGTGCCGATAGGCATTTCAGATATAGGTGCCGATAGGCATTTCAGATATAGTTGCCGATTGGCATTTTAAAAATAGGTGCCGATAGGCATTTTAGATGTAGTTTCCGATAGGCATTTCAAAAATAGGTGCCGATAGGCATTTCAGATATAGGTGCTGATAGGCATATCAGATATAGTTGCCGATAGGCATTTAAAATATAGGTGCCGATAGGCATTTCAAATATAGGTGCTGATAGGCATTTCAGATGTAGTTTCACATAGGCATTTCAAAAATAGGTGCCGATAGGCATTTCAGATAAAGGTGGCGATAGGCATTTCAGATATAGTTGCCGATAGCCATTTTAAAAATAGGAGCCGATAGGCATTTCAGATACAGAAGCCGATAGGCATTTCAAATATAGGTGCCGATAGGCATTCCAGATATGGTTGCCGATAGGCATTTCAAATATAGGTGCTGATAGGCATTTCAGATGTACTTTCCGATAGGCATTTTAAAAATAGGTGCCGATAGGCATTTCAGATATAGAAGCCGATAGGCATTTCAAATATAGGTGCCGATAGGCATTCCAGATATGGTTGCCGATAGGCATTTCAAATATAGGTGCTGATAGGCATTTCAGATGTAGTTTCCGATAGGCATTTCAAAAATAGGTGCCGATAAACATTTCAGATATAGGTGCCGATAGGCATTTCAGATATAGTTGCCGATAGCCATTTTAAAAATAGGTGCCGATAGGCATTTCAGATATAGAAGCCGATAGGCATTTCAAATATAGGTGCCGATAGGCATTCCAGATATGGTTGCCGATAGGCATTTCAAATATTGGTGCTGATAGGCATTTCAGATGTAGTTTCCGATAGGCATTTCAAAAATAGGTACCGATAGGCATTTCAGATATAGGTGCCGAGAGGCATTCCAGATATGGTTGCCGATAGGCATTTCAAATATAGGTGCTGATAGGCATTTTAGATGTAGTTTCCGATAGGCATTTCAAAAATAGGTGCCGATAGGCATTTCAGATATAGGTGCCGATAGCCATTTCAGATATAGTTGCCGATAGCCATTTTAAAAATAGGTGCCGATAGGCTTTTCAGATATAGAAGCCGATAGGCATTTCAAATATAGGTGCCGATAGGCATTCCAGATATGTTTGCCGATAGGCATTTCAAATAATGGTGCTGATAGGCATTCCAGATGTATTTTCCGATAGGCATTTCAAAATTTGATGCCGATAGGCATTTCAGATATAGGTGCCGATAGGCATTTCAGATATAGTTGCCGATTGGCAATTTAAAAATAGGTGCCGATAGGCATTTCAGATATAGAAGCCGATAGGCATTTCAAAAATAGGTGCCAATAGGCATTCCAGATATGGTTGCCGATAGGCATTTCAAATATAGATGCTGATAGGCATTTCAGATGTAGTTTCCGATAGGCATTTCAAAAATTGGTGCCGATTGGCATTTTAGATATAGGTGCCGATAGGCATTTCAGATATAGTTGCCGATTGGCATTTTAAAAATAGGTGCCGATCGGCATTTCAGATATAGAAGCCGATAGGTATTTCAAAAATAGGTGTCGATAGGCATTTCAGATATGGTTGCCGATAGGCATTTCAAATATATGTGCTGATAGGCATTTCAGATGTAGTTTCTGATAGGCATTTCAAAAATTGGTGCCGATTGGCATTTCAGATATAGGTGCCGATAGGCATTTCAGATATAGTTGCCGATTGGCAATTTAAAAATAGGTGCCTATAGGCATTTCAGATATTGAAGCCGATAGGTATTTCAAATATAGGTGTCGATAGGCATTTCAGATATGGTTGCTGATAGGCATTTCAAATATAGGTGCTTATAGGCATTTCAGATGTTGTTTCCGATAGGCATTTCAAAAATAGGTGCCGATAGGCATTTCAGATATAGGTGCCGATAGGCATTTTAGATATAGTTGCCGATTGGCATTTTTAAAATAGGTGCCGATAGGCATTTTAGATGTAGTTTCCGATAGGCATTTCAAAAATAGTTGCCGATAGGCATTTCAGATATAGGTGCCGATAGGCATATCAGATATAGTTGCCGATAGGCATTTAAAATATAGGTGCCGATAGGCATTTCAAATATAGGTGTCGATAGGCATTTCAGATATAAATGCCGAAAGGAATTTCAGATATGGGTGCCGATAGGCATTTCTGATGTGGTTGCCGATAGGCATTTCAAATATAGGTGCTGATAGGAATTTCAGATGTATTTTCCGATAGGCATTTCAAAAATAGGTGCCGATAGGCATTTCAGATATAAGTGCCGATAGGCATTTCAGATATAGTTGCCGATAGCCATTTTAAAAATAGGTGCCGATAGGCATTTCAGATATAGTTGCCGATTGGAATTTTAAAAATAGGTGCCGATAGGCATTTCAGATATAGAAGCTGATAGGCATTTCAAATATAGGTGCCGATAGGCATTCCAGATATGGTTGCCGATAGGCATTTCACATATAAGTGCTGATAGGCATTTCAGATGTAGTTTCCGATAGGCATTTCAAAAATAGGTGCCGATAAGCATTTCAGATATAGGTGCCGATAGGCATTTCAGATATAGTTGCCGATTGGCATTTTAAAAATAGGTGCCGGTAGGCATTTCAGATATAGAAGCCGATAGGCATTTCAAATATAGGTACCGATAAGCATTCCAGATATGGTTGCTGATAGGCATTTCAAATATAGGTGCTGATAGACATTTCAGATGTAGTTTCCGATAGGCATTTCAAAAATAGGTGCCGATAGGCATTTCAGATATAGGTGACGATAGGCATTTCAGATATAGTTGCCAATTGGCATTTTAAAATAGGTGCCGATAGGCATTTCAGATATAGAAGCCGATAGGCATTTGAGATATAGGTGCCGATAGGCATTCCAGATATGGTTGCCGATTGGCATTTTAAAAAATAGGTGCTGATAGGCATTTCAGATGTAGTTTCCGATAGGCATTTCAAAAATTAATGCCGATAGGCATTTCAGATATAGGTGCCGATAGGCATTTCGGATATAGTTGCCGATTGGCATTTTAAAAATAGGTGCCGATTGGCATTTTAGATGTAGTTTCCGATAGGCATTTCAAAAATAGGTGCCGATAGGCATTTCAGATATAGGCGCCGATAGGCATATCAGATATAGTTGCCGATAGGCATTTAAAATATAGGTGCCGATAGGCATTTCAAATATAGGTGGCGATAGGCATTTCAGATATAAATGCGGAAAGGCATTTTAGATATAGGTGCCGATAGGCATTTCTGATGTGGTTGCCGATTGGCATTTTAAATATAGGTGCTGATAGGCATTTCAGATGTAGTTTTCGATAGGCATTTCAAAAATAGGTGCCGATAGGCATTTCGATATAGGTGCCGATAGGCACTTCAGATATAGTTGCCGATTGGCATTTTAAAAATAGGTGCCGCTAGGCATTTCAGATATAGAAGCCGATTTCATTTCAAATATAGGTGCCGATAGGCATTCCCAATATGGTTGCCGATAGGCATTTCAAATATAGGCGCTGATAGGCATTTCAGTTGTAGTTTCCGATAGGCATTTCAAAAATAGGTGCAGATAGGCATTTCAGATATAGGTGCCGTTAGGCATTTCAGATATAGTTGCCGATTGGCATTGTAAAAATAGGTGCCGATAGGCATTTCAGATACAGAAGCCGATAGGCATTTTAAATATAGGTGCCGATAGGCATTCCAGATATGGTTGCCGATAGGCATTTCAAATATAAGTGCTGATAGGCATTTCAGATGTAGTTTCAGATAGGCAATTCAAAAATAAGTGCCGATAGGCATTTCAGATAAAGGTGCCGATAGGCATTTCAGATATAGTTGCCGATAGCCATTTTAAAAATAGGAGCCGATAGGCATTTCAGATATAGAAGCCGATAGGCATTTCAAATATAGGTGCCGATAGGCATTCCAGATATGTTTGCCGATAGGCATTTCAAATATAGGTGCTGATAGGCATTTCAGATGTAGTTTCCGATAGGCATTTTAAAATAGGTGCCGATAGGCATTTCAGATATAGAAGCCGATAGGCATTTCAAATATAGGTGCCGATAGGCATTCCAGATATGGTTGCCGATAGGCATTTCAAATATAGGTGCTGATAGGCATTTCAGATGTAGTTTACGATAGTTATTTCAAAAATAGGTGCCGATAGGCATTTCAGATATAGGTGCCGATAGGCATTTCAGATATAGTTGCCGATAGCCATTTTAAAAATAGGTGCCGATAGGCATTTCAGATATAGAAGCCAATAGGCATTTCAAATATAGGTGCCAATAGGCATTCCAGATATGGTTGCCGATAGGCATATCAAATATAGATGCTGATAGGCATTTCAAATGTAGTTTCCGATAGGCATTTCAAAAATTGGTGCCGATTGGCATTTTAGATATAGGTGCCGATAGGCATTTCAGATATAGTTGCCGATTGGCATTTTAAAAATAGGTGCCGATTGGCATTTCAGATATAGGTGCCGATAGGCATTTCAGATATAGAAGCCGATAGGTATTTCAAATATAGGTGTCGATAGGCATTTCAGATATGGTTGCCGATAGGCATTTCAAATATAGGTGCTGATAGGCATTTCAGATGTAGCTTCCGATAGGCATTTCAAAAATAGGTGCCGATAGGCATTTCAGATATAGGTGCCGATAGGCATTTCAGATATAGTTGCCGATTGGCATTTTAAAAATAGGTGCCGATAGGCATTTTAGATGTAGTTTCCGATAGGCATTTCAAAAATAGTTGCCGATAGGCATTTCAGATATAGGTGCCGATAGGCATATCAGATATAGTTGCCGATAGGCATTTAAAATTTAGGTGCCGATAGGCATTTTAAATATAGGTGTCGATAGGCATTTCAGTTATAAATGCCGAAAGGCATTTCAGATATAGTTGCCGATAGGCATTTCTGATGTGGTTGCCGATAGGCATTTCAAAAACAGGTGCCGATAGGCATTTCAAAAATAGGTGCCGATAGGCATTTCAGATATAGGTGCCGATAGGCATTTCAGATATAGTTGCCGATAGCCATTTTAAAAATAGGTGCCGATAGGCATTTCAGATATAGTTGCCGATTGGCATTTTAAAAATAGGTGCCGATAGGCATTTCAGATATAGAAGCCGATAGGCATTTCAAATATAGGTGCCGATAGGCATTCCAGATATGGTTGCCGATAGGCATTTCACATATAAGTGCTGATAGGCATTTCAGATGTAGTTTCCGATAGGCATTTCAAAAATAGGTGCCGATAGGCATTTCAGATATAGGTGCCGATAGGCATTTCAGATATAATTGCCGATTGGCATTTTAAAAATAGGTGCCTATAGGCATTTCAGATATAGAAGCCGATAGGCATTTAAAATATAGGTGCCGATAAGCATTCCAGATATGGTTGCTGATAGGCATTTTAAATATAGGTGCTGATAGACATTTCAGATGTAGTTTCCGATAGGCATTTCAAAAATAGGTGCCGATAGGCATTTCAGATATAGGTGCCGATAGGCATTTCAGATATAGTTGCCAATTGGCATTTTAAAATAGGTGCCGATAGGCATTTCAGATATAGAAGCCGATAGGCATTTAAGATATAGGTGCCGATAGGCATTCCAGATATGGTTGCCGATTGGCATTTCAAATATAGGTGCTGATAGGCATTTCAGATGTAGTTTCCGATAAGCATTTCAAAAATTGATGCCGATAGGCATTTCAGATATAGGTGCCGATAGGCATTTCAGATATAGTTGCCGATTGGCATTTTAAAAATAGGTGCCGATAGGCATTTCAGATATAGAAGCCGATAGGTATTTCAAATATAGGTGTCGATAGGCATTTCAGATATGGTTGCCGATAGGCATTTCAAATATAGGTGCTGATAGGCATTTCAGATGTAGTTTCCGATAGGCATTTCAAAAATAGGTGTCGATAGGCATTTCAGATATAGGTGCCGATAGGCATTTCAGATATAGTTGCCGATTGGCATTTTAAAAATAGGTGCCGATAGGCATTTTAGATGTAGTTTCCGATAGGCATTTCAAAAATAGGTGCCGATAGGCATTTCAGATATTGGTGCCGATAGGCATATCAGATATAGTTGCCGATAGGCATTTAAAATATAGGTGCCGATGGGCATTTCATATATAGGTGTCGATAGGCATTTCAGATATAAATGCCGAAAGGCATTTCAGATATAGGTGCCGTAAGGCATTTCTGATGTGGTTGCCGATAGGCATTTTAAATATAGGTGCTGATAGGCATTTTAGATGTAGATTTCGATAGGCATTTCAAAAATAGGTGCCGATAGGCATTTCAGATATATGTGCCGATAGGCACTTCAGATATAGTTGCCGATTGGCATTTTAAAAATAGGTGCCGCTAGGCATTTCAGATATAGAAGCCGATAGGCATTTCAAATATAGGTGCCGATAGGCATTCCAAATATGGTTGCCGATAGGCATTTCAAATATAGGTGCTGATAGGCATTTCAGTTGTAGTTTCCGATAGGCATTTCAAAAATAGGTGCCGATAGGCATTTCAGATATAGGTGCCGTTAGGCATTTCAGATATAGTTGCCGATTGGCATTTTAAAAATAGGTGCCGATAGGCATTTCAGATATAGAAGCCAATAGGCATTTCAAATATAGGTGCCGATAGGCATTCCAGATATGGTTGCCGATAGGCATTCCAGATATGGTTGCCGATAGGCATTTCAAATATAGGTGCTGATAGGCATTTCAGATGCAATTTCAGATAGGCATTTCGAAAATAGGTGCCGATAGGCATTTCAGATAAAGGTGCCGATAGGCATTTCAGATATAGTTGCCGATAGCCATTTTAAAAATAGGAGCTGATAGGCATTTCAGATATAGAAGCCGATAGGCATTTCAAATATAGGTGCCGATAGGCATTCCAGATATGGTTGCCGATAGGCATTTCAAATATAGGTGCTGATAGGCATTTCAGATGTAGTTTCCGATTGGCATTTTAAAAATAGGTGCCGATAGGCATTTCAGATATAGAAGCCGATAGGCATTTCAAATATAGGTGCCGATAGGCATTCCAGATATGGTTGCCGATAGGCAATTCAAATATAGGTGCTGATAGGCATTTCAGATGTAGTTTCCGATAGGTATTTCAAAAATAGGTGCCGATAAGCATTTCAGATATAGGTGCCGATAGGCATTTCAGATATAGTTGCCGATAGCCATTTTAAAAATAGGTGCCGATAGGCATTTCAGATATAGAAGCCGATAGGCATTTAAAATATAGGTGCCGATAGGCATTCCAGATACGGTTGCCGATAGGCATTTCAAATATAGGTGCTGATAGGCATTTCAGATGTAGTTTACGATAGGCATTTCAAAAATAGGTACCGATAGGCATTTCAGATATAGGTGCCGATAGGCATTTCAGATATAGTTGCCGATTGGCATTTTAAAAATAGGTGTCGATAGGCATTTCAGATATAGAAGCCGATAGGCATTTCAAATATAGGTGCCGATAGGCATTCCAGATATGTTTGCCGATAAGCATTTCAAATAATGGTGCTGATAGGCATTTCAGATGTATTTTCCGATAGGCATTTCAAAATTTGATGCCGATAGGCATTTCAGATATAGTTGCCGATTGGCATTTTAAAAATAGGTGTTGATAGGCATTTCAGATATAGAAGCCGATAGTTATTTCAAATATAGGTGTCGATAGGCATTTCAGATATTGTTGCCGATAGGCATTTCAAATATAGGTGCTGATAGGCATTTCAGATGTAGTTTACGATAGGCATTTCAAAAATAGGTACCGATAGGCATTTCAGATATAGGTGCGGATAGGCATTTCAGATATAGTTGCCGATTGGCATTTTAAAAATAGGTGTCGATAGGCATTTCAGATATAGAAGCCGATAGGCATTTCAAATATAGGTGCCGATAGGCATTCCAGATATGTTTGCCGATAGGCATTTCAAATAATGGTGCTGATAGGCATTCCAGATGTATTTTCCGATAGGCATTTCAAAATTTGATGCCGATAGGCATTTCAGATATAGGTGCTGATAGGCATTTCAGATATAGTTGCCGAATGGCAATTTAAAAATAGGTGCCGATAGGCATTTCAGATATAGAAGCCGATAGGCATTTCAAATATAGGTGCCAATAGGCATTCCAGATATGGTTGCCGATAGGCATTTCAAATATAGATGCTGATAGGCATTTCAGATGTAGTTTCCGATAGGCATTTCAAAAATTGGTGCCGATTGGCATTTTAGATATAGGTGCCGATAGGCATTTCAGATATAGTTGCCGATTGGCATTTTAAAAATAGGTGCCGATAGGCATTTCAGATATAGAAGCCAATAGGTATTTCAAAAATAGGTGTCGATAGGCATTTCAGATATGGTTGCCGATAGGCATTTCAAATATAGGTGCTGATAGGCATTTCAGATGTAGTTTCTGATAGGCATTTCAAAAATTGGTGCCGATTGGTATTTCAGATATAGGTGCCGATAGGCATTTCAGATATAGTTGCCGATTGGCAATTTAAAAATAGGTGCCGATAGGCATTTCAGATATAGAAGCCGATAGCTATTTCAAATATAGGTGTCGATAGGCATTTCAGATATGGTTGCCGATAGGCATTTCAAATATAGGTGCTGATAGGCATTTCAGATGTTGTTTCCGATAGGCATTTGAAAAATAGGTGCCGATAGGCATTTCAGATATATGTGCCGATAGGCATTTCAGATATAGTTGCCGATTGGCATTTTAAAAATAGGTGCCGATAGGCATTTTAGATGAAGTTTCCGATAGGCATTTCAAAAATAGTTGCCGATAGGCATTTCAGATATAGGTGCCGATAGGCATATCAGATATAGTTGCCAATAGGCATTTAAAATATAGGTGCCGATAGGCATTTAAAATATATGTGTCGATAGGCATTTCAGATATAAATGCCGAAAGGCATTTCAGATATAGGTGCCGATAGGCATTTCTGATGTGGTTGCCGATAGGCATTTCAAATATAGGTGCTGATAGGCATTTCAGATGTAGTTTTCGATAGGCATTTCAAAAATAGGTGCTGATAGGCATTCCAGATATAGGTGCCGATAGGCACTTCAGATATAGTTGCCGATTGGCATTTTAAAAATAGGTGCCGCGAGGCATTTCAAATATAGAAGCCGATAGGCATTTCAAATATAGGTGCCGATAGGCATTCCAAATATGGTTGCCGATAGGCATTTCAAATATAGGTGCTGATAGGAATTTCAGATGTAGTTTCCGATAGGCATTTCAAAAATAGGTGCCGATAGGCATTTCAGATATAGGTGCCGATAGGCATTTCAGATATAGTTGCCGATAGCCATTTTAAAAATAGGTGCCGATAGGCATTTCAGATATAGTTGCCGATTGGCATTTTTAAAATAGGTGCCGATAGGCATTTCAGATATAGAAGCCGATAGGCATTTCAAATATAGGTGCCGATAGGCATTCCAGATATGGTTGCCGATAGGCATTTCACATATAAGTGCTGATAGGCATTTCAGATGTAGTTTCCGATAGGCATTTCAAAAATAGGTGCCGATAGGCATTTCAGATATAGGTGCCGATAGGCATATCAGATATAGTTGCCGATAGGCATTTAAAATATAGGTGCCGATAGGCATTTCAAATATAGGTGTCGATAGGCATTTCAGATATAAATGCCGAAAGGCATTTCAGATATGGGTGCCGATAGGCATTTCTGATGTGGTTGCCGATAGGCATTTTAAATATAGGTGCTGATAGGCATTTCAGATGTAGTTTTCGATAGGCATTTCAAAAATAGGTGCCGATAGGCATTTCAGATATAGGTGCCGATAGGCATTTCAGATATAGTTGCCGATAACCATTTTAAAAATAGGTGCCGATAGGCATTTCAGATACAGTTGCCGATTGGCATTTTAAAAATAGGTGCCGATAGGCATTTCAGATAGAGAAGCCGATAGGCATTTCAAATATAGGTGCCGATAGGCCTTCCAGATATGGTTGCCGATAGGCATTTCACATATAAGTGCTGATAGGCATTTCAGATGTAGTTTCCGATAGGCATTTCAAAAATAGGTGCCGATAGGCATTTCAGATATAGGTGCCGATAGGCACTTCAGATATAGTTGCCGATTGGCATTTTAAAAATAGGTGCCGCTAGGCATTTCAAATATAGAAGCCGATAGGCATTTCAAATATAGGTGCCGATAGGCATTCCAAATATGGTTGTTGATAGGCATTTCAAATATAGGTGCTGATAGGAATTTCAGATGTAGTTTCCGATAGGCATTTCAAAAATAGGTGCCGATAGGCATTTCAGATATAGGTGCCGATAGGCATTTCAGATATAGTTGCCGATAGCCATTTTAAAAATAGGTGCCGATAGGCATTTCAGATATAGTTGCCGATTGGCATTTTAAAAATAGGTGCCGATAGGCATTTCAGATATAAAAGCTGATAGGCATTTCAAATATAGGTGCCGATAGGCATTCCAGATATGGTTGCCGATAGGCATTTCACATATAAGTGCTGATAGGCATTTCAGATGTAGTTTCCGATAGGCATTTCAAAAATAGGTGCCGATAGGCATTTCAGATATAGGTGCCGATAGGCATTTCAGATATAGTTGCCGATTGGCATTTTAAAAATAGGTGCCGATAGGCTTTTCAGATATAGAAGCCGATAGGCATTTCAAATATAGGTACCGATAAGCATTCCAGATATGGTTGCTGATAGGCATTTCAAATATAGGTGCTGATAGACATTTCAGATGTAGTTTCCGATAGGCATTTCAAAAATAGGTGCCGATAGGCATTTCAGATATAGGAGCCGATAGGCATTTCAGATATAGTTGCCAATTGGCATTTTAAAATAGGTGCCGATAGGCATTTCAGATATAGAAGCCGGTAGGCATTTAAGATATAGGTGCCGATAGGCATTCCAGATATGGTTGCCGATTGTCATTTCAAATATAGGTGCTGATAGGCATTTCAGATGTAGTTTCCGATAAGCATTTCAAAAATTGGTGCCGATAGGCATTTCAGATATAGGTGCCGCGAGGCATTTCAGATATAGTTGCCGATTGGCATTTTAAAAATAGGTGCCGATAGGCATTTCAGATATAGAAGCCGATAGGTATTTCAAATATAGGTGTCGATAGGCATTTCAGATATGGTTGCCGATAGGCATTTCAAATATAGGTGCTGATAGGCATTTGTGTTGTAGTTTCCGATAGGCATTTCAAAAATAGGTGCCGATAGGCATTTCAGATATAGGTGCCGATAGGCATTTCAGATATACTAGTTGCCGATTGGCATTTTAAAAATAGGTGCCGATAGGCATTTTAGATGTAGTTTCCGATAGGCATTTAAAAAATAGGTGCCGATAGGCATTTCAGATATAGGTGCCGATAGGCATATCAGATATAGTTGCCGATAGGCATTTAAAATATAGGTGCCGATAGGCATTTCAAATATAGGTGGCGATAGGCATTTCAGATATAAATGCGAAAAGGCATTTCAGATATAGGTGCCGATAGGCATTTCTGATGTGGTTGCCGATAGGCATTTTAAATATAGGTGCTGATAGGCATTTCAGATGTAGTTTTCGATAGGCATTTCAAAAATAGGTGCCGATAGGCATTTCAGATATAGGTGCCGATAGGCACTTCAGATATAGTTGCCGATTGGCATTTTAAAAATAGGTGCCGCTAGGCATTTCAGATATAGAAGCCGATAGGCATTTCAAATATAGGTGCCGATAGGCATTCCAAATATGGTTGCCGATAGGCATTTCAAATATAGGCGCTGATAGGCATTTCAGTTGTAGTTTCCGATAGGCATTTCAAAAATAGGTGCCGATAGGCATTTCAGATATAGGTGCCGTTAGGCATTTCTGATATAGTTGCCGATTGGCATTGTAAAAATAGGTGCCGATAGGCATTTTAGATATAGGTGCCGATAGGCATTTCAGATATAGTTGCCGATTAGCAATTTAAAAATAGGTGCCGATAGGCATTTCAGATATAGAAGCCGATAGGTATTTCAAATATAGGTGTCGATAGGCATTTCAGATATGGTTGCCGATAGGCATTTCAAATATAGGTGCTGATAGGCATTTCAGATGTAGCTTCCGATAGGCATTTCAAAAATAGGTGCCGATAGGCATTTCAGATATAGGTGCCGATAGGCATTTCAGATATAGTTGCCGATAGGCATTTTAAAAATAGGTGCCGATAGGCATTTTAGATGTAGTTTCCGATAGGCATTTCAAAAATAGGTGCCGATAGGCATTTCAGATATAGGTGCCGATAGGCATATCAGATATAGTTGCCGAGAGGCATTTAAAATATAGGTGCCGATAGGCATTTCAAATATAGGTGTCGATAGGCATTTCAGTTATAAATGCCGAAAGGCATTTCAGATATAGTTGCCGATAGGCATTTCTGATGTGGTTGCCGATAGGCATTTCAAATATAGGTGCTGATAGGCATTTCAGATGTAGTTTTCGATAGGCATTTCAAAAACAGGTGCCGATAGGCATTTCAGATATAGGTGCCGATAGGCACTTCAGATATAGTTGCCGATTGGCAATTTAAAAATAGGTGCCGCTAGGCATTTCAAATATAGAAGCCGATAGGCATTTCAAATATAGGTGCTGATATTAATTTCAGATGTAGTTTCCGATAGGCATTTCAAAAATAGGTGCCGATAGGCATTTCAGATATAGGTGCCGATAGGCATTTCAGATATAGTTGCCGATAGCCATTTTAAAAATAGGTGCCGATAGGCATTTCAAATATAGTTGCCGATTGGCATTTTAAAAATAGGTGCCGATAGGCATTTCAGATATAGAAGCCGATAGGCATTTCAAATATAGGTGCCGATAGGCATTCCAGATATGGTTGCCGATAGGCATTTCACATATAAGTGCTGATAGGCATTTCAGATGTAGTTTCCGATAGGCATTTCAAAAATAGGTGCCGATAGGCATTTCAGATATAGGTGCCGATAGGCATTTCAGATATAGCTGCCAATTGGCATTTTAAAATAGGTGCCGATAGGCATTTCAGATATAGATGCCGATAGGCATTTTAGATATAGGTGCCGATAGGCATTCCAGATATGGTTGCCGATTGGCATTTCAAATATAGGTGCTGATAGGCATTTCAGATGTAGTTTCCTATAAGCATTTCAAAAATTGATGCCGATAGGCATTTCAGATATAGGTGCCGATAGGCATTTCAGATATAGTTGCCGATTGGCATTTTAAAAATAGGTGCCGATAAGCATTTCAGATATAGAAGCCGATAGGTATTTCAAATATAGGTGTCGATAGGCATTTCAGATATGGTTGCCGATAGGCATTTCAAATATAGGTGCTGATAGGCATTTCAGATGTAGTTTCCGATAGGCATTTCAAAAATAGGTGCCGATAGGCATTCCAGATATAGGTGCCGATAGGCATTTCAGATATAGTTGCCGATTGGCATTTTAAAAATAGGTGCCGATAGGCATTTTAGATGTAGTTTCCGATAGGCATTTCAAAAATAGGTGCCGATAGGCATTTCAGATATTGGTGCCGATAGGCATATCAGATATAGTTGCCGATAGGCATTTAAAATATAGGTGCCGATGGGCATTTCATATATAGGTGTCGATAGGCATTTCAGATATAAATGCCGAAAGGCATTTCAGATATAGGTGCCGATAGGCATTTCTGATGTGGTTGCCGATAGGCATTTTAAATATAGGTGCTGATAGGCATTTCAGATGTAGATTTCGATAGGTATTTCAAAAATAGGTGCCGATAGGCATTTCAGATATATGTGCCGATAGGCACTTCAGATATAGTTGCCGATTGGCATTTTAAAAATAGGTGCCGCTAGGCATTTCAGATATAGAAGCCGATAGGCATTTCAAATATAGGTGCCGATAGGCATTTCAAATATGGTTGCCGATAGGCATTTCAAATATAGGTGCTGATAGGCATTTCAGTTGTAGTTTCCGATAGGCATTTCAAAAATAGGTGCCGATAGGCATTTCAGATATAGGTGCCGTAAGGCATTTCAGATATAGTTGCCGATTGGCATTTTAAAAATAGGTGCCGATAGGCATTTCAGATATAGAAGCCGATAGGCATTTCAAATATATGTGCCGATAGGCATTCCAGATATGGTTGCCGATAGGCATTTCAAATATAGGTGCTGATAGGCATTTCAGATGCAGTTTCAGATAGGTATTTCAAAAATAGGTGCCGATAGGCATTTCAGATAAAGGTGCCGATAGGCATTTCAGATCTAGTTGCCGATAGCCATTTTAAAAATAGGAGCCGATAGGCATTTAAGATATAGAAGCCGATAGGCATTTCAAATATAGGTGCCGATAGGCATTCCAGATATGGTTGCCGATAGGCATTTCAAATATAGGTGCTGATAGGCATTTCAGATGTAGTTTCCGATAGGCATTTTAAAAAAAGGTGCCGATAGGCATTTCAGATATAGAAGCCGATAGGCATTTCAAATATAGGTGCCGATAAGCATTCCAGATATGGTTGCCGATAGGCAATTCAAATATAGGTGCTGATAGGCATTTCAGATGTAGTTTCCGATAGGCATTTCAAAAATAGGTGCCGATAGGCATTTCAGATATAGGTGCCGATAGGCATTTCAGATATAGTTGCCGATAGCCTTTTTAAAAATAGGTGCCGATAGGCATTTCAGATATAGAAGCCGATAGGCATTTAAAATATAGGTGCCGATAGGCATTCCAGATATGGTTGCCGATAGGCATTTCAAATATAGGTGCTGATAGGCATTTCAGATGTAGTTTACGATAGGCATTTCAAAAATAGGTACCGATAGGAATTTCAGATATAGGTGCCGATAGGCATTTCAGATATAGTTGCCGATTGGCATTTTAAAAATAGGTGTCGATAGGCATTTCAGATATAGAAGCCGATAGGCATTTCAAATATAGGTGCCGATAGGCATTCCAGATATGTTTGCCGATAGGCATTTCAAATAATGGTGCTGATAGGCATTCCAGATGTATTTTCCGATAGGCATTTCAAAAATAGGTGCCGATAGGCATTTCAGATATAGGTGCCGATAGGCATTTCAGATATAGTTGCCAATTGGCATTTTAAAATAGGTGCCGATAGGCATTTCAGATATAGAAGCCGATAGGCATTTAAGATATAGGTGCCGATAGGCATTCCAGATATGGTTGCCGATTGGCATTTCAAATATAGGTGCTGATAGGCATTTCAGATGTAGTTTCCGATAAACATTTCAAAAATTGGTGCCGATAGGCATTTCAGATATAGGTGCCGAGAGGCATTTCAGATATAGTTGCCGATTGGCATTTTAAAAATAGGTGCCGATAGGCATTTCAGATATAGAAGCCGATAGGTATTTCAAATATAGGTGTCGATAGGCATTTCAGATATGGTTGCCGATAGGCATTTCAAATATAGGTGCTGATAGGCATTTCAGATGTAGTTTCCGATAGGCATTTCAAAAATAGGTGCCGATAGGCATTTCAGATATAGGTGCCGATAGGCATTTCAGATATAGTTGCCGATTGGCATTTTAAAAATATGTGTTGATAGGCATTTCAGATATAGAAGCCGATAGTTATTTCAAATATAGGTGTCGATAGGCATTTCAGATATTGTTGCCGATAGGCATTTCAAATATAGGTGCTGATAGGCATTTCAGATGTAGTTTACGATAGGCATTTCAAAAATAGGTACCGATAGGCATTTTAGATATAGGTGTCGATAGGCATTTCAGATATAGTTGCCGATTGGCATTTTAAAAATAGGTGTCGATAGGCATTTCAGATATAGAAGCCGATAGGCATTTCAAATATAGGTGCCGATAGGCATTCCAGATATGGTTGCCGATAGGCATTTCACATATAAGTGCTGATAGGCATTTCAGATGTAGTTTCCGATAGGCATTTCAAAAATAGGTGCCGATAGGCATTTCAGATATAGGTGCCGATAGGCATTTCAGATATAGTTGCCGATTGGCATTTTAAAAATAGGTGCCGATAGGCATTTCAGATATAGAAGCCGATAGGCATTTCAAATATAGGTACCGATAAGCATTCCAGATATGGTTGCTGATAGGCATTTCAAATATAGGTGCTGATAGACATTTCAGATGTAGTTTCCGATAGGCATTTCAAAAATAGGTGCCGATAGGCATTTCAGATATAGGTGCCGATAGGCATTTCAGATATAGTTGCTAATTGGCATTTTAAAATAGGTGCCGATAGGCATTTCAGATATAGAAGCCGATAGGCATTTAAGATATAGGTGCCGATAGGCATTCCAGATATGGTTGCCGATTGGCATTTCAAATATAGGTGCTGATAGACATTTCAGATGTAGTTTCCGATAAGCATTTCAAAAATTGGTGCCGATAGGCATTTCAGATATAGGTGCCGAGAGGCATTTCAGATATAGTTGCCGATTGGCATTTTAAAAATAGGTGCCGATAGGCATTTCAGATATAGAAGCCGATAGGTATTTCAAATATAGGTGTCGATAGGCATTTCAGATATGGTTGCCGATAGGCATTTCAAATATAGGTGCTGATAGGCATTTCAGATGTAGTTTCCGATAGGCATTTCAAAAATAGGTGCCGATAGGCATTTCAGATATAGGTGCCGATAGGCATTTCAGATATAGTTGCCGATTGGCATTTTAAAAATAGGTGCCGATAGGCATTTTAGATGTAGTTTCCGATAGGCATTTCAAAAATAGGTGCCGATAGGCATTTCAGATATAGGTGCCGATAGGCATATCAGATATAGTTGCCGATAGGCATTTAAAATATAGGTGCCGATAGGCATTTCAAATATAGGTGGCGATAGGCATTTCAGATATAAATGCGAAAAGGCATTTCAGATATAGGTGCCGATAGGCATTTCTGATGTGGTTGCCGATAGGCATTTTAAATATAGGTGCTGATAGGCATTTCAGATGTAGTTTTCGATAGGCATTTCAAAAATAGGTGCCGATAGGCATTTCAGATATAGGTGCCGATAGGCACTTCAGATATAGTTGCCGATTGGCATTTTAAAAATAGGTGCCGCTAGGCATTTCAGATATAGAAGCCGATAGGCATTTCAAATATAGGTGTCGATAGGCATTTCAGATATGGTTGCCGATAGGCATTTCAAATATAGGTGCTGATAGGCATTTCAGATGTAGCTGCCGATAGGCATTTCAGATATAGGTGCCGATAGGCATTTCAGATATAGTTGCCGATTGGCATTTTAAAAATAGGTGCCGATAGGCATTTTAGATGTAGTTTCCGATAGGCAGTTCAAAAATAGGTGCCGATAGGCATTTCAGATATAGGTGCCGATAGGCATATCAGATATAGTTGCCGAGAGGCATTTAAAATATAGGTGCCGATAGGCATTTCAAATATAGGTGTCGATAGGCATTTCAGTTATAAATGCCGAAAGGCATTTCAGATATAGTTGCCGATAGGCATTTCTGATGTGGTTGCCGATAGGCATTTCAAATATAGGTGCTGATAGGCATTTCAGATGTAGTTTTCGATAGGCATTTCAAAAACAGGTGCCGATAGGCATTTCAGATATAGGTGCCGATAGGCACTTCAGATATAGTTGCCGATTGGCATTTTAAAAATAGGTGCCGCTAGGCATTTCAAATATAGAAGCCGATAGGCATTTCAAATATAGGTGCTGATATTAATTTCAGATGTAGTTTCCGATAGGCATTTCAAAAATAGGTGCCGATAGGCATTTCAGATATAGGTGCCGATAGGCATTTCAGATATAGTTGCCGATAGCCATTTTAAAAATAGGTGCCGATAGGCATTTCAGATATAGTTGCCGATTGGCATTTTAAAAATAGGTGCCGATAGGCATTTCAGATATAGAAGCCAATAGGCATTTCAAATATAGGTGCCGATAGGCATTCCAGATATGGTTGCCGATAGGCATTTCACATATAAGTGCTGATAGGCATTTCAGATGTAGTTTCCGATAGGCATTTCAAAAATAGGTGCCGATAGGCATTTCAGATATAGGTGCCGATAGGCATTTCAGATATAGTTGCCGATTGGCATTTTAAAAATAGGTGCCGATAGGCATTTCAGATATAGAAGCCGATAGGCATTTAAAATATAGGTGCCGATAAGCATTCCAGATATGGTTGCTGATAGGCATTTCAAATATAGGTGCTGATAGACATTTCAGATGTAGTTTCCGATAGGCATTTCAAAAATAGGTGCCGATAGGCATTTCAGATATAGGTGCCGATAGGCATTTCAGATATAGTTGCCAATTGGCATTTTAAAATAGGTACCGATAGGCATTTCAGATATAGATGCCGATAGGCATTTAAGATATAGGTGCCGATAGGCATTCCAGATATGGTTGCCGATTGGCATTTCAAATATAGGTGCTGATAGGCATTTCAGATGTAGTTTCCGATAAGCATTTCAAAAATTGATGCCGATAGGCATTTCAGATATAGGTGCCGATAGGCATTTCAGATATAGTTGCCGATTGGCATTTTAAAAATAGGTGCCGATAGGCATTTCAGATATAGAAGCCGATAGGTATTTTAAATATAGGTGTCGATAGGCATTTCAGATATGGTTGCCGATAGGCATTTCAAATATAGGTGCTGATAGGCATTTCAGATGTAGTTTCCGATAGGCATTTCAAAAATAGGTGCCGATAGGCATTTCAGATATAGGTGCCGATAGGCATTTCAGATATAGTTGCCGATTGGCATTTTAAAAATAGGTGCCGATAGGCATTTTAGATGTAGTTTCCGATAGGCATTTCAAAAATAGGTGCCGATAGGCATTTCAGATATTGGTGCCGATAGGCATATCAGATATAGTTGCCGATAGGCATTTAAAATATAGGTGCCGATGGGCATTTCATATATAGGTGTCGATAGGCATTTCAGATATAAATGCCGAAAGGCATTTCAGATATAGGTTCCGATAGGCATTTCTGATGTGGTTGCCGATAGGCATTTTAAATATAGGTGCTGATAGGCATTTCAGATGTAGTTTTCGATAGGCATTTCAAAAATAGGTGCCGATAGGCATTTCAGATATATGTGCCGATAGGCACTTCAGATATAGTTGCCGATTGGCATTTTAAAAATAGGTGCCGCTAGGCATTTCAGATATAGAAGCCGATAGGCATTTCAAATATAGGTGCCGATAGGCATTCCAAATGTGGTTGCCGATAGGCATTTCAAATATAGGTGCTGATAGGCATTTCAGTTGTAGTTTCCGATAGGCATTTCAAAAATAGGTGCCGATAGGCATTTCAGATATAGGTGCCGTAAGGCATTTCAGATATAGTTGCCGATTGGCATTTTAAAAATAGGTGCCGATAGGCATTTCAGATATAGAAGCCGATAGGCATTTTAATTATAGGTGCCGATAGGCATTCCAGATATGGTTGCCGATAGGCATTTCAAATATAGGTGCTGATAGGCATTTCAGATGCAGTTTCAGATAGGTATTTCAAAAATAGGTGCCGATAGGCATTTCAGATAAAGGTGCCGATAGGCATTTCAGATATAGTTGCCGATAGCCATTTTAAAAATAGGAGCCGATAGGCATTTAAGATATAGAAGCCGATAGGCATTTCAAATATAGGTGCCGATAGGCATTCCAGATATGGTTGCCGATAGGCATTTCAAATATAGGTGCTGATAGGCATTTCAGATGTAGTTTCCGATAGGCATTTTAAAAATAGGTGCCGATAGGCATTTCAGATATAGAAGTCGATAGGCATTTCAAATATAGGTGCCGATAGGCATTCCAGATATGGTTGCCGATAGGCAATTCAAATATAGGTGCTGATAGGCATTTCAGATGTAGTTTCCGATAGGCATTTCAAAAATAGGTGCCGATAGGCATTTCAGATATTGGTGCCGATAGGCATTTCAGATATAGTTGCCGATAGCCTTTTTAAAAATAGGTGCCGATAGGCATTTCAGATATAGAAGCCGATAGGCATTTAAAATATAGGTGCCGATAGGCATTCCAGATATGGTTGCCGATAGGCATTTCAAATATAGGTGCTGATAGGCATTTCAGATGTAGTTTACGATAGGCATTTCAAAAATAGGTACCGATAGGCATTTCAGATATAGGTGCCGATAGGCATTTCAGATATAGTTGCCGATTGGCATTTTAAAAATAGGTGTCGATAGGCATTTCAGATATAGAAGCCGATAGGCATTTCAAATATAGGTGCCGATAGGCATTCCAGATATGTTTGCCGATAGGCATTTCAAATAATGGTGCTGATAGGCATTCCAGATGTATTTTCCGATAGGCATTTCAAAATTTGATGCCGATAGGCATTTCAGATATAGTTGCCGATTGGCATTTTAAAAATAGGTGTCGATAGGCATTTCAGATATAGAAGCCGATAGGCATTTCAAATATAGGTGCCGATAGGCATTCCAGATATGGTTGCCGATAGGCATTTCACATATAAGTGCTGATAGGCATTTCAGATGTAGTTTCCGATAGGCATTTCAAAAATAGGTGCCGATAGGCATTTCAGATATAGGTGCCGATAGGCATATCAGATATAGTTGCCGATAGGCATTTAAAATATAGGTGCCGATAGGCATTTCAAATATAGGTTTCGATGGGCATTTCAGATATAAATGCCGAAAGGCATTTCAGATATGGGTGCCGATAGGCATTTCTGATGTGGTTGCCGATAGGCATTTCAAATATAGGTGCTGATAGGCATTTCAGATGTAGTTTTCGATAGGCATTTCTAAAATAGGTGCCGATAGGCATTTCAGATATAGGTGCCGATAGGCATTTCAGATATAGTTGCCGATAACCATTATAAAAATAGGTGCCGATAGGCATTTCAGATATAGTTGCCGATTGGCATTTTAAAAATAGGTGCCGATAGGCATTTCAGATATAGAAGCCTCTTGGCATTTCAAATATAGGTGCCGATAGGCATTCCAGATATGGTTGCCGATAGGCATTTCACATATAAGTGCTGATAGGCATTTCAGATGTAGTTTCCGATAGGCATTTCAGTTGTAGTTTCCGATAGGCATTTCAAAAATAGGTGCCGATAGGCATTTCAGATATAGGTGCCGATAGGCACTTCAGATATAGTTGCCGATTGGCATTTTAAAAATAGGTGCCGCTAGGCATTTCAAATATAGAAGCCGATAGGCATTTCAATTATAGGTGCCGATAGGCATTCCAAATATGGTTGCCGATAGGCATTTCAAACATAGGTGCTGATAGGAATTTCAGATGTAGTTTCCGATAGGCATTTCAAAAATAGGTGCCGATAGGCATTTCAGATATAGGTGCCGATAGGCATTTCAGATATAGTTGCCGATTGGCATTTTAAAAATAGGTGCCGATAGGCATTTCAGATATAGAAGCCGATAGGCATTTCAAATATAGGTACCGATAAGCATTCCAGATATGGTTGCTGATAGGCATTTCAAATATAGGCGCTGATAGACATTTCAGATGTAGTTTCCGATAGGCATTTCAAAAATAGGTGCCGATAGGCATTTCAGATATAGGTGCCGATAGGCATTTCAGATATAGTTGCCAATTGGCATTTTAAAATAGGTGCCGATAGGCATTTCAGATATAGAAGCCGATAGGCATTTAAGATATAGGTGCCGATAGGCATTCCAGATATGGTTGCCGATTGGCATTTCAAATATAGGTGCTGATAGGCATTTCAGATGTAGTTTCCGATAAGCATTTCAAAAATTGGTGCCGATAGGCATTTCAGATATAGGTGCCGATAGACATTTCAGATATAGTTGCCGATTGGCATTTTAAAAATAGGTGCCGATAGGCATTTCAGATATAGAAGCCGATAGGTATTTCAAATATAGGTGTCGATAGGCATTTCAGATATGGTTGCCGATAGGCATTTCAAATATAGGTGCTGATAGGCATTTCAGATGTAGTTTCCGATAGGCATTTCAAAAAAAGGTGCCGATAGGCATTTCAGATATAGGTGCCGATAGGCATTTCAGATATAGTTGCCGATTGGCATTTTAAAAATAGGTGCCGATAGGCATTTTAGATGTAGTTTCCGATAGGCATTTCAAAAATAGGTGCCGATAGGCATTTCAGATATAGGTGCCGATAGGCATATCAGATATAGTTGCCGATAGGCATTTAAAATATAGGTGCCGATAGGCATTTCAAATATAGGTGGCGATAGGCATTTCAGATATAAATGCGAAAAGGCATTTCAGATATAGGTGCCGATAGGCATTTCTGATGTGGTTGCCGATAGGCATTTTAAATATAGGTGCTGATAGGCATTTCAGATGTAGTTTTCGATAGGCATTTCAAAAATAGGTGCCGATAGGCATTTCAGATATAGGTGCCGATAGGCACTTCAGATATAGTTGCCGATTGGCATTTTAAAAATAGGTGCCGCTAGGCATTTCAGATATAGAAGCCGATAGGCATTTCAAATATAGGTGCCGATAGGCATTCCAAATATGGTTGCCGATAGGCATTTCAAATATAGGCGCTGATAGGCATTTCAGTTGTAGTTTCCGATAGGCATTTCAAAAATAGGTGCCGATAGGCATTTCAGATATAGGTGCCGTTAGGCATTTCAGATATAGTTGCCGATTGGCATTGTAAAAATAGGTGCCGATAGGCATTTCAGATATAGAAGCCGATAGGCATTTTAAATATAGGTGCCGATAGGCATTCCAGATATGGTTGCCGATAGGCATTTCAAATATAAGTGCTGATAGGCATTTCAGATGTAGTTTCAGATAGGCATTTCAAAAATAGGTGCCGATAGGCATTTCAGATAGAGGTGCCGATAGGCATTTCAGATATAGTTGCCGATAGCCATTTTAAAAATAGGAGCCGATAGGCATTTCAGATATAGAAGCCGATAGGCATTTCAAATATAGGTGCCGATAGGCATTCCAGATATTGTTGCCGATAGGCATTTCAAATATAGGTGCTGATAGGCATTTCAGATGTAGTTTCCGATAGGCATTTTAAAATAGGTGCCGATAGGCATTTCAGATATAGAAGCCGATAGGCATTTCAAATATAGGTGCCGATAGGCATTCCAGATATGGTTGCCGATAGGCATTTCAAATATAGGTGCTGATAGGCATTTCAGATGAAGTTTCCGATAGGCATTTCAAAAATAGGTGCCGATAGGCATTTCAGATATAGGTGCCGATAGGCATTTCAGATATAGTTGCCGATAGCCATTTTAAAAATAGGCGCCGATAGGCATTTCAGATATAGAAGCCAATAGGCATTTCAAATATAGGTGCCAATAGGCATTCCAGATATGGTTGCCTATAGGCATTTCAAATATAGATGCTGATAGGCATTTCAGATGTAGTTTCCGATAGGCATTTCAGATGTAGTTTCCGATAGGCATTTCAAAAATTGGTGCCGAATGGCATTTTAGATATAGGTGCCGATAGGCATTTCAGATATAGTTGCCGATTGGCATTTTAAAAATAGGTGCCGATTGGCATTTCAGATATAGGTGCCGATAGGCATTTCAGATATAGTTGCCGATTGGCAATTTAAAAATAGGTGCCGATAGGCATTTCAGATATAGAAGCCGATAGGTATTTCAAATATAGGTGTCGATAGGCATTTCAGATATGGTTGCCGATAGGCATTTCAAATATAGGTGCTGATAGGCATTTCAGATGTAGCTTCCGATAGGCATTTCAAAAATAGGTGCCGATAGGCATTTCAGATATAGGTGCCGATAGGCATTTCAGATATAGTTGCCGATTGGCATTTTAAAAATAGTTGCCGATAGGCATTTTAGATGTAGTTTCCGATAGGCATTTCAAAAATAGGTGCCGATAGGCATTTCAGATATAGGTGCCGATAGGCATATCAGATATAGTTGCCGATAGGCATTTAAAATATAGGTGCCGATGGGCATTTCATATATAGGTGTCGATAGGCATTTCAGATATAAATGCCGAAAGGCATTT
The DNA here is from genome assembly GCA_034508555.1 of Venustoraphidia nigricollis. Taxonomy (NCBI): domain Eukaryota; kingdom Metazoa; phylum Arthropoda; class Insecta; order Raphidioptera; family Raphidiidae; genus Venustoraphidia; species Venustoraphidia nigricollis. The sequence goes on along the minus strand of JAVRKA010000176.1, from coordinate 121,310 downwards.
CAGATATAGGTTCCGATAGGCATTTCTGATGTGGTTGCCGATAGGCATTTTAAATATAGGTGCTGATAGGCATTTCAGATGTAGTTTTCGATAGGCATTTCAAAAATAGGTGCCGATAGGCATTTCAGATATATGTGCCGATAGGCACTTCAGATATAGTTGCCGATTGGCATTTTAAAAATAGGTGCCGCTAGGCATTTCAGATATAGAAGCCGATAGGCATTTCAAATATAGGTGCCGATAGGCATTCCAAATGTGGTTGCCGATAGGCATTTCAAATATAGGTGCTGATAGGCATTTCAGTTGTAGTTTCCGATAGGCATTTCAAAAATAGGTGCCGATAGGCATTTCAGATATAGGTGCCGTAAGGCATTTCAGATATAGTTGCCGATTGGCATTTTAAAAATAGGTGCCGATAGGCATTTCAGATATAGAAGCCGATAGGCATTTTAATTATAGGTGCCGATAGGCATTCCAGATATGGTTGCCGATAGGCATTTCAAATATAGGTGCTGATAGGCATTTCAGATGCAGTTTCAGATAGGTATTTCAAAAATAGGTGCCGATAGGCATTTCAGATAAAGGTGCCGATAGGCATTTCAGATATAGTTGCCGATAGCCATTTTAAAAATAGGAGCCGATAGGCATTTAAGATATAGAAGCCGATAGGCATTTCAAATATAGGTGCCGATAGGCATTCCAGATATGGTTGCCGATAGGCATTTCAAATATAGGTGCTGATAGGCATTTCAGATGTAGTTTCCGATAGGCATTTTAAAAATAGGTGCCGATAGGCATTTCAGATATAGAAGTCGATAGGCATTTCAAATATAGGTGCCGATAGGCATTCCAGATATGGTTGCCGATAGGCAATTCAAATATAGGTGCTGATAGGCATTTCAGATGTAGTTTCCGATAGGCATTTCAAAAATAGGTGCCGATAGGCATTTCAGATATTGGTGCCGATAGGCATTTCAGATATAGTTGCCGATAGCCTTTTTAAAAATAGGTGCCGATAGGCATTTCAGATATAGAAGCCGATAGGCATTTAAAATATAGGTGCCGATAGGCATTCCAGATATGGTTGCCGATAGGCATTTCAAATATAGGTGCTGATAGGCATTTCAGATGTAGTTTACGATAGGCATTTCAAAAATAGGTACCGATAGGCATTTCAGATATAGGTGCCGATAGGCATTTCAGATATAGTTGCCGATTGGCATTTTAAAAATAGGTGTCGATAGGCATTTCAGATATAGAAGCCGATAGGCATTTCAAATATAGGTGCCGATAGGCATTCCAGATATGTTTGCCGATAGGCATTTCAAATAATGGTGCTGATAGGCATTCCAGATGTATTTTCCGATAGGCATTTCAAAATTTGATGCCGATAGGCATTTCAGATATAGTTGCCGATTGGCATTTTAAAAATAGGTGTCGATAGGCATTTCAGATATAGAAGCCGATAGGCATTTCAAATATAGGTGCCGATAGGCATTCCAGATATGGTTGCCGATAGGCATTTCACATATAAGTGCTGATAGGCATTTCAGATGTAGTTTCCGATAGGCATTTCAAAAATAGGTGCCGATAGGCATTTCAGATATAGGTGCCGATAGGCATATCAGATATAGTTGCCGATAGGCATTTAAAATATAGGTGCCGATAGGCATTTCAAATATAGGTGTCGATGGGCATTTCAGATATAAATGCCGAAAGGCATTTCAGATATGGGTGCCGATAGGCATTTCTGATGTGGTTGCCGATAGGCATTTCAAATATAGGTGCTGATAGGCATTTCAGATGTAGTTTTCGATAGGCATTTCTAAAATAGGTGCCGATAGGCATTTCAGATATAGGTGCCGATAGGCATTTCAGATATAGTTGCCGATAACCATTATAAAAATAGGTGCCGATAGGCATTTCAGATATAGTTGCCGATTGGCATTTTAAAAATAGGTGCCGATAGGCATTTCAGATATAGAAGCCTCTTGGCATTTCAAATATAGGTGCCGATAGGCATTCCAGATATGGTTGCCGATAGGCATTTCACATATAAGTGCTGATAGGCATTTCAGATGTAGTTTCCGATAGGCATTTCAGTTGTAGTTTCCGATAGGCATTTCAAAAATAGGTGCCGATAGGCATTTCAGATATAGGTGCCGATAGGCACTTCAGATATAGTTGCCGATTGGCATTTTAAAAATAGGTGCCGCTAGGCATTTCAAATATAGAAGCCGATAGGCATTTCAATTATAGGTGCCGATAGGCATTCCAAATATGGTTGCCGATAGGCATTTCAAACATAGGTGCTGATAGGAATTTCAGATGTAGTTTCCGATAGGCATTTCAAAAATAGGTGCCGATAGGCATTTCAGATATAGGTGCCGATAGGCATTTCAGATATAGTTGCCGATTGGCATTTTAAAAATAGGTGCCGATAGGCATTTCAGATATAGAAGCCGATAGGCATTTCAAATATAGGTACCGATAAGCATTCCAGATATGGTTGCTGATAGGCATTTCAAATATAGGCGCTGATAGACATTTCAGATGTAGTTTCCGATAGGCATTTCAAAAATAGGTGCCGATAGGCATTTCAGATATAGGTGCCGATAGGCATTTCAGATATAGTTGCCAATTGGCATTTTAAAATAGGTGCCGATAGGCATTTCAGATATAGAAGCCGATAGGCATTTAAGATATAGGTGCCGATAGGCATTCCAGATATGGTTGCCGATTGGCATTTCAAATATAGGTGCTGATAGGCATTTCAGATGTAGTTTCCGATAAGCATTTCAAAAATTGGTGCCGATAGGCATTTCAGATATAGGTGCCGATAGACATTTCAGATATAGTTGCCGATTGGCATTTTAAAAATAGGTGCCGATAGGCATTTCAGATATAGAAGCCGATAGGTATTTCAAATATAGGTGTCGATAGGCATTTCAGATATGGTTGCCGATAGGCATTTCAAATATAGGTGCTGATAGGCATTTCAGATGTAGTTTCCGATAGGCATTTCAAAAAAAGGTGCCGATAGGCATTTCAGATATAGGTGCCGATAGGCATTTCAGATATAGTTGCCGATTGGCATTTTAAAAATAGGTGCCGATAGGCATTTTAGATGTAGTTTCCGATAGGCATTTCAAAAATAGGTGCCGATAGGCATTTCAGATATAGGTGCCGATAGGCATATCAGATATAGTTGCCGATAGGCATTTAAAATATAGGTGCCGATAGGCATTTCAAATATAGGTGGCGATAGGCATTTCAGATATAAATGCGAAAAGGCATTTCAGATATAGGTGCCGATAGGCATTTCTGATGTGGTTGCCGATAGGCATTTTAAATATAGGTGCTGATAGGCATTTCAGATGTAGTTTTCGATAGGCATTTCAAAAATAGGTGCCGATAGGCATTTCAGATATAGGTGCCGATAGGCACTTCAGATATAGTTGCCGATTGGCATTTTAAAAATAGGTGCCGCTAGGCATTTCAGATATAGAAGCCGATAGGCATTTCAAATATAGGTGCCGATAGGCATTCCAAATATGGTTGCCGATAGGCATTTCAAATATAGGCGCTGATAGGCATTTCAGTTGTAGTTTCCGATAGGCATTTCAAAAATAGGTGCCGATAGGCATTTCAGATATAGGTGCCGTTAGGCATTTCAGATATAGTTGCCGATTGGCATTGTAAAAATAGGTGCCGATAGGCATTTCAGATATAGAAGCCGATAGGCATTTTAAATATAGGTGCCGATAGGCATTCCAGATATGGTTGCCGATAGGCATTTCAAATATAAGTGCTGATAGGCATTTCAGATGTAGTTTCAGATAGGCATTTCAAAAATAGGTGCCGATAGGCATTTCAGATAGAGGTGCCGATAGGCATTTCAGATATAGTTGCCGATAGCCATTTTAAAAATAGGAGCCGATAGGCATTTCAGATATAGAAGCCGATAGGCATTTCAAATATAGGTGCCGATAGGCATTCCAGATATTGTTGCCGATAGGCATTTCAAATATAGGTGCTGATAGGCATTTCAGATGTAGTTTCCGATAGGCATTTTAAAATAGGTGCCGATAGGCATTTCAGATATAGAAGCCGATAGGCATTTCAAATATAGGTGCCGATAGGCATTCCAGATATGGTTGCCGATAGGCATTTCAAATATAGGTGCTGATAGGCATTTCAGATGAAGTTTCCGATAGGCATTTCAAAAATAGGTGCCGATAGGCATTTCAGATATAGGTGCCGATAGGCATTTCAGATATAGTTGCCGATAGCCATTTTAAAAATAGGCGCCGATAGGCATTTCAGATATAGAAGCCAATAGGCATTTCAAATATAGGTGCCAATAGGCATTCCAGATATGGTTGCCTATAGGCATTTCAAATATAGATGCTGATAGGCATTTCAGATGTAGTTTCCGATAGGCATTTCAAAAATTGGTGCCGAATGGCATTTTAGATATAGGTGCCGATAGGCATTTCAGATATAGTTGCCGATTGGCATTTTAAAAATAGGTGCCGATTGGCATTTCAGATATAGGTGCCGATAGGCATTTCAGATATAGTTGCCGATTGGCAATTTAAAAATAGGTGCCGATAGGCATTTCAGATATAGAAGCCGATAGGTATTTCAAATATAGGTGTCGATAGGCATTTCAGATATGGTTGCCGATAGGCATTTCAAATATAGGTGCTGATAGGCATTTCAGATGTAGCTTCCGATAGGCATTTCAAAAATAGGTGCCGATAGGCATTTCAGATATAGGTGCCGATAGGCATTTCAGATATAGTTGCCGATTGGCATTTTAAAAATAGTTGCCGATAGGCATTTTAGATGTAGTTTCCGATAGGCATTTCAAAAATAGGTGCCGATAGGCATTTCAGATATAGGTGCCGATAGGCATATCAGATATAGTTGCCGATAGGCATTTAAAATATAGGTGCCGATAGGCATTTCAAAAATAGGTGTCGATAGGCATTTCAGATATAAATGCCGAAAGGCATTTCAGATATAGTTGCCGATAGGCATTTCTGATGTGGTTGCCGATAGGCATTTCAAATATAGGTGCTGATAGGCATTTCAGATGTAGTATTCGATAGGCATTTCAAAAATAGGTGCCGATAGGCATTTCAGATATAGGTGCCGATAGGCACTTCAGATATAGTTGCCGATTGGCATTTTAAAAATAGGTGCCGCTAGGCATTTCAAATATAGAAGCCGATAAGCATTTCAAATATAGGTGCCGATAGGCATTCCAAATATAGTTGCCGATAGGCATTTCAAATATAGGTGCTGATATTAATTTCAGATGTAGTTTCCAATAGGCATGTCAAAAATAGGTGCCGATAGGCATTTCAGATATAGGTGCCGATAGGCATTTCAGATATAGTTGCCGATAGGCATTCCAGATATGGTTGCCGATAGGCATTTCACATATAAGTGCTGATAGGCATTTCAGATGTAGTTTCCGATAGGCATTTAAAAAATATGTGCCGATAGGCATTTCAGATATAGGTGCCGATAGGCATTTCAGATATAGTAGCCGATTGGCATTTTAAAAATAGGTGCCGATAGGCATTTCAGATATAGAAGCCGATAGGCATTTCAAATATAGGTGCCGATAAGCATTCCAGATATGGTTGCTGATAGGCATTTCAAATATAGGTGCTGATAGACATTTCAGATGTAGTTTTCGATAGGCATTTCAAAAATAGGTGCCGATAGGCATTTCAGATATAGGTGCCGATAGGCATTTCAGATATAGTTGCCAATTGGCATTTTAAAATAGGTGCCGATAGGCATTTCAGATATAGAAGCCGATAGGCATTTAAGATATAGGTGCCGATAGGCATTCCAGATATGGTTGCCGATTAGCATTTCAAATATAGGTGCTGATAGGCATTTCAGATGTAGTTTCCGATAAGCATTTCAAAAATTGATGCCGAAAGGCATTTCAGATATAGGTGCCGATAGGCATTTCAGATATAGTTGCCGATTGGCATTTTAAAAATAGGTGCCGATAGGCATTTCAGATATAGAAGCCGATAGGTATTTCAAATATAGGTGTCGATAGGCATTTCAGATATGGTTGCCGATAGGCATTTCAAATAAAGGTGCTGATAGGCATTTCAGATGTAGTTTCCGATAGGCATTTCAAAAATAGCTGCCGATAGGCATTTCAGATATAGGTGCCGATAGGCATTTCAGATATAGTTGCCGATTGGCATTTTAAAAATAGGTGCCGATAGGCATTTTAGATGTAGTTTCCGATAGGCATTTCAAAAATAGGTGCCGATAGGCATTTTAGATATAGGTGCCGATAGGCATATCAGATATATTTGCCGATAGGCATTTAAAATATAGGTGCCGATGGGCATTTCATATATAGGTGTCGATAGGCATTTCAGATATAAATGCCGAAAGGCATTTCAGATATAGGTGCCGATAGGCATTTCTGATGTGGTTGCCGATAGGCATTTTAAATATAGGTGCTGATAGGCATTTCAGATGTATTTTTCGATAGGCATTTCAAAAATAGGTGCCGATAGGCATTTCAGATATAGGTGCCGATAGGCACTTCAGATATAGTTGCCGATTGGCATTTTAAAAATAGGTGCCGCTAGGCATTTCAGATATAGAAGCCGATAGGCATTTCAAAAATAGGTGCCGATTGGCATTTTAAAAATAGGTGTTGATAGGCATTTCAGATATAGAAGCCGATAGTTATTTCAAATATAGGTGTCGATAAGCATTTCAGATATTGTTGCCGATAGGCATTTCAAATATAGGTGCTGATAGGCATTTCAGATGTAGTTTACGATAGGCATTTCAAAAATAGGTACCGATAGGCATTTTAGATATAGGTGCCGATAGGCATTTCAGATATAGTTGCCGAATGGCATTTTAAAAATAGGTGTCGATAGGCATTTCAGATATAGAAGCCGATAGGCATTTCAAATATAGGTGCCGATAGGCATTCCAGATATGGTTGCCGATAGGCATTTCACATATAAGTGCTGATAGGCATTTCAGATGTAGTTTCCGATAGGCATTTCAAAAATAGGTGCCGATAGGCATTTCAGATATAGGTGCCGATAGGCATATCAGATATAGTTGCCGATAGGCATTTAAAATATAGGTGCCGATAGGCATTTCAAATATAGGTGTCGATAGGCATTTCAGATATAAATGCCGAAAGGCATTTCAGATATGGGTGCCGATAGGCATTTCTGATGTGGTTGCCGATAGGCATTTCAAATATAGGTGCTGATAGGCATTTCAGATGTAGTTTTCGATAGGCATTTCAAAAATAGGTACCGATAGGCATTTCAGATATAGGTGCCGATAGGCATTTCAGATATAGTTGCCGATAACCATTTTAAAAATAGGTGCCGATAGGCATTTCAGATATAGTTGCCGATTGGCATTTTAAAAATAGGTGCCGATAGGCATTTCAGATATAGAAGCCTCTTGGCATTTCAAATATAGGTGCCGATAGGCATTCCAGATATGGTTGCCGATAGGCATTTCACATATAAGTGCTGATAGGCATTTCAGATGTAGTTTCCGATAGGCATTTCAAAAATAGGTGCCGATAGGCATTTCAGATATAGGTGCCGATAGGCACTTCAGATATAGTTGCTGATTGGCATTTTAAAAATAGGTGCCGCTAGGCATTTCAAATATAGAAGCCGATAGGCATTTCAAATATAGGTGCCGATAGGCATTTCAGATATAGTTGCCGATTGGCATTTTAAAAATAGGTGTCGATAGGCATTTCAGATATAGAAGCCGATAGGCATTTCAAATATAGGTGCCGATAGGCATTCCAGATATGTTTGCCGATAGGCATTTCAAATAATGGTGCTGATAGGCATTCTAGATGTATTTTCCGATAGGCATTTCAAAATTTGATGCCGATAGGCATTTCAGATATAGTTGCCGATTGGCATTTTAAAAATAGGTGTTGATAGGCATTTCAGATATAGAAGCCGATAGTTATTTCAAATATAGGTGTCGATAGGCATTTCAGATATTGTTGCCGATAGGCATTTCAAATATAGGTGCTGATAGGCATTTCAGATGTAGTTTACGATAGGCATTTCAAAAATAGGTACCGATAGGCATTTCAGATATAGGTGCCGATAGGTATTTCAGATATAGTTGCCGATTGGCATTTTAAAAATAGGTGTCGATAGGCATTTCAGATATAGAAGCCGATAGGCATTTCAAATATAGGTGCCGATAGGCATTCCAGATATGTTTGCCGATAGGCATTTCAAATAATGGTGCTGATAGGCATTCCAGATGTATTTTCCGATAGGCATTTCAAAATTTGATGCCGATAGGCATTTCAGATATAGGTGCTGATAGGCATTTCAGATATAGTTGCCGAATGGCATTTTAAAAATAGGTGCCGATAGGCATTTCAGATATAGAAGCCGATAGGTATTTCAAAAATAGGTGTCGATAGGCATTTCAGATATGGTTGCCGATAGGCATTTCAAATATAGGTGCTGATAGGCATTTCAGATGTAGTTTCCGATAGGCATTTCAAAAAAAGGTTCCGATAGGCATTTCAGATATAGGTGCCGATAGGCATTTCAAATATAGTTGCCGATTGGCATTTTAAAAATAGGTGCCGATAGGCATTTTAGATGTAGTTTCCGATAGGCATTTCAAAAATAGGTGCCGATAGGCATTTCAGATATAGGTGCCGATAGGCATATCAGATATAGTTGCCGATAGGCATTTAAAATATAGGTGCCGATAGGCATTTCAAATATAGGTGGCGATAGGCATTTCAGATATAAATGCGAAAAGGCATTTCAGATATAGGTGCCGATAGGCATTTCTGATGTGGTTGCCGATAGGCATTTTAAATATAGGTGCTGATAGGCATTTCAGATGTAGTTTTCGATAGGCATTTCAAAAATAGGTGCCGATAGGCATTTCAGATATAGGTGCCGATAGGCACTTCAGATATAGTTGCCGATTGGCATTTAAAAAATAGGTGCCGCTAGGCATTTCAGATATAGAAGCCGATAGGCATTTCAAATATAGGTGCCGATAGGCATTCCAAATATGGTTGCCGATAGGCATTTCAAATATAGGCGCTGATAGGCATTTCAGTTGTAGTTTCCGATAGGCATTTCAAAAATAGGTGCCGATAGGCATTTCAGATATAGGTGCCGCTAGGCATTTCAGATATAGTTGCCGATTGGCATTGTAAAAATAGGTGCCGATAGGCATTTCAGATATAGAAGCCGATAGGCATTTTAAATATAGGTGCCGATAGGCATTCCAGATATGGTTGCCGATAGGCATTTCAAATATAAGTGCTGATAGGCATTTCAGATGTAGTTTCAGATAGGCATTTCAAAAATAGGTGCCGATAGGCATTTCAGATAGAGGTGCCGATAGGCATTTCAGATATAGTTGCCGATAGCCATTTTAAAAATAGGAGCCGATAGGCATTTCAGATATAGAAGCCGATAGGCATTTCAAATATAGGTGCCGATAGGCATTCCAGATATTGTTGCCGATAGGCATTTCAAATATAGGTGCTGATAGGCATTTCAGATGTAGTTTCCGATAGGCATTTTAAAATAGGTGCCGATAGGCATTTCAGATATAGAAGCCGATAGGCATTTCAAATATAGGTGCCGATAGGCATTCCAGATATGGTTGCCGATAGGCATTTCAAATATAGGTGCTGATAGGCATTTCAGATGAAGTTTCCGATAGGCATTTCAAAAATAGGTGCCGATAGGCATTTCAGATATAGGTGCCGATAGGCATTTCAGATATAGTTGCCGATAGCCATTTTAAAAATAGGCGCCGATAGGCATTTCAGATATAGAAGCCAATAGGCATTTCAAATATAGGTGCCAATAGGCATTCCAGATATGGTTGCCGATAGGCATTTCAAATATAGATGCTGATAGGCATTTCAGATGTAGTTTCCGATAGGCATTTCAAAAATTGGTGCCGAATGGCATTTTAGATATAGGTGCCGATAGGCATTTCAGATATAGTTGCCGATTGGCATTTTAAAAATAGGTGCCGATTGGCATTTCAGATATAGGTGCCGATAGGCATTTCAGATATAGTTGCCGATTGGCAATTTAAAAATAGGTGCCGATAGGCATTTCAGATATAGAAGCCGATAGGTATTTCAAATATAGGTGTCGATAGGCATTTCAGATATGGTTGCCGATAGGCATTTCAAATATAGGTGCCGATAGGCATTTCAGATGTAGCTTCCGATAGGCATTTCAAAAATAGGTGCCGATAGGCATTTCAGATATAGGTGCCGATAGGCATTTCAGATATAGTTGCCGATTGGCATTTTAAAAATAGTTGCCGGTAGGCATTTTAGATGTAGTTTCCGATAGGCATTTCAAAAATAGGTGCCGATAGGCATTTCAGATATAGGTGCCGATAGGCATATCAGATATAGTTGCCGATAGGCATTTAAAATATAGGTGCCGATAGGCATTTCAAATATAGGTGTCGATAGGCATTTCAGATATAAATGCCGAAAGGCATTTCAGATATAGTTGCCGATAGGCATTTCTGATGTGGTTGCCGATAGGCATTTCAAATATAGGTGCTGATAGGCATTTCAGATGTAGTATTCGATAGGCATTTCAAAAATAGGTGCCGATAGGCATTTCAGATATAGGTGCCGATAGGCACTTCAGATATAGTTGCCGATTGGCATTTTAAAATAGGTGCCGATAGGCATTTCAGATATAGAAGCCGATAGGCATTTAAGATATAGGTGCCGATAGGCATTCCAGATATGGTTGCCGATTAGCATTTCAAATATAGGTGCTGATAGGCATTTCAGATGTAGTTTCCGATAAGCATTTCAAAAATTGATGCCGAAATGCATTTCAGATATAGGTGCCGATAGGCATTTCAGATATAGTTGCCGATTGGCATTTTAAAAATAGGTGCCGATAGGTATTTCAGATATAGAAGCCGATAGGTATTTCAAATATAGGTGTCGATAGGCATTTCAGATATGGTTGCCGATAGGCATTTCAAATAAAGGTGCTGATAGGCATTTCAGATGTAGTTTCCGATAGGCATTTCAAAAATAGGTGCCGATAGGCATTTCAGATATAGGTGCCGATAGGCATTTCAGATATAGTTGCCGATTGGCATTTTAAAAATAGGTGCCGATAGGCATTTTAGATGTAGTTTCCGATAGGCATTTCAAAAATAGGTGCCGATAGGCATTTTAGATATAGGTGCCGATAGGCATATCAGATATAGTTGCCGATAGGCATTTAAAATATAGGTGCCGATGGGCATTTCATATATAGGTGTCGATAGGCATTTCAGATATAAATGCCGAAAGGCATTTCAGATATAGGTGCCGATAGGCATTTCTGATGTGGTTGCCGATAGGCATTTTAAATATAGGTGCTGATAGGCATTTCAGATGTATTTTTCGATAGGCATTTCAAAAATAGGTGCCGATAGGCATTTCAGATATAGGTGCCGATAGGCACTTCAGATATAGTTGCCGATTGGCATTTTAAAAATAGGTGCCGCTAGGCATTTCAGATATAGAAGCCGATAGGCATTTCAAAAATAGGTGCCGATTGGCATTTTAAAAATAGGTGTTGATAGGCATTTCAGATATAGAAGCCGATAGTTATTTCAAATATAGGTGTCGATAGGCATTTCAGATATTGTTGCCGATAGGCATTTCAAATATAGGTGCTGATAGGCATTTCAGATGTAGTTTACGATAGGCATTTCAAAAATAGGTACCGATAGGCATTTTAGATATAGGTGCCGATAGGCATTTCAGATATAGTTGCCGAATGGCATTTTAAAAATAGGTGTCGATAGGCATTTCAGATATAGAAGCCGATAGGCATTTCAAATATAGGTGCCGATAGGCATTCCAGATATGGTTGCCGATAGGCATTTCACATATAAGTGCTGATAGGCATTTCAGATGTAGTTTCCGATAGGCATTTCAAAAATAGGTGCCGATAGGCATTTCAGATATAGGTGCCGATAGGCATATCAGATATAGTTGCCGATAGGCATTTAAAATATAGGTGCCGATAGGCATTTCAAATATAGGTGTCGATAGGCATTTCAGATATAAATGCCGAAAGGCATTTCAGATATGGGTGCCGATAGGCATTTCTGATGTGGTTGCCGATAGGCATTTCAAATATAGGTGCTGATAGGCATTTCAGATGTAGTTTTCGATAGGCATTTCAAAAATAGGTACCGATAGGCATTTCAGATATAGGTGCCGATAGGCATTTCAGATATAGTTGCCGATAACCATTTTAAAAATAGGTGCCGATAGGCATTTCAGATATAGTTGCCGATTGGCATTTTAAAAATAGGTGCCGATAGGCATTTCAGATATAGAAGCCTCTTGGCATTTCAAATATAGGTGCCGATAGGCATTCCAGATATGGTTGCCGATAGGCATTTCACATATAAGTGCTGATAGGCATTTCAGATGTAGTTTCCGATAGGCATTTCAAAAATAGGTGCCGATAGGCATTTCAGATATAGGTGCCGATAGGCACTTCAGATATAGTTGCCGATTGGCATTTTAAAAATAGGTGCCGCTAGGCATTTCAAATATATGTCACGAGGTGTGATCAGCGAGGTGGGAAAAATAGGAAAAAAAATACGATATTTGATTTGCGGATATAGGTATTAGATTGAGGAAGCGTTTCTCTGAGGATGGGCCCAGTATATCCGAAGGAAATCGCATGCGAACGAACTCTTTAACATTAAAAAAAAAGAACACTATTGGCGTGAATTAAAAGTTATATTAATCGAATTTAGAAAATATTTTATATAAAATTTTAAATACAGTTTACTAGTATTTTAGTAAAAAAAAAAAAAAGAGCGAAAATGATTAATTTAAAACCGCGCAGACACAAAGTTCCTTTAATTTTCTGAGTTAATTTTATGTTTGTACGAACTGCCTGTGCTCGAACCACTGGCGTTAAAAAAAAACTGAAAACGAACTCTGTGACTGTGCTAGCTCACATAACATTATTATAATGAATTACATAATAAGAATAGATAAATAATTAATGAGAAAAGAATAGTTGCTGGAGGTAGGCCACCAAATCAACTCGCAACTAAAAAAAAGGAATATTAATTGTTATCAATTGTCAATATATATATTGAGAAATCGAAATTCTAGGTAAATGTTACAGTATCCCCGGGGTTGGTGAAGCGCGCTAAGCGGCTTCTTGGCGTTCGAAAAATGGCTTCAGCTGCGACACGTGGACTCGAAATTGTCTGGTGGGATCCTCATCGCTGGCCATCACGCACGAAGCCGGCGAGGTAAAACGAATAATGCGTCGTGGATCGCTCCAGCGCGGGGTGAATTTCTGGCCCTGGTTACCGCCTGCCGCTACGATGGTATGTAAGCGCTGCAATACCAGCTGTCCAACGGTAAACGAGTGATGAGTCGGATGGCGCATGTCATAGTAAGCTTTTACGCGACGACGAACCTGGTGCAACTTCTGGCGAACCGAATCTTCTGTGACGTCAGCAGACGGGTCGAGAAAACGATCCAATTGCCACTGGTGATCAATAGGTTGACTGAGCTCACGACCCAAAAAGATCTTAGCTGGCGATTGACCAGTTGACTCTGAAACGCTTGCGTTATGCGAATAGGCGAAAAACGGCAGATACTTATCCCATTCTTTGTGGTTGTCGTTAGAACAGGTACGCAGAACGATTGACAAGGTGCTCTTCAAATCTCGCATGGACCGTTCGACCATGTTAGACGACGGTTGGTAAGGACTGCTGAATATGTGACGAATTCCCCACGACAAGGTCATCCTTTTGAAGCAGTCAGACTTGAAGACGGAAGCGTTATCTGATACGAGCTCTTTAGGTGGTCCAAAGGAACACCACAGCTTTACGAGATTTTTGACAGTGACGCTAGCAGTCGCACGACGACACGGCATAACCTCGATCCACTTGGAGAAGCCATCAAGGAGTACCAACGCATAGCGATTTCCCGTGGTAGAAGGTAGTAGCGGACCGCAGAAGTCGACGTACACTCTGCCAAGAACGGACGTCGGAACAGTGGAGGCCATCGGGGTGCCTATTCTCTGGTTGTGTGGTTTAGACGTCTGACAACTTTGACAGGTGCGAACATATTCTCTTACGTCACGAAATAAATCGGACCACCAGAAACGACGAGCTATTGCCCGATAAGTCTTGGTGATACCTGGATGGGCGACGTCCAAATCGTGGAAGTAATATAATATCATGCGACGGGTTTTTTCGGGAACGACTACTCGTTTCAGTTTGTTTTTACCAGTGAGGCGCATCAGAAGACCTTCCTTTTCGATATACCCTGTGACATCTTCACCAGCGCGTAAGCGACGTAAGATGAGGCCTATCTCGGGATCAGACTCCTGGTGTTTCTTCAAACTTAAAAAACTCTCTGGAACTTGTTGTAGTACGTTCAGGTTGACTTCATTTGCGTCAGGTGACTGCGTTCCAGTCGGTTCAAACATCCGGCTGAGGGCATCGGCGACCGAATTTAATGGTCCACGGATGTGCTCGACCTCGAAGTCATAGCGACTTAGCTTCAGAACCCAGCGGCCAACTTTTCCCAACTGCTTGGGGTGCCGAATCATCCAGCTGAGTGCTTCGTTGTCGACTTGGAGAAGGAACCTGTCACCGAGTAAGTAATCGTTAAATTTATTTAATGCAAAAATTATACCTAAGGCTTCTCTTTCCATTATGACATATTTCTTTTCCGTTTCAGACAGCTTCCTGGAGGCGTACGAGATGGGATGGAGACCATCGTCAAATTCTTGAAGCAAGACAGCACCAAGTGCGACATCGGACGAATCGCATCTAACGACGAAACGGCGGTTGAAGTCTGGAAATCTTAAAACCGGAGCGGTGGAGAGAGCATCCTTCAATCTTTGAATAGCCTCGCGCTGTTGAGGACCCATGTGAAATCTGACATTTTTCCTTTTCAAATGATTTAGCGGAGCGGCAAGTTCACTGAAAGCTGGTATAAATCTGGCGAAATAGGCCGTCATTCCCATGAAGGCTCTAACCTGGCGCAGAGTTCTAGGAATCGGAATTTCTTGAATTGCTCTAACTTTATCATGGTCGATGTGACATCCATCTGGAGAGATGATATATCCCAGGCATTTCACTTTGGTCATGAAGAATTGAGCTTTAATAGGATTTACCGTAATACCAGCATTTTGGAGGCGTCCAATAACTTCCTGAAGATGAATGAAGTGTTCTTCTACCGTAGCTGAGTAAATTAATAAATCGTCGAAGTAATTTGTAACATATCTAAAATGTAGATCTCCGAAGATTGAGTTAACTATTCTGTTGAGGGCGGCGGCGGACACGGCCAAACCGAATGGTACAAAATTGTATTGGTAAGTTCCGAACGGAGCAGAGAAGGCAGTAATTGGCTTAGAATCATCGGTCAACGCCAATTGATGATAAGCTTGGTTGAGATCCAATTTGCTAAAAACTTTTGCATCACTCAAGCATTGAAAAATGGATTCCGGACGCGGGACCGGATATGCGTCGTAGCGAATCTTCTTATTGACTTGTCGATAGTCGACCACAAGCCTTTGTCCTCCGTCCTTTTTTGGTACAAAAAAACATGGGCTCGAATAAGGTGAAAGACTATGTTCGATAACACCGCAGTCCAATAATTTTTGAATATGTTCTTTCAACAGTGTAGCTCTTGGCGGAGTCAGCGGAAAGGGCGGCAGGTGAACCGGCGAACTATCGATTAAATGTATCCGATAGGTATAACCTTTGACCTTTCCCAAATCAGAAGTTAAAGTATCGCCGAAATCCGAAAGTAACTGTTTCAATTGCTCTTGTTGTTGAATCGTTAGATCTACTGGACATTCCACCAGAGTATTGACTACTTCTTGCTTAAGGGGAGCGTTTTGAGTGAAAGGAATTCTATGTGCTGGAGCGAACTGGAACGATAAGAAATTTTTGGAAAAATTTATGGTCGCTTTCATTGTACGTAGTGCATCCAGGCCTAAGATCATTTGAAACGGTAGAGAGGGAATGACGATAAAACGGAATTTCCAGGTAAAGCTATGAATTTTTATAATAATAGAAATTTGTTGATTAGATTCGAAGAGCTTTCCATCAGGAAGGCGCACCTTTATTGATGAAGAAAGAGCGTGGCCGAAGTTTTGTGAAATAATTTCTTGAAAAAGAGTTTGACTGCAAAAGTTGGTACTAGCCCCCGAATCGAGTAAAGCATTAACTTTCAGGTGCTTCACTTGGATATCAATAATAGGCAAGCTTCGCTGATGATAAGTGGCGTCAGTACCTGTGACGATTTCGCGACCTTCCATGGATCGCGCGCAACCTAGTTTTTTGGAGAAGACTGTGTTGATATTTGCGAGCTTGGATTTTTCGGACGGCGCCGACAGTATTGAATCGAGTGTCCTGACATTTTACAATAGGAACACTGCATTAATTTTGGAGTATTAGAATTTTCTGCTTCTGACTGGCGAGCTTCGACTTCCATCTCTCGTGATCTAGCCATTTGCAAGAGTAGTTCGGAATCTCTGATGCGCTTGACTAACTTCTTGAGTTCTACGATTGTTGCTGGGATCGGAGTGTCTTTGATTTTCAAGAGCGTGTCGTAATTCACGTGTGACCATATTTGCAACACGAGATCTGTCTCAGAAATTGCTGCTTCAAGGCTTTGAGCTTTGTTGACGACATCGTGAATAAAATCTCCGAACGATTCCTGCGGCCGCTGAACTCTTCTCACATAAAAGTTAATGAGCTGTACTTTGACTAGGGGTGATAGAAATTCTTGCAACAGCTCCACTTTAGCTCTTTTCCAGGTTATCCATGTTGAGATTCCTTCCGACCACCATTTCCTAAATTCTCCGTGGAGACCATCGATGACCGCAGACATAATAGCGAATTCCGAAGCGATTTTGAGATCAATTATTTCTTGAATATCTTCGATGAATAATATTAGTTGTGTAGGATCTTGACCATCAAAAGGCCTGACTTTTTCTACGAATTTCTTTACATCATGTTTAATACGATCATCTTGACTCATTAAATGTTTTGAAATGGTTTCGGAGAGGCGTCGAAGTTCGGAAACTTGATCGAATAAACCAGTGGTTAATGTCATATGTGCCGCTGTAGCTCGGGCCAATGGTGAAGTGCCTTGTTCAGGTGCGTCGACTCGATTTGCAATTGCCGGATGATTATTTCCTAGAGCGCTTCGATTATTAGGATGCGACTCTGGCGTTTGAAAATCGTCTCCTTCGTTTGTATCTTGTGCGCGTCCTGATCGTGTAAACGGCATAGTTGACCGAAAAGTTTATAAATTGACAATTGTTTAATGAAGAGATTTGATTTAAATTAATAATATTATAAAGTAGATTAGAAATTTTAAATTATTTTTAGATATTTTATTGAAATGTTAAACGACGAAAAATTACGTCGGCTGAATTTTTATTAATAAAATACGAATTACGTAACGGGTTAAAAGTTACATCAGGCAGTTACTAGTTGTAGAAATTTTTATTAAAACTGTTTAATGGTTTAATTTATTTAAATTTTAATTTTGTTAATTTATTTATTAGACGAAAATTATTTTAATGTTAAATTCACAGAGTTTGGGAAAAGTTCACAACCATGCTCTGCTACCATTTTTGTCACGAGGTGTGATCAGCGAGGTGGGAAAAATAGGAAAAAAAATACGATATTTGATTTGCGGATATAGGTATTAGATTGAGGAAGCGTTTCTCTGAGGATGGGCCCAGTATATCCGAAGGAAATCGCATGCGAACGAACTCTTTAACATTAAAAAAAAAGAACACTATTGGCGTGAATTAAAAGTTATATTAATCGAATTTAGAAAATATTTTATATAAAATTTTAAATACAGTTTACTAGTATTTTAGTAAAAAAAAAAAAAGAGCGAAAATGATTAATTTAAAACCGCGCAGACACAAAGTTCTTTTATATTTCTGAGTTAATTTTATGTTTGTACGAACTGCCTGTGCTCGAACCACTGGCGTTAAAAAAAAACTGAAAACGAACTCTGTGACTGTGCTAGCTCACATAACATTATTATAATGAATTACATAATAAGAATAGATAAATAATTAATGAGAAAAGAATAGTTGCTGGAGGTAGGCCACCAAATCAACTCGCAACTAAAAAAAAGGAATATTAATTGTTATCAATTGTCAATATATATATTGAGAAATCGAAATTCTAGGTAAATGTTACATATAGAAGCCGATAGGCATTTCAAATATAGGTGCCGATAGGCATTTCAGATATAGTTGCCGATTGGCATTTTAAAAATAGGTGTCGATAGGCATTTCAGATATAGAAGCCGATAGGCATTTCAAATATAGGTGCCGATAGGCATTCCAGATATGTTTGCCGATAGGCATTTCAAATAATGGTGCTGATAGGCATTCTAGATGTATTTTCCGATAGGCATTTCAAAATTTGATGCCGATAGGCATTTCAGATATAGTTGCCGATTGGCATTTTAAAAATAGGTGTTGATAGGCATTTCAGATATAGAAGCCGATAGTTATTTCAAATATAGGTGTCGATAGGCATTTCAGATATTGTTGCCGATAGGCATTTCAAATATAGGTGCTGATAGGCATTTCAGATGTAGTTTACGATAGGCATTTCAAAAATAGGTACCGATAGGCATTTCAGATATAGGTGCCGATAGGTATTTCAGATATAGTTGCCGATTGGCATTTTAAAAATAGGTGTCGATAGGCATTTCAGATATAGAAGCCGATAGGCATTTCAAATATAGGTGCCGATAGGCATTCCAGATATGTTTGCCGATAGGCATTTCAAATAATGGTGCTGATAGGCATTCCAGATGTATTTTCCGATAGGCATTTCAAAATTTGATGCCGATAGGCATTTCAGATATAGGTGCTGATAGGCATTTCAGATATAGTTGCCGAATGGCATTTTAAAAATAGGTGCCGATAGGCATTTCAGATATAGAAGCCGATAGGTATTTCAAAAATAGGTGTCGATAGGCATTTCAGATATGGTTGCCGATAGGCATTTCAAATATAGGTGCTGATAGGCATTTCAGATGTAGTTTCCGATAGGCATTTCAAAAAAAGGTTCCGATAGGCATTTCAGATATAGGTGCCGATAGGCATTTCAGATATAGTTGCCGATTGGCATTTTAAAAATAGGTGCCGATAGGCATTTTAGATGTAGTTTCCGATAGGCATTTCAAAAATAGGTGCCGATAGGCATTTCAGATATAGGTGCCGATAGGCATATCAGATATAGTTGCCGATAGGCATTTAAAATATAGGTGCCGATAGGCATTTCAAATATAGGTGGCGATAGGCATTTCAGATATAAATGCCAAAAGGCATTTCAGATATAGGTGCCGATAGGCATTTCTGATGTGGTTGCCGATAGGCATTTTAAATATAGGTGCTGATAGGCATTTCAGATGTAGTTTTCGATAGGCATTTCAAAAATAGGTGCCGATAGGCATTTCAGATATAGGTGCCGATAGGCACTTCAGATATAGTTGCCGATTGGCATTTAAAAAATAGGTGCCGCTAGGCATTTCAGATATAGAAGCCGATAGGCATTTCAAATATAGGTGCCGATAGGCATTCCAAATATGGTTGCCGATAGGCATTTCAAATATAGGCGCTGATAGGCATTTCAGTTGTAGTTTCCGATAGGCATTTCAAAAATAGGTGCCGATAGGCATTTCAGATATAGGTGCCGTTAGGCATTTCAGATATAGTTGCCGATTGGCATTGTAAAAATAGGTGCCGATAGGCATTTCAGATATAGAAGCCGATAGGCATTTTAAATATAGGTGCCGATAGGCATTCCAGATATGGTTGCCGATAGGCATTTCAAATATAAGTGCTGATAGGCATTTCAGATGTAGTTTCAGATAGGCATTTCAAAAATAGGTGCCGATAGGCATTTCAGATAGAGGTGCCGATAGGCATTTCAGATATAGTTGCCGATAGCCATTTTAAAAATAGGAGCCGATAGGCATTTCAGATATAGAAGCCGATAGGCATTTCAAATATAGGTGCCGATAGGCATTCCAGATATTGTTGCCGATAGGCATTTCAAATATAGGTGCTGATAGGCATTTCAGATGTAGTTTCCGATAGGCATTTTAAAATAGGTGCCGATAGGCATTTCAGATATAGAAGCCGATAGGCATTTCAAATATAGGTGCCGATAGGCATTCCAGATATGGTTGCCGATAGGCATTTCAAATATAGGTGCTGATAGGCATTTCAGATGAAGTTTCCGATAGGCATTTCAAAAATAGGTGCCGATAGGCATTTCAGATATAGGTGCCGATAGGCATTTCAGATATAGTTGCCGATAGCCATTTTAAAAATAGGCGCCGATAGGCATTTCAGATATAGAAGCCAATAGGCATTTCAAATATAGGTGCCAATAGGCATTCCAGATATGGTTGCCGATAGGCATTTCAAATATAGATGCTGATAGGCATTTCAGATGTAGTTTCCGATAGGCATTTCAAAAATTGGTGCCGAATGGCATTTTAGATATAGGTGCCGATAGGCATTTCAGATATAGTTGCCGATTGGCATTTTAAAAATAGGTGCCGATTGGCATTTCAGATATAGGTGCCGATAGGCATTTCAGATATAGTTGCCGATTGGCAATTTAAAAATAGGTGCCGATAGGCATTTCAGATATAGAAGCCGATAGGTATTTCAAATATAGGTGTCGATAGGCATTTCAGATATGGTTGCCGATAGGCATTTCAAATATAGGTGCTGATAGGCATTTCAGATGTAGCTTCCGATAGGCATTTCAAAAATAGGTGCCGATAGGCATTTCAGATATAGGTGCCGATAGGCATTTCAGATATAGTTGCCGATTGGCATTTTAAAAATAGTTGCCGATAGGCATTTTAGATGTAGTTTCCGATAGGCATTTCAAAAATAGGTGCCGATAGGCATTTCAGATATAGGTGCCGATAGGCATATCAGATATAGTTGCCGATAGGCATTTAAAATATAGGTGCCGATAGGCATTTCAAATATAGGTGTCGATAGGCATTTCAGATATAAATGCCGAAAGGCATTTCAGATATAGTTGCCGATAGGCATTTCTGATGTGGTTGCCGATAGGCATTTCAAATATAGGTGCTGATAGGCATTTCAGATGTAGTATTCGATAGGCATTTCAAAAATAGGTGCCGATAGGCATTTCAGATATAGGTGCCGATAGGCACTTCAGATATAGTTGCCGATTGGCATTTTAAAAATAGGTGCCGCTAGGCATTTCAAATATAGAAGCCGATAAGCATTTCAAATATAGGTGCCGATAGGCATTCCAAATATAGTTGCCGATAGGCATTTCAAATATAGGTGCTGATATTAATTTCAGATGTAGTTTCCAATAGGCATGTCAAAAATAGGTGCCGATAGGCATCTCAGATATAGGTGCCGATAGGCATTTCAGATATAGTTGCCGATAGGCATTCCAGATATGGTTGCCGATAGGCATTTCACATATAAGTGCTGATAGGCATTTCAGATGTAGTTTCCGATAGGCATTTCAAAAATATGTGCCGATAGGCATTTCAGATATAGGTGCCGATAGGCATTTCAGATATAGTAGCCGATTGGCATTTTAAAAATAGGTGCCGATAGGCATTTCAGATATAGAAGCCGATAGGCATTTCAAATATAGGTGCCGATAAGCATTCCAGATATGGTTGCTGATAGGCATTTCAAATATAGGTGCTGATAGACATTTCAGATGTAGTTTTCGATAGGCATTTCAAAAATAGGTGCCGATAGGCATTTCAGATATAGGTGCCGATAGGCATTTCAGATATAGTTGCCAATTGGCATTTTAAAATAGGTGCCGATAGGCATTTCAGATATAGAAGCCGATAGGCATTTAAGATATAGGTGCCGATAGGCATTCCAGATATGGTTGCCGATTAGCATTTCAAATATAGGTGCTGATAGGCATTTCAGATGTAGTTTCCGATAAGCATTTCAAAAATTGATGCCGAAAGGCATTTCAGATATAGGTGCCGATAGGCATTTCAGATATAGTTGCCGATTGGCATTTTAAAAATAGGTGCCGATAGGCATTTCAGATATAGAAGCCGATAGGTATTTCAAATATAGGTGTCGATAGGCATTTCAGATATGGTTGCCGATAGGCATTTCAAATAAAGGTGCTGATAGGCATTTCAGATGTAGTTTCCGATAGGCATTTCAAAAATAGGTGCCGATAGGCATTTCAGATATAGGTGCCGATAGGCATTTCAGATATAGTTGCCGATTGGCATTTTAAAAATAGGTGCCGATAGGCATTTTAGATGTAGTTTCCGATAGGCATTTCAAAAATAGGTGCCGTTAGGCATTTTAGATATAGGTGCCGATAGGCATATCAGATATAGTTGCCGATAGGCATTTAAAATATAGGTGCCGATGGGCATTTCATATATAGGTGTCGATAGGCATTTCAGATATAAATGCCGAAAGGCATTTCAGATATAGGTGCCGATAGGCATTTCTGATGTGGTTGCCGATAGGCATTTTAAATATAGGTGCTGATAGGCATTTCAGATGTATTTTTCGATAGGCATTTCAAAAATAGGTGCCGATAGGCATTTCAGATATAGGTGCCGATAGGCACTTCAGATATAGTTGCCGATTGGCATTTTAAAAATAGGTGCCGCTAGGCATTTCAGATATAGAAGCCGATAGGCATTTCAAAAATAGGTGCCGATTGGCATTTTAAAAATAGGTGTTGATAGGCATTTCAGATATAGAAGCCGATAGTTATTTCTGATGTGGTTGCCGATAGGCATTTTAAATATAGGTGCTGATAGGCATTTCAGATGTATTTTTCGATAGGCATTTCAAAAATAGGTGCCGATAGGCATTTCAGATATAGGTGCCGATAGGCACTTCAGATATAGTTGCCGATTGGCATTTTAAAAATAGGTGCCGCTAGGCATTTCAGATATAGAAGCCGATAGGCATTTCAAAAATAGGTACCGATAGGCATTTTAGATATAGGTGCCGATAGGCATTTCAGATATAGTTGCCGAATGGCATTTTAAAAATAGGTGTCGATAGGCATTTCAGATATAGAAGCCGATAGGCATTTCAAATATAGGTGCCGATAGGCATTCCAGATATGGTTGCCGATAGGCATTTCACATATAAGTGCTGATAGGCATTTCAGATGTAGTTTCCGATAGGCATTTCAAAAATAGGTGCCGATAGGCATTTCAGATATAGGTGCCGATAGGCATATCAGATATAGTTGCCGATAGGCATTTAAAATATAGGTGCCGATAGGCATTTCAAATATAGGTGTCGATAGGCATTTCAGATATAAATGCCGAAAGGCATTTCAGATATGGGTGCCGATAGGCATTTCTGATGTGGTTGCCGATAGGCATTTCAAATATAGGTGCTGATAGGCATTTCAGATGTAGTTTTCGATAGGCATTTCAAAAATAGGTACCGATAGGCATTTCAGATATAGGTGCCGATAGGCATTTCAGATATAGTTGCCGATAACCATTTTAAAAATAGGTGCCGATAGGCATTTCAGATATAGTTGCCGATTGGCATTTTAAAAATAGGTGCCGATAGGCATTTCAGATATAGAAGCCTCTTGGCATTTCAAATATAGGTGCCGATAGGCATTCCAGATATGGTTGCCGATAGGCATTTCACATATAAGTGCTGATAGGCATTTCAGATGTAGTTTCCGATAGGCATTTCAAAAATAGGTGCCGATAGGCATTTCAGATATAGGTGCCGATAGGCACTTCAGATATAGTTGCCGATTGGCATTTTAAAAATAGGTGCCGCTAGGCATTTCAAATATAGAAGCCGATAGGCATTTCAAATATAGGTGCCGATAGGCATTTCAGATATAGTTGCGGATTGGCATTTTAAAAATAGGTGTCGATAGGCATTTCAGATATAGAAGCCGATAGGCATTTCAAATATAGGTGCCGATAGGCATTCCAGATATGTTTGCCGATAGGCATTTCAAATAATGGTGCTGATAGGCATTCTAGATGTATTTTCCGATAGGCATTTCAAAATTTGATGCCGATAGGCATTTCAGATATAGTTGCCGATTGGCATTTTAAAAATAGGTGTTGATAGGCATTTCAGATATAGAAGCCGATAGTTATTTCAAATATAGGTGTCGATAGGCATTTCAGATATTGTTGCCGATAGGCATTTCAAATATAGGTGCTGATAGGCATTTCAGATGTAGTTTACGATAGGCATTTCAAAAATAGGTACCGATAGGCATTTCAGATATAGGTGCCGATAGGTATTTCAGATATAGTTGCCGATTGGCATTTTAAAAATAGGTGTCGATAGGCATTTCAGATATAGAAGCCGATAGGCATTTCAAATATAGGTGCCGATAGGCATTCCAGATATGTTTGCCGATAGGCATTTCAAATAATGGTGCTGATAGGCATTCCAGATGTATTTTCCGATAGGCATTTCAAAATTTGATGCCGATAGGCATTTCAGATATAGGTGCTGATAGGCATTTCAGATATAGTTGCCGAATGGCATTTTAAAAATAGGTGCCGATAGGCATTTCAGATATAGAAGCCGATAGGTATTTCAAAAATAGGTGTCGATAGGCATTTCAGATATGGTTGCCGATAGGCATTTCAAATATAGGTGCTGATAGGCATTTCAGATGTTGTTTCCGATAGGCATTTCAAAAATAGGTGCCGATAGGCATTTCAGATATAGGTGCCGATAGGCATTTCAGATATAGTTGCTGATTGGCATTTTAAAAATAGGTGCCGATAGGCATTTCAGATGTAGTTTCCGATAGGCATTTCAAAAATAGGTGCCGATAGGCATTTTAGATATAGGTGCCGATAGGCATATCAGATATAGTTGCCGATAGGCATTTAAAATATAGGTGCCGATGGGCATTTCATATATAGGTGTCGATAGGCATTTCAGATATAAATGCCGAAAGGCATTTCAGATATAGGTGCCGATAGGCATTTCTGATGTGGTTGCCGATAGGCATTTTAAATATAGGTGCTGATAGGCATTTCATATGTATTTTTCGATAGGCATTTCAAAAATAGGTGCCGATAGGCATTTCAGATATAAGTGCCGATAGGCACTTCAGATATAGTTGCCGATTGGCATTTTAAAAATAGGTGCCGCTAGGCATTTCAGATATAGAAGCCGATAGGCATTTCAAAAATAGGTGCCGATTGGCATTTTAAAAATAGGTGTTGATAGGCATTTCAGATATAGAAGCCGATAGTTATTTCAAATATAGGTGTCGATAGGCATTTCAGATATTGTTGCCGATAGGCATTTCAAATATAGGTGCTGATAGGCATTTCAGATGTAGTTTGCGATAGGCATTTCAAAAATAGGTACCGATAGGCATTTTAGATATAGGTGCCGATAGGCATTTCAGATATAGTTGCCGATTGGCATTTTAAAAATAGGTGTCGATAGGCATTTCAGATATAGAAGCCGATAGGCATTTCAAATATAGGTGCCGATAGGCATTCCAGATATGGTTGCCGATAGGCATTTCACATATAAGTGCTGATAGGCATTTCAGATGTAGTTTCCGATAGGCATTTCAAAAATAGGTGCCGATAGGCATTTCAGATATAGGTGCCGATAGGCATATCAGATATAGTTGCCGATAGGCATTTAAAATATAGGTGCCGATAGGCATTTCAAATATAGGTGTCGATAGGCATTTCAGATATAAATGCCGAAAGGCATTTCAGATATGGGTGCCGATAGGCATTTCTGATGTGGTTGCCGATAGGCATTTCAAATATAGGTGCTGATAGGCATTTCAATTGTAGTTTTCGATAGGCATTTCAAAAATAGGTGCCGATAGGCATTTCAGATATAGGTGCCGATAGGCATTTCAGATATAGTTGCCGATAACCATTTTAAAAATAGGTGCCGATAGGCATTTCAGATATAGTTGCCGATTGGCATTTTAAAAATAGGTGCCGATAGGCATTTCAGATATAGAAGCCTCTTGGCATTTCAAATATAGGTGCCGATAGGCATTCCAGATATGGTTGCCGATAGGCATTTCACATATAAGTGCTGATAGGCATTTCAGATGTAGTTTCCGATAGGCATTTCAAAAATAGGTGCCGATAGGCATTTCAGATATAGGTGCCGATAGGCACTTCAGATATAGTTGCCGATTGGCATTTTAAAAATAGGTGCCGCTAGGCATTTCAAATATAGAAGCCGATAGGCATTTCAAATATAGGTGCCGATAGGCATTTCAGATATAGTTGCCGATTGGCATTTTAAAAATAGGTGTCGATAGGCATTTCAGATATAGAAGCCGATAGGCATTTCAAATATAGGTGCCGATAGGCATTCCAGATATGTTTGCCGATAGGCATTTCAAATAATGGTGCTGATAGGCATTCCAGATGTATTTTCCGATAGGCATTTCAAAATTTGATGCCGATAGGCATTTCAGATATAGTTACCGATTGGCAATTTAAAAATAGGTGCCGATAGGCATTTCAGATATAGAAGCCGATAGGTATTTCAAATATAGGTGCCGATAGGCATTTCAGATATAGGTGCCGATAGGCATTTCAGATATAGTTGCCGATTGGCATTTTAAAAATAGGTGCCGATAGGCATTTTAGATGTAGTTTCCGATAGGCATTTCAAAAATAGTTGCCGATAGGCATTTCAGATATAGGTGCCGATAGGCATATCAGATATAGTTGCCGATAGGCATTTAAAATATAGGTGCCGATAGGCATTTAAAATATAGGTGTCGATAGGCATTTAAGATATAAATGCCGAAAGGCACTTCAGATATAGGTGCCGATAGGCATTTCTGATGTGGTTGCCGATAGGCATTTCAAATATAGGTGCTGATAGGCATTTCAGATGTAGTTTTCGATAGGCATTTCAAAAATAGGTGCTGATAGGCATTTCAGATATAGGTGCCGATAGGCACTTCAGATATAGTTGCCGATTGGCATTTTAAAAATAGGTGCCGCTAGGCATTTCAGATATAGAAGCCGATAGGCATTTAAAATATAGGTGCCGATAGGCAATTCAAATATAGGTGGCGATAGGCATTTCAGATATAAATGCGAAAAGGCATTTCAGATATAGGTGCCGATAGGCATTTCTGATGTGGTTGCCGATAGGCATTTTAAATATAGGTGCTGATAGGCATTTCAGATGTAGTTTTCGATAGGCATTTCAAAAATAGGTGCCGATAGGCATTTCAGATATAGGTGCCGATAGGCACTTCAGATATAGTTGCCGATTGGCATTTTAAAAATAGGTGCCGCTAGGCATTTCAGATATAGAAGCCGATAGGCATTTCAAATATAGGTGCCGATAGGCATTCCAAATATGGTTGCCGATAGGCATTTCAAATATAGGCGCTGATAGGCATTTCAGTTGTATTTTCCGATAGGCATTTCAAAAATAGGTGCCGATAGGCATTTCAGATATAGGTGCCGTTAGGCATTTCAGTTATAGTTGCCGATTGGCATTGTAAAAATAGGTGCCGATAGGCATTTCAGATATAGAAGCCGATAGGCATTTTAAATATAGGTGCCGATAGGCATTCCTGATATGGTTGCCGATAGGCATTTCAAATATAAGTGCTGATAGGCATTTCAGATGTAGTTTCAGATAGGCATTTCAAAAATAGGTGCCGATAGGCATTTCAGATAAAGGTGCCGATAGGCATTTCAGATATAGTTGCCGATAGCCATTTTAAAAATAGGAGCCGATAGGCATTTCAGATATAGAAGCCGATAGGCATTTCAAATATAGGTGCCGATAGGCATTCCAGATATGGTTGCCGATAGGCATTTCAAATATATGTGCTGATAGGCATTTCAGATGTAGTTTCCGATAGGCATTTTAAAATAGGTGCCGATAGGCATTTCAGATATAGAAGTTGATAGGCATTTCAAATATAGGTGCCGATAGACATTCCAGATATGGTTGCCGATAGGCATTTCAAATATAGGTGCTGATAGGCATTTCAGATGTAGCTTCCGATAGGCATTTCAAAAATAGTTGCCGATAGGCATTTCAGATATAGGTGCCGATAGGCATATCAGATATAGTTGCCGATAGGCATTTAAAATATAGGTGCCGATAGGCATTTAAAATATAGGTGTCGATAGGCATTTAAGATATAAATGCCGAAAGGCACTTCAGATATAGGTGCCGATTGGCATTTTAAAAATAGGTGTTGATAGGCATTTCAGATATAGAAGCCGATAGTTATTTCAAATATAGGTGTCGATAGGCATTTCAGATATTGTTGCCGATAGGCATTTCAAATATAGGTGCTGATAGGCATTTTAGATGTAGTTTACGATAGGCATTTCAAAAATAGGTACCGATAGGCATTTCAGATATACGTGCCGATAGGCATTTCAGATATAGTTGCCGATTGGCATTTTAAAAATAGGTGTCGATAGGCATTTCAGATATAGAAGCCAATAGGCATTTCAAATATAGGTGCCGATAGGCATTCCAGATATGTTTGCCGATAGGCATTTCAAATAATGGTGCTGATAGGCATTCCAGATGTATTTTCCGATAGGCATTTCAAAATTTATAATAATAATAATAATAATAATAATAATTTTATTAGTTCCAGAAAGAGCTCTGTTGAGCAATGAAACATAGTCAGACATACAAAAATATAAAATTTAGTCATTAAAAAACTCCATTATACTATAAAAACACTTCTCAGTGAGATAATTAAAAAGATACATTTTAAATAATTTCAGAGAACTTGCTTCTTTTATGAAATCTGGCATTCCATTGTAGATTTTAGTGGCCATGTAAACAGGGCCACGCTGGTAGGACACCAAAGATGCTTTAGGCAATGTTAAATTACCTTTAGTTCGCGTTTGGTAGCTATGACTAGCTGACTCAAATTTACATGGATTGTTTCTAACATAAGTAGCTATGGTATATATATATATGGACGGGAGAGTTAATATACGGTGCGCTTTAAAACTATCACGACAAGTGTGATTGTATGGTAATTTAAACATTATTCTTATTGCTTTTTTTTGAAGTACAAATGCACGACCCATATCAGTACAGCAACCCCACAATAGAATGCCATACTTCAAGTGTGGGTTTATAAATGAAAAATATAATGATTTTAAAGTTGATTTATCTACCTCACAGGTCAGTTGCCTAAGAATAAAAATACCCTTTGAAACCTTTTTACAAACAATGTCAATGTGGATACTCCAGTCAATATTTTCATTAACCCATAAACCTAGAAAATTAAAACTGGGAACATTATCAGTCACATAATCATCAATAACGATTGTAGGAGATGTATTGATCTTGTTGTGCTTAGTCAAGAAGTGCATTGATTTTGTTTTGTTAATATTTAATTGCAGTGCATTTCTACAACACCATTCAGAAAGTACGTTGGCAGCAATGTTTGCATCAATTTCTAAAGAGCTTAATATGGAGTCTTTGAATACCAAAGTAGTGTCATCAGCATACATAATACAACTCGACCAATCATTAACTGAGAGCGGTAGGTCATTTATATAGAAAAGGAAGAGCATTGGTCCCAACGTAGAACCCTGTGGTACACCTAAATCAGAGCGTTGCACTTTCGACTTGACACCATCCATCATCACAACTTGAGATCTATTATATAAAAAGGATTAAATCCAACTAAGCGCATTTCCTCTTATGCCATATTTATAAAGTTTAGCAAGAAGTATATCGTGGTTTACCAAATCAAATGCCTTACTAAGATCCAGATATAACGCAGAGGTAATTTGTCCGTCATTTAACCCAGATAGTATACTCTCAATAAAGTCAAACATTGCTGTCTCAGTGCTTCTGCCACGTAGAAAACCATGCTGCGTTTTATCAAAAAGACAGAATTTATCTGAAAAGGAGAGGAGCCTGTTACAGAATATTTTTTCAAACAGTTTTGAAAAGATTGGGAGGACAGAAATTGGGCGATAATTTTCAATGCAAGTAGCATCACCCTTCTTAGGCACCGGAGTAACCTTCGCTTGTTTTAAATTTACAGGAAATTTTCCGAAAGAAAGAGACATATTTAGTAGGTGAACGAGTGGCTTAAGTATTAAATGATAGGTTTGTTTGAATACATTTACGGGTATTCCATCAACGCCACATGAGTTACTACATTTAAATTTATTAATTATATTGATGACTTCACTAGTTGTTACCGGATATAGAAAAATAGAATTTCTCGTGTTAAGTAGACATTCAGATGCTCGATCATTGTTACACTCATCTTGGACATGTGAGCTACAAATACCACTAAAATAGTTACTGAAGTAATTCACCAATTCACAAGAATCAGAGATTTTGTTACCATTTACAAGTAAAGTAGTACAAGAATTTTTTTTGTTATTTATATTTAGATTCTTATTTATTAAATTCCAAGTTTGTTTAGTTTTATTTTGAGATGATTCAATGGTTTCACTATTATATTTTATTTTGGCTAATTTTATGACATTTTTATAAATTTTTTTGTATCGCTTGAAATAGGCAATAAAATCAGGATCAGTGCTTGTCCTACTAAAAAAATACAGTGTCTTTAATTTTTTTCGGGATGTTAATATACCTGGTGTAATCCAATTATTTGCAATTATATTTTTGGTTTTGAATGATCTATACGGAAACGAAGAATTAAAGTAAAATAAGTAATCATTATAGAATTTACTAAATGTCTCATCAAAATCATCGCCATGATAAATATAGGACCAATCAGCTGATTCTAGTAATTGACAAAAGTAACTTATATTATTAACATTAAATGATCTTTTAATAACCCTCTTCACAGGATTACTGTAAATTTTATTGATAAAAGATACTGATTGGGCATAGTGACCAGATAATGCAGAACCTATAACCTGGGAAATTAAATTAAGTTTTGATACATTTGTAAGAATATTATCCAGGCATGTTGCTGTACTAGAAGTTACTCTAGTTGGTGTATCAATAAGAGCTACAAGATTATAAGATATCAGTAAATTATTAAGTAGTTTTACATATTTAGATGAAACATCCAAAAAATTAAAATTAAAGTCGCCTATCACAAAAACAACATCCTTCGAACATATCGAATCAAGTAAATTTTCAAGTTTAAGTAAGAATTGGCCGCAGTCGCCAACAGGAGAACGATAAACACAGACTATTTTAATTAGGTGGTCACCTGCTTGCCACTGAACACCCACACACTCAAATATTTTGTCAGCACAAAGGTCACTAGGCAGTTTAATGGATGCCGATAGTCATTTCAGATATAGGTGCTGATAGGCATTTCAGATATAGTTGCCGATAGACATTTCAAATATAGGTGCTGATAGGCATTTCAGATGTAGTTTCTGATAGGCATTTCAAAAATTGGTGCCGATTGGCATTTCAGATATAGGTGCCGATAGGCATTTCAGATATAGTTGCCGATTGGCAATTTAAAAATAGGTGCCGATAGGCATTTCAGATATAGAAGCCGATAGGTATTTCAAATATAGGAGTCGATAGGCATTTCAGATATGGTTGCCGATAGGCATTTCAAATATAGGTGCTGATAGGCATTTCAGATGTTGTTTCCGATAGGCATTTCAAAAATAGGTGCCGATAGGCATTTCAGATATAGGTGCCGATAGGCATTTCAGATATAGTTGCCGATTGGCATTTTAAAAATAGGTGCCGATAGGCATTTTAGATGTAGTTTCCGATAGGCATTTCAAAAATAGTTGCCGATAGGCATTTCAGATATAGGTGCCGATAGGCATATCAGATATAGTTGCCGATAGGCATTTCAAATATAGGTGCTGATAGGCATTTCAGATGTAGTTTTCGATAGGCATTTCAAAAATAGGTGCCGATAGGCATTTCATATATAGAAGCCGATAGGTATTTCAAATATAGGTGTCGATAGGCATTTCAGATATGGTTGCCGATAGGCATTTCAAATATAGGTGCTGATAGGCATTTCAGATGTTGTTTCCGATAGGCATTTCAAAAATAGGTGCCGATAGGCATTTCAGATATAGCTGCCGATAGGCATTTCAGATATAGTTGCCGATTGGCATTTTAAAAATAGGTGCCGCTAGGCATTTCAAATATAGAAGCCGATAGGCATTTCAAATATAGGTGCCGATAGGCATTCCAAATATGGTTGCCGATAGGCATTTCAAATATAGGTGCTGATAGGAATTTCAGATGTAGTTTCCGATAGGCATTTCAAAAATAGGTGCCGATAGGCATTTCAAATATAGGTGCCGATAGGCATTTCAGATATAGTTGCCAATAGCCATTTTAAAAATAGGTGCCGATAGGCATTTCAGATATAGTTGCCGATTGGCATTTTAAAAATAGGTGCCGATAGGCATTTCAGATATAGAAGCCGATAGGCATTTCAAATATAGGTGCCGATAGGCATTCCAGATATGGTTGCCGATAGGCATTTCACATATAAGTGCTGATAGGCATTTCAGATGTAGTTTCCGATAGGCATTTCAAAAATAGGTGCCGATAGGTATTTCAGATATAGGTGCCGATAGGCATTTCAGATATAGTAGCCGATTGGCATTTTAAAAATAGGTGCCGATAGGCATTTCAGATATAGAAGCCGATAGGCATTTCAAATATAGGTGCCGATAAGCATTCCAGATATGGTTGCTGATAGGCATTTCAAATATAGGTGCTGATAGACATTTCAGATGTAGTTTTCGATAGGCATTTCAAAAATAGGTGCCGATAGGCATTTCAGATATAGGTGCCGATAGGCATTTCAGATATAGTTGCCAATTGGCATTTTAAAATAGGTGCCGATAGGCATTTCAGATATAGAAGCCGATAGTCATTTAAGATATAGGTGCCGATAGGCATTCCAGATATGGTTGCCGATTAGCATTTCAAATATAGGTGCTGATAGGCATTTCAGATGTAGTTTCCGATAAGCATTTCAAAAATTGATGCCGAAAGGCATTTCAGATATAGGTGCCGATAGGCATTTCAGATATAGTTGCCGATTGGCATTTTAAAAATAGGTGCCGATAGGCATTTCAGATATAGAAGCCGATAGGTATTTCAAATATAGGTGTCGATAGGCATTTCAGATATGGTTGCCGATAGGCATTTCAAATATAGGTGCTGATAGGCATTTCAGATGTAGTTTCCGATAGGCATTTCAAAAATAGGTGCCGATAGGCATTTCAGATATAGGTGCCGATAGGCATTTCAGATATAGTTGCCAATTGGCATTTTAAAAATAGGTGCCGATAGGCATTTTAGATGTAGTTTCCGATAGGCATTTCAAAAATAGGTGCCGATAGGCATATCAGATATAGTTGCCGATAGGCATTTAAAATATAGGTGCCGATGGGCATTTCATATATAGGTGTCGATAGGCATTTCAGATATAAATGCCGAAAGGCATTTCAGATATAGGTGCCGATAGGCATTTCTGATGTGGTTGCCGATAGGCATTTTAAATATAGGTGCTGATAGGCATTTCAGATGTATTTTTCGATAGGCATTTCAAAAATAAGTGCCGATAGGCATTTCAGATATAGGTGCCGATAGGCACTTCAGATATAGTTGCCGTTTGGCATTTTAAAAATAGGTGCCGCTAGGCATTTCAGATATAGAAGCCGATAGGCATTTCAAATATAGGTGCCGATAGGCATTCCAAATATGGTTGCCGATAGGCATTTCAAATATAGGTGCTGATAGGCATTTCAGTTGTAGTTTCCGATAGGCATTTCAAAAATAGGTGCCGATAGGCATTTCAGATATAGGTGCCGATAGGCATTTCAGATATAGTTGCCGATTGGCATTTTAAAAATAGGTGTCGATAGGCATTTCAGATATAGAAGCCGATAGGCATTTCAAATATAGGTGCCGACAGGCATTCCAGATATGTTTGCCGATAGGCATTTCAAATAATGGTGCTGATAGGCATTCCAGATGTATTTTCCGATAGGCATTTCAAAATTTGATGCCGATAGGCATTTCAGATATAGTTGCCGATTGGCATTTTAAAAATAGGTGTTGATAGGCATTTCAGATATAGAAGCCGATAGTTATTTCAAATATAGGTGTCGATAGGCATTTCAGATATTGTTGCCGATAGGCATTTCAAATATAGGTGCTGATAGGCATTTCAGATGTAGTTTACGATAGGCATTTCAAAAATAGGTACCGATAGGCATTTCAGATATAGGTGCCGATAGGCATTTCAGATATAGTTGCCGATTGGCATTTTAAAAATAGGTGTCGATAGGCATTTAAGATATAGAAGCCGATAGGCATTTCAAATATAGGTGCCGATAGGCATTCCAGATATGTTTGCCGATAGGCATTTCAAATAATGGTGATGATAGGCATTCCAGATGTATTTTCCGATAGGCATTTCAAAATTTGATGCCGATAGGCATTTCAGATATAGGTGCTGATAGGCATTTCAGATATAGTTGCCGAATGGCAATTTAAAAATAGGTGCCGATAAGCATTTCATATATAGAAGCCGATAGGCATTTCAAATATAGGTGCCAATAGGCATTCCAGATATGGTTGCCGATAGGCATTTCAAATATAGATGCTGATAGGCATTTCAGATGTAGTTTCCGATAGGCATTTCAAAAATTGGTGCCGATTGGCATTTTAGATAAAGGTGCCGATAGGCATTTCAGATATAGTTGCCGATTGGCATTTTAAAAATAGGTGCCGATAGGCATTTCAGATATAGAAGCCGATAGGTATTTCGAAAATAGGTGTCGATAGGCATTTCAGATATGGTTGCCGATAGGCATTTCAAATATAGGTGCTGATAGGCATTTCAGATGTAGTTTCAGATAGGCATTTCAAAAATTGGTGCCGATTGGCATTTCAGATATAGGTGCCGATAGGCATTTCAGATATAGTTGCCGATTGGCAATTTAAAAATAGGTGCCGATAGGCATTTTAGATGTAGTTTCCGATAGGCATTTCAAAAATAGTTGCCGATAGGCATTTCAGATATAGGTGCCGATAGGCATATCAGATATAGTTGCCGATAGGCATTTAAAATATAGGTGCCGATAGGCATTTAAAATATAGGTGTCGATAGGCATTTCAGATATAAATGCCGAAAGGCACTTCAGATATAGGTGCCGATAGGCATTTCTGATGTGGTTGCCGATAGGCATTTCAAATATAGGTGCTGATAGGCATTTCAGATGTAGTTTTCGATAGGCATTTCAAAAATAGGTGCTGATAGGCATTTCAGATATAGGTGCCGATAGGCACTTCAGATATAGTTGCCGATTGGCATTTTAAAAATAGGTGCCGCTAGGCATTTCAAATATAGAAGCCGATAGGCATTTCAAATATAGGTGCCGATAGGCATTCCAAATATGGTTGCCGATAGGCATTTCAAATATAGGTGCTGATAGGAATTTCAGATGTAGTTTCCGATAGGCATTTCAAAAATAGGTGCCGATAGGCATTTCAGATATAGGTGCCGATAGGCATTTCAGATATAGTTGCCGATAGCCATTTTAAAAATAGGTGCCGATAGGCATTTCAGATATAGTTGCCGATTAGCATTTTAAAAATAGGTGCCGATAGGCATTTTAGATGTAGTTTCCGATAGGCATTTCAAAAATAGGTGCCGATAGGCATTTCAGATATAGGTGCCGATAGGCATATCAGATATAGTTGCCGATAGGCATTTAAAATATAGGTGCCGATAGGCAATTCAAATATAGGTGGCGATAGGCATTTCAGATATAAATGCGAAAAGGCATTTCAGATATAGGTGCCGATAGGCATTTGTGATGTGGTTGCCGATAGGCATTTTAAATATAGGTGCTGATAGGCATTTCAGATGTAGTTTTCGATAGGCATTTCAAAAATAGGTGCCGATAGGCATTTCAGATATAGGTGCCGATAGGCACTTCAGATATAGTTGCCGATTGGCATTTTAAAAATAGGTGCCGCTAGGCATTTCAAATATAGAAGCCGATAGGCATTTCAAATATAGATGCCGATAGACATTTCAGATATAGTTGCCGATAGCCATTTTAAAAATAGGTGCCGATAGGCATTTCAGATATAGAAGCCAATAGGCATTTCAAATATAGGTGCCAATAGGCATTCCAGATATGGTTGCCGATAGGCATTTCAAATATAGATGCTGATAGGCATTTCAGATGTAGTTTCCGATAGGCATTTCAAAAATTGGTGCCGATTGGCATTTTAGATATAGGTGCCGATAGGCATTTCAGATATAGTTGCCGATTGGCATTTTAAAAATAGGTGCCGATTGGCATTTCAGATATAGGTGCCGATAGGCATTTCAGATATAGTTGCCGATTGGCAATTTAAAAATAGGTGCCGATAGGCATTTCAGATATAGAAGCCGATAGGTATTTCAAATATAGGTGTCGATAGGCATTTCAGATATGGTTGCCGATAGGCATTTCAAACATAGGTGCTGATAGGCATTTCAGATGTAGCTTCCGATAGGCATTTCAAAAATAGGTGCCGATAGGCATTTCAGATATAGGTGCCGATAGACATTTCAGATATAGTTGCCGATTGGCATTTTAAAAATAGGTGCCGATAGGCATTTTAGATGTAGTTTCCGATAGGCATTTCAAAAATAGGTGCCGATAGGCATTTCAGATATAGGTGCCGATAGGCATATCAGATATAGTTGCCGATAGGCATTTAAAATATAGGTGCCGATAGGCATTTCAAATATAGGTGTCGATAGGCATTTCAGATATAAATGCCGAAAGGCATTTCAGATATAGTTGCCGATAGGCATTTCTGATGTGGTTGCCGATAGGCATTTCAAATATAGGTGCTGATAGGCATTTCAGATGTAGTTTTCGATAGGCATTTCAAAAATAGGTGCCGATAGGCATTTCAGATATAGGTGCCGATAGGCACTTCAGATATAGTTGCCGATTGGCATTTTAAAAATAGGTGCCGCTAGGCATTTCAAATATAGAAGCCGATAGGCATTTCAAATATAGGTGCCGATAGGCATTCCAAATATAGTTGCCGATAGGCATTTCAAATATAGGTGCTGATATTAATTTCAGATGTAGTTTCCGATAGGCATTTCAAAAATAGGTGCCGACAGGCATTTCAGATATAGGTGCCGATAGGCATTTCAGATATAGTTGCCGATAGCCATTTTAAAAATAGGTGCCGATAGGCATTTCAGATATAGTTGCCGATTGGCATTTTAAAAATAGGTGCCGATAGGCATTTCAGATATAGTAGCCGATAGGCATTTCAAATATAGGTGCCGATAGGCATTCCAGATA
This sequence comes from Venustoraphidia nigricollis, assembly GCA_034508555.1. NCBI lineage: Eukaryota > Metazoa > Arthropoda > Insecta > Raphidioptera > Raphidiidae > Venustoraphidia > Venustoraphidia nigricollis. The sequence continues at coordinate 83,848 of JAVRKA010000176.1, read as the reverse complement.
TGTTTGCCGATAGGCATTTCACATATAAGTGCTGATAGGCATTTCAGATGTAGTTTCCGATAGGCATTTCAAAAATCGGTGCCGATAGGCATTTCAGATATAGGTGCCGATAGGCATTTCAGATATAGTAGCCGATTGGAATTTTAAAAATAGGTGCCGATAGGCATTTCAGATATAGAAGCCGATAGGCATTTCAAATATAGGTGCCGATAAGCATTCCAGATATGGTTGCTGATAGGCATTTCAAATATAGGTGCTGATAGACATTTCAGATGTAGTTTCCGATAGGCATTTCAAAAATAGGTGCCGATAGGCATTTTAGATATAGATGCCGATAGGCATTTCAGATATAGTTGCCAATTGGCATTTTAAAATAGGTGCCGATAGGCATTTCAGATATAGAAGCCGATAGGCATTTAAGATATAGGTGCCGATAGGCATTCCAGATATGGTTGCTGATTGGCTTTTCAAATATAGGTGCTGATAGGCATTTCAGATGTAGTTTCCGATAAGCATTTCAAAAATTGATGCCGATAGGCATTTCAAATATAGGTGCCGATAGGCATTTCAGATATAGTTGCCGATTGGCATTTTAAAAATAGGTGCCGATAGGCATTTCAGATATAGAAGCCGATAGGTATTTCAAATATAGGTGTCGATAGGCATTTCAGATATGGTTGCCGATAGGCATTTCAAATATAGGTGCTGATAGGCATTTCAGATGTAGTTTCCGATAGGCATTTCAAAAATAGGTGCCGATAGGCATTTCAGATATAGGTGCCGATAGGCATTTCAGATATAGTTGCCGATTGGCATTTTAAAAATAGGTGCCGATAGGCATTTTAGATGTAGTTTCCGATAGGCATTTCAAAAATAGGTGCCGATAGGCATTTCAGATATAGGTGCCGATAGGCATATCAGATATAGTTGCCGATAGGCATTTAAAATATAGGTGCCGATGGGCATTTCATATATAGGTGTCGATAGGCATTTCAGATATAAATGCCGAAAGGCATTTCAGATATAGGTGCCGATAGGCATTTCTGATGTGGTTGCCGATAGGCATTTCAAATATAGGTGCTGATAGGCATTTCAGATGTAGTTTTCGATAGGCATTTCAAAAATAGGTGCTGATAGGCATTTCAGATATAGGTGCCGATAGGCACTTCAGATATAGTTGCCGATTGGCATTTTAAAAATAGGTGCCGCTAGGCATTTCAAATATAGAAGCCGATAGGCATTTCAAATATAGGTGCCGATAGGCATTCCAAATATGGTTGCCGATAGGCATTTCAAATATAGGTGCTGATAGGAATTTCAGATGTAGTTTCCGATAGGCATTTCAAAAATAGGTGCCGATAGGCATTTCAGATATAGGTGCCGATAGGCATTTCAGATATAGTTGCCGATAGCCATTTTAAAAATAGGTGCCGATAGGCATTTCAGATATAGTTGCCGATTAGCATTTTAAAAATAGGTGCCGATAGGCATTTTAGATGTAGTTTCCGATAGGCATTTCAAAAATAGGTGCCGATAGGCATTTCAGATATAGGTGCCGATAGGCATATCAGATATAGTTGCCGATAGGCATTTAAAATATAGGTGCCGATAGGCAATTCAAATATAGGTGGCGATAGGCATTTCAGATATAAATGCGAAAAGGCATTTCAGATATAGGTGCCGATAGGCATTTGTGATGTGGTTGCCGATAGGCATTTTAAATATAGGTGCTGATAGGCATTTCAGATGTAGTTTTCGATAGGCATTTCAAAAATAGGTGCCGATAGGCATTTCAGATATAGGTGCCGATAGGCACTTCAGATATAGTTGCCGATTGGCATTTTAAAAATAGGTGCCGCTAGGCATTTCAGATATAGAAGCCGATAGGCATTTCAAATATAGGTGCCGATAGGCATTCCAAATATGGTTGCCGATAGGCATTTCAAATATAGGCGCTGATAGGCATTTCAGTTGTATTTTCCGATAGGCATTTCAAAAATAGGTGCCGATAGGCATTTCAGATATAGGTGCCGTTAGGCATTTCAGATATAGTTGCCGATTGGCATTGTAAAAATAGGTGCCGATAGGCATTTCAGATATAGAAGCCGATAGGCATTTTAAATATAGGTGCCGATAGGCATTCCAGATATGGTTGCCGATAGGCATTTCAAATATAAGTGCTGATAGGCATTTCAGATGTAGTTTCAGATAGGCATTTCAAAAATAGGTGCCGATAGGCATTTCAGATAAAGGTGCCGATAGGCATTTCAGATATAGTTGCCGATAGCCATTTTAAAAATAGGAGCCGATAGGCATTTCAGATATAGAAGCCGATAGGCATTTCAAATATAGGTGCCGATAGGCATTCCAGATATGGTTGCCGATAGGCATTTCAAATATATGTGCTGATAGGCATTTCAGATGTAGTTTCCGATAGGCATTTTAAAATAGGTGCCGATAGGCATTTCAGATATAGAAGCCGATAGGCATTTCAAATATAGATGCCGATAGACATTCCAGATATGGTTGCCGATAGGCATTTCAAATATAGGTGCTGATAGGCATTTCAGATGTAGCTTCCGATAGGCATTTCAAAAATAGGTGCCGATAGGCATTTCAGATATAGGTGCCGATAGGCATTTCAGATATAGTTGCCGATAGCCATTTTAAAAATAGGTGCCGATAGGCATTTCAGATATAGAAGCCAATAGGCATTTCAAATATAGGTGCCAATAGGCATTCCAGATATGGTTGCCGATAGGCATTTCAAATATAGATGCTGATAGGCATTTCAGATGTAGTTTCCGATAAGCATTTCAAAAATTGGTGCCGATTGGCATTTTAGATATAGGTGCCGATAGGCATTTCAGATATAGTTGCCGATTGGCATTTTAAAAATAGGTGCGGATTGGCATTTCAGATATAGGTGCCGATAGGCATTTCAGATATAGTTGCCGATTGGCAATTTAAAAATAGGTGCCGATAGGCATTTCAGATATAGAAGCCGATAGGTATTTCAAATATAGGTGTCGATAGGCATTTCAGATATGGTTGCCGATAGGCATTTCAAACATAGGTGCTGATAGGCATTTCAGATGTAGCTTCCGATAGGCATTTCAAAAATAGGTGCCGATAGGCATTTCAGATATAGGTGCCGATAGGCATTTCAGATATAGTTGCCGATTGGCATTTTAAAAATAGGTGCCAATAGGCATTTTAGATGTAGTTTCCGATAGGCATTTCAAAAATAGGTGCCGATAGGCATTTCAGATATAGGTGCCGATAATCATATCAGATATAGTTGCCGATAGGCATTTAAAATATAGGTGCCGATAGGCATTTCAAATATAGGTGTCGATAGGCATTTCAGATATAAATGCCGAAAGGCATTTCAGATATAGTTGCCGATAGGCATTTCTGATGTGGTTGCCGATAGGCATTTCAAATATAGGTGCTGATAGGCATTTCAGATGTAGTTTTCGATAGGCATTTCAAAAATAGGTGCCGATAGGCATTTCAGATATAGGTGCCGATAGGCACTTCAGATATAGTTGCCGATTGGCATTTTAAAAATAGGTGCCGCTAGGCATTTCAAATATAGAAGCCGATAGGCATTTCAAATATAGGTGCCGATAGGCATTCCAAATATAGTTGCCGATAGGCATTTCAAATATAGGTGCTGATATTAATTTCAGATGTAGTTTCCGATAGGCATTTCAAAAATAGGTGCCGATAGGCATTTCAGATATAGGTGCCGATAGGCATTTCAGATATAGTTGCCGATAGCCATTTTAAAAATAGGTGCCGATAGGCATTTCAGATATAGTTGCCGATTGGCATTTTAAAAATAGGTGCCGATAGGCATTTCAGATATAGTAGCCGATAGGCATTTCAAATATAGGTGCCGATAGGCATTCCAGATATGTTTGCCGATAGGCATTTCACATATAAGTGCTGATAGGCATTTCAGATGTAGTTTCCGATAGGCATTTCAAAAATCGGTGCCGATAGGCATTTCAGATATAGGTGCCGATAGGCATTTCAGATATAGTAGCCGATTGGAATTTCAAAAATAGGTGCCGATAGGCATTTCAGATATAGACGCCGATAGGCATTTCAAATATAGGTGCCGATAAGCATTCCAGATATGGTTGCTGATAGGCATTTCAAATATAGGTGCTGATAGACATTTCAGATGTAGTTTCCGATAGGCATTTCAAAAATAGGTGCCGATAGGCATTTTAGATATAGGTGCCGATAGGCATTTCAGATATAGTTGCCAATTGGCATTTTAAAATAGGTGCAGATAGGCATTTCAGATATAGAAGCCGATAGGCATTTAAGATATAGGTGCCGATAGGCATTCCAGATATGGTTGCTGATTGGCTTTTCAAATATAGGTGCTGATAGGCATTTCAGATGTAGTTTCCGATAAGCATTTCAAAAATTGATGCCGATAGGCATTTCAAATATAGGTGCCGATAGGCATTTCAGATATAGTTGCCGATTGGCATTTTAAAAATAGGTGCCGATAGGCATTTCAGATATAGAAGCCGATAGGTATTTCAAATATAGGTGTCGATAGGCATTTCAGATATGGTTGCCGATAGACATTTCAAATATAGGTGCTGATAGGCATTTCAGATGTAGTTTCCGATAGGCATTTCAAAAATAGGTGCCGATAGGCATTTCAGATATAGGTGCCGATAGGCATTTCAGATATAGTTGCCGATTGGCATTTTAAAAATAGGTGCCGATAGGCATTTTAGATGTAGTTTCCGATAGGCAATTCAAAAATAGGTGCCGATAGGCATTTCAGATATAGGTGCCGATAGGCATATCAGATATAGTTGCCGATAGGCATTTAAAATATAGGTGCCGATGGGCATTTCATATATAGGTGTCGATAGGCATTTCAGATATAAATGCCGAAAGGCATTTCAGATATAGGTGCCGATAGGCATTTCTGATGTGGTTGCCGATAGGCATTTTAAAAATAGGTGCCACTAGGCATTTCAGATATAGAAGCCGATAGGCATTTCAAATATAGGTGCCGATAGGCATTCCAAATATGGTTGCCGATAGGCATTTCAAATATAGGCGCTGATAGGCATTTCAGTTGTATTTTCCGATAGGCATTTCAAAAATAGGTGCCGATAGGCATTTCAGATATAGGTGCCGTTAGGCATTTCAGATATAGTTGCCGATTGGCATTGTAAAAATAGGTGCCGATAGGCATTTCAGATATAGAAGCCGATAGGCATTTTAAATATAGGTGCCGATAGGCATTCCAGATATGGTTGCCGATAGGCATTTCAAATATAAGTGCTTATAGGCATTTCAGATGTAGTTTCAGATAGGCATTTCAAAAATAGGTGCCGATAGGCATTTCAGATATAGAAGCCGATAGGCATTTCAAATATAGGTGCCGATAGGCATTCCAAATATGGTTGCCGTTAGGCATTTCAAATATAGGCGCTGATAGGCATTTCAGTTGTATTTTCCGATAGGCATTTCAAAAATAGGTGCCGATAGGCATTTCAGATATATTGGCCGATAGGCACTTCAGATATAGTTGCCGATTGGCATTTTAAAAATAGGTGCCGCTAGGCATTTCAGATATAGAAGCCGATAGGCATTTCAAATATAGGTGCCGATAGGCATTCCAAATATGGTTGCCGATAGGCATTTCAAATATAGGCGCTGATAGGCATTTCAGTTGTATTTTCCGATAGGCATTTCAAAAATAGGTGCCGATAGGCATTTCAGATATAGGTGCCGTTAGGCATTTCAGATATAGTTGCCGATTGGCATTGTAAAAATAGGTGCCGATAGGCATTTCAGATATAGAAGCCGATAGGCATTTTAAATATAGGTGCCGATAGGCATTCCAGATATGGTTGCCGATAGGCATTTCAAATATAGGTGCTGATAGGCATTTCAGATGTAGTTTCCGATAGGCATTTCAAAAATAGGTGCCGATAGGCATTTCAGATATAGGTGCCGATAGGCATTTCAGATATAGTTGCCGATTGGCATTTTAAAAATAGGTGCCGATAGGCATTTTAGATGTAGTTTCCGATAGGCATTTCAAAAATAGGTGCCGATAGGCATTTCAGATATAGGTGCCGATAGGCATATCAGATATAGTTGCCGATAGGCATTTAAAATATAGGTGCCGATGGGCATTTCATATATAGGTGTCGATAGGCATTTCAGATATAAATGCCGAAAGGCATTTCAGATATAGGTGCCGATAGGCATTTCTGATGTGGTTGCCGATAGGCATTTTAAATATAGGTGCTGATAGGCATTTCAGATGTAGTTTTCGATAGGCATTTCAAAAATAGGTGCCGATAGGCATTTCAGATATAGGTGCCGATAGGCACTTCAGATATAGTTGCCGATTGGCATTTTAAAAATAGGTGCCGCTAGGCATTTCAGATATAGAAGCCGATAGGCATTTCAAATATAGGTGCCGATAGGCATTCCAAATATGGTTGCCGATAGGCATTTCAAATATAGGTGCTGATAGGCATTTCAGTTGTAGTTTCCGATAGGCATTTCAAAAATAGGTGCCGATAGGCATTTCAGATATAGGTGCCGTTAGGCATTTCAGATATAGTTGCCGATTGGCATTTTAAAAATAGGTGCCGATAGGCATTTCAGATATAGAAGCCGATAGGCATTTCAAATATAGGTGCCGATAGGCATTCCAGATATGGTTGCCGATAGGCATTTCAAATATAGGTGCTGATAGGCATTTCAGATGTAGTTTCAGATAGGCATTTCAAAAATAGGTGCCGATAGGCATTTCAGATAAAGGTGCCGATTGGCATTTTAAAAATAGGTGTTGATAGGCATTTCAGATATAGAAGCCGATAGTTATTTCAAATATAGTTGTCGATAGGCATTTCAGATATTGTTGCCGATAGGCATTTCAAATATAGGTGCTGATAGGCATTTCAGATGTACTTTCCGATAGGCATTTTAAAAATAGGTGCCGATAGGCATTTCAGATATAGAAGCCGATAGGCATTTCAAATATAGGTGCCGATAGGCATTCCAGATATGGTTCCTGATAGGCATTTCAAATATAGGTGCTGATAGGCATTTCAGATGTAGTTTCCGATAGGCATTTCAAAAATAGGTGCCGATAAACATTTCAGATATAGGTGCCGTAAGGCATTTCAGATATAGTTTCCGATAGCCATTTTAAAAATAGGTGCCGATAGGCATTTCAGATATAGAAGCCGATAGGCATTTCAAATATAGGTGCCGATAGGCATTCCAGATATGGTTGCCGATAGGCATTTCAAATATAGGTGCTGATAGGCATTTCAGATGTAGTTTCCGATAGGCATTAAAAAAATAGGTGCCGATAGGCATTTCAGATATAGGTGCCGATAGGCATTTCAGATATAGTTGCCGATAGCCATTTTAAAAATAGGTGCCGATAGGCATTTCAGATATAGATGCCGATAGGCATTTCAAATATAGGTGCCGATAGGCATTCCAGATATGTTTGCCGATAGGCATTTCAAATAATGGTGCTGATAGGCATTCCAGATGTATTTTCCGATAGGCATTTCAAAATTTGATGCCGATAGGCATTTCAGATATAGGTGCCGATAGGCATTTCAGATATAGTTGCCGATTGGCAATTTAAAAATAGGTGCCGATAGGCATTTCAGATATAGAAGCCGATAGGCATTTCAAATATAGGTGCCAATAGGCATTCCAGATATGGTTGCCGATAGGCATTTCAAATATAGATGCTGATAGGCATTTCAGATGTAGTTTCCGATAGGCATTTCAAAAATTGGTGCTGATTGGCATTTTAGATATAGGTGCCGATAGGCATTTCAGATATAGTTGCCGATTGGCATTTTAAAAATAGGTGCCGATAGGAATTTCAGATATAGAAGCCGATAGGTATTTCAAAAATAGATGTCGATAGGCATTTCAGATATGGTTGCCGATAGGCATTTCAAATATAGGTGCTGATAGGCATTTCAGATGTAGTTTCTGATAGGCATTTCAAAAATTGGTGCCGATTGGCATTTCAGATATAGGTGCCGATAGGCATTTCAGATATAGTTGCCGATTGGCAATTTAAAAATAGGTGCCGATAGGCATTTCAGATATAGAAGCCGATAGGTATTTCAAATATAGGTGTCGATAGGCATTTCAGATATGGTTGCCGATAGGCATTTCAAATATAGGTGCTGATAGGCATTTCAGATGTAGCTTCCGATAGGCATTTCAAAAATAGGTGCCGATAGGCATTTCAGATATAGGTGCCGATAGGCATTTCAGATATAGTTGCCGATTGGCATTTTAAAAATAGGTGCCGATAGGCATTTTAGATGTAGTTTCCGATAGGCATTTCAAAAATAGGTGCCGATAGGCATTTCAGATATAGGTGCCGATAGGCATATCAGATATAGTTGCCGATAGGCATTTAAAATATAGGTGCCGATAGGCATTTCAAATATAGGTGTCGATAGGCATTTCAGATATAAATGCCGAAAGGCATTTCAGATATAGTTGCCGATAGGCATTTCTGATGTGGTTGCCGATAGGCATTTCAAATATAGGTGCTGATAGGCATTTCAGATGTAGTTTTCGATAGGCATTTCAAAAATAGGTGCCGATAGGCATTTCAGATATAGGTGCCGATAGGCACTTCAGATATAGTTGCCGATTGGCATTTTAAAAATAGGTGCCGCTAGGCATTTCAAATATAGAAGTCGATAGGCATTTCAAATATAGGTGCCGATAGGCATTCCAAATATAGTTGCCGATAGGCATTTCAAATATAGGTGCTGATATTAATTTCAGATGTAGTTTCCGATAGGCATTTCAAAAATAGGTGCCGATAGGCATTTCAGATATAGGTGCCGATAGGCATTTCAGATATAGTTGCCGATAGCCATTTTAAAAATAAGTGCCGATAGGCATTTCAGATATAGTTGCCGATTGGCATTTTAAAAATAGGTGCCGATAGGCATTTCAGATATAGTAGACGATAGGCATTTCAAATATAGGTGCCGATAGGCATTCCAGATATGGTTGCCGATAGGCATTTCACATATAAGTGCTGATAGGCATTTCAGATGTAGTTTCCGATAGGCATTTCAAAAATCGGTGCCGATAGGCATTTCAGATATAGGTGCCGATAGGCATTTCAGATATAGTAGCCGATTGGCATTTTAAAAATAGGTGCCGATAGGCATTTCAGATATAGAAGCCGATAGGCATTTCAAATATAGGTGCCGATAAGCATTCCAGATATGGTTGCTGATAGGCATTTCAAATATAGGTGCTGATAGACATTTCAGATGTAGTTTCCGATAGGCATTTCAAAAATAGTTGCGATAGGCATTTTAGATATAGGTGCCGATAGGCATTTCAGATATAGTTGCCAATTGGCATTTTAAAATAGGTGCCGATAGGCATTTCAGATATAGTTGCCAATAGCCATTTTAAAAAATAGGTGCCGATAGGCATTTCAGATATAGTTTCCGATTGGCATTTTAAAAATAGGTGCCGATAGGCATTTCAGATATAGAAGCCGATAGGCATTTCAAATATAGGTGCCGATAGGCATTCCAGATATGGTTGTCGATAGGCATTTTACATATAAGTGCTGATAGGCATTTCAGATGTAGTTTCCGATAGGCATTTCAAAAATCGGTGCCGATAGGCATTTCAGATATAGGTGCCGATAGGCATTTCAGATATAGTAGCCGATTGGCATTTTAAAAATAGGTGCCGATAGGCATTTCAGATATAGAAGCCGATAGGCATTTCAAATATAGGTGCCGATAAGCATTTCAGATATGGTTGCTGATAGGCATTTCAAATGTAGGTGCTGATAGACATTTCAGATGTAGTTTCCGATAGGCATTTCAAAAATAGGTGCCGATAGGCATTTTAGATATAGGTGCCGATAGGCATTTCAGATATAGTTGCCAATTGGCATTTTAAAATAGGTGCCGATAGGCATTTCAGATATAGAAGCCGATAGGCATTTAAGATATAGGTGCCGATAGGCATTCCAGATATGGTTGCTGATTGGCGTTTCAAATATAGGTGCTGATAGGCATTTCAGATGTAGTTTCCGATAAGCATTTCAAAAATTGATGCCGATAGGCATTTCAAATATAGGTGCCGATAGGCATTTCAGATATAGTTGCCGATTGGCATTTTAAAAATAGGTGCCGATAGGCATTTCAGATATAGAAGCCGATAGGTATTTCAAATATAGGTGTCGATAGGCATTTCAGATATGGTTGCCGATAGGCATTTCAAATATAGGTGCTGATAGGCATTTCAGATGTAGTTTCCGATAGGCATTTCAAAAATAGGTGCCGATAGGCATTTCAGATATAGGTGCCGATAGGCATTTCAGATATAGTTGCCGATTGGCATTTTAAAAATAGGTGCCGATAGGCATTTTAGATGTAGTTTCCGATAGGCATTTCAAAAATAGGTGCCGATAGGCATTTCAGATATAGGTGCCGATAGGCATGTCAGATATAGTTGCCGATAGGCATTTAAAATATAGGTGCCGATGGGCATTTCATATATAGGTGTCGATAGGCATTTCAGATATAAATGCCGAAAGGCATTTCAGATATAGGTGCCGATAGGCATTTCTGATGTGGTTGCCGATAGGCATTTTAAATATAGGTGCTGATAGGCATTTCAGATGTAGTTTTCGATTGGCATTTCAAAAATAGGTGCCGATAGGCATTTCAGATATAGGTGCCGATAGGCACTTCAGATATAGTTGCCGATTGGCATTTTAAAAATAGGTGCCGCTAGGCATTTCAGATATAGAAGCCGATAGGCATTTCAAATATAGGTGCCGATAGGCATTCCAAATATGGTTGCCGATAGGCATTTCAAATATAGGTGCTGATAGGCATTTCAGTTGTAGTTTCCGATAGGCATTTCAAAAATAGGTGCCGATAGGCATTTCAGATATAGGTGCCGTTAGGCATTTCAGATATAGTTGCCGATTGGCATTTTAAAAATAGGTGCCGATAGGCATTTCAGATATAGAAGCCGATAGGCATTTCAAATATAGGTGCCGATAGGTATTCCAAATATGGTTGCCGATAGGCATTTCAAATATAGGTGCTGATAGGCATTTCAGATGTAGTTTCAGATAGGCATTTCAAAAATAGGTGCCGATAGGCATTTCAGATAAACGTGCCGATAGGCATTTCAGATATAGTTGCCGATAGCCATTTAAAAATAGGAGCCGATAGGCATTTCAGATTTAGAAGCCGATAGGCATTTCAAATATAGGTGCCGATAGGCATTCCAGATATGGTTGCGATAGGCATTTCAAATATAGGTGCTGATAGGCACTTCAGATGTAGTTTCCGATAGGCATTTTAAAAATAGGTGCCGATAGGCATTTCAGATATAGAAGCCGATAGGCATTTCAAATATAGGTGCCGATATGCATTCCAGATATGGTTGCCGATAGGCAATTCAAATATAGGTGCTGATAGGCATTTCAGATGTAGTTTCCGATAGGCATTTTCAAAAATAGGTGCCGATAGGCATTTCAGATATAGGTGCCGATAGGCATTTCAGATATAGTTGCCGATAGCCATTTTAAAAATAGGTGCCGATAGGCATTTCAGATATAGAAGCCGATAGGCATTTAAAATATAGGTGCCGATAGGCATTCCAGATATGGTTGCCGATAGGCATTTCAAATATAGGTGCTGATAGGCATTTCAGATGTAGTTTACGATAGGCATTTCAAAAATAGGTACCGATAGGCATTTCAGATATAGGTGCCGATAGGCATTTCAGATATATTTGCCGATTGGCATTTTAAAAATAGGTGTCGATAGGCATTTCAGATATAGAAGCCGATAGGCATTTCAAATATAGGTGCTGATAGGCATTCCAGATATGTTTGCCGATAGGCATTTCAAATAATGGTGCTGATAGGCATTCCAGATGTATTTTCCGATAGGCATTTCAAAATTTGATGCCGATAGGCATTTCAGATATAGGTGCCGATAGGCATTTCAGATATAGTTGCCGATTGGCATTTTAAAAATAGGTGTTGATAGGCATTTCAGATATAGAAGCCGATAGTTATTTCAAATATAGGTGTCGATAGGCATTTCAGATATTGTTGCCGATAGGCATTTCAAATATAGGTGCTGATAGGCATTTTAGATGTAGTTTACGATAGGCATTTCAAAAATAGGTACCGATAGGCATTTCAGATATACGTGCCGATAGGCATTTCAGATATAGTTGCCGATTGGCATTTTAAAAATAGGTGTCGATAGGCATTTCAGATATAGAAGCCGATAGGCATTTCAAATATAGGTGCCGATAGGCATTCCAGATATGTTTGCCGATAGGCATTTCAAATAATGGTGCTGATAGGCATTCCAGATGTATTTCCGATAGGCATTTCAAAATTTGATGCCGATAGTCATTTCAGATATAGGTGCTGATAGGCATTTCAGATATAGTTGCCGAATGGCAATTTAAAAATAGGTGCCGATAGGCATTTCAGATATAGAAGCCGATAGGCATTTCAAATATAGGTGCCAATAGGCATTCCAGATATGGTTGCCGATAGGCATTTCAAATATAGATGCTGATAGGCATTTCAGATGTAGTTTCCGATAGGCATTTCAAAAATTGGTGCCGATTGGCATTTTAGATATAGGTGCCGATAGGCATTTCAGATATAGTTGCCGATTGGCATTTTAAAAATAGGTGCCGATAGGCATTTCAGATATAGAAGCCGATAGGTATTTCAAATATAGGTGTCGATAGGCATTTCAGATATGGTTGCCGATAGGCATTTCAAATATAGGTGCTGATAGGCATTTCAGATGTAGTTTCTGATAGGCATTTCAAAAATTGGTGCCGATTGGCATTTCAGATATAGGTGCCGATAGGCATTTCAGATATAGTTGCCGATTGGCAATTTAAAAATAGGTGCCGATAGGCATTTCAGATATAGAAGCCGATAGGTATTTCAAATATAGGTGTCGATAGGCATTTCAGATATGGTTGCCGATAGGCATTTCAAATATAGGTGCTGATAGGCATTTCAGATGTTGTTTCCGATAGGCATTTCAAAAATAGGTGCCGATAGGCATTTCAGATATAGGTGCCGATAGGCATTTCAGATATAGTTGCCGATTGGCATTTTAAAAATAGGTGCCGATAGGCATTTTAGATGTAGTTTCCGATAGGCATTTCAAAAATAGTTGCCGATAGGCATTTCAGATATAGGTGCCGATAGGCATATCAGATATAGTTGCCGATAGGCATTTAAAATATAGGTGCCGATAGGCATTTCAAATATAGGTGTCGATAGGCATGTCAGATATAAATGCCGAAAGGCATTTCAGATATGGGTGCCGATAGGCATTTCTGATGTGGTTGCCGATAGGCATTTCAAATATATGTGCTGATAGGCATTTCAGATGTAGCTTCCGATAGGCATTTCAAAAATAGGTGCCGATAGGCATTTCAGATATAGGTGCCGATAGGCATTTCAAATAATGGGGCTGATAGGCATTCCAGATGTATTTTCCGATAGGCATTTCAAAATTTGATGCCGATAGGCATTTCAGATATAGGTGCTGATAGGCATTTCAGATATAGTTGCCGAATGGCAATTTAAAAATAGGTGCCGATAGGCATTTCAGATATAGAAGCCGATAGGCATTTCAAATATAGGTGCCAATAGGCATTCCAGATATGGTTGCCGATAGGCATTTCAAATATAGATGCTGATAGGCATTTCAGATGTAGTTTCCGATAGGCATTTCAAAAATTGGTGCCGATTGGCATTTTAGATATAGGTGCCGATAGGCATTTGAGATATAGTTGCCGATTGGCATTTTAAAAATAGGTGCCGATAGGCATTTCAGATATAGAAGCCGATAGGTATTTCAAAAATAGGTGTCGATAGGCATTTCAGATATGGTTGCCGATAGGAATTTCAAATATAGGTGCTGATAGGCATTTCAGATGTAGTTTCTGATAGGCATTTCAAAAATTGGTGCCGATTCGCATTTCAGATATAGGTGCCGATAGGCATTTCAGATATAGTTGCCGATTGGCAATTTAAAAATAGGTGCCGATAGGCATTTCAGATATAGAAGCCGATAGGTATTTCAAATATAGGTGTCGATAGGCATTTCAGATATGGTTGCCGATAGTCATTTCAAATATAGGTGCTGATAGGCATTTCAGATGTTGTTTCCGATAGGCATTTCAAAAATAGGTGCCGATAGGCATTTCAGATATAGATGCCGATAGGCATTTCAGATATAGTTGCCGATTAGCATTTTAAAAATAGGTGCCGATAGGCATTTTAGATGTAGTTTCCGATAGGCATTTCAAAAATAGTTGCCGATAGGCATTTCAGATATAGGAGCCGATAGGCATATCAGATATAGTTGCCGATAGGCATTTAAAATATAGGTGCCGATAGGCATTTAAAATATAGGTGTCGATAGGCATTTCAGATATAAATGCCGAAAGGCTTTTCAGATATAGGTGCCGATAGGCATTTCTGATGTGGTTGCCGATAGGCATTTCAAATATAGGTGCTGATAGGCATTTCAGATGTAGTTTTCGATAGGCATTTCAAAAATAGGTGCTGATAGGCATTTCAGATATAGGTGCCGATAGGCACTTCAGATATAGTTGCCGATTGGCATTTTAAAAATAGGTGCCGCTAGGCATTTCAAATATAGAAGCCGATAGGCATTTCAAATATAGGTGCCGATAGGCATTCCAAATATGGTTGCCGATAGGCATTTCAAATATAGGTGCTGATAGGAATTTCAGATGTAGTTTCCGATAGGCATTTCAAAAATAGGTGCCGATAGGCATTTCAGATATAGGTGCCGATAGGCATTTCAGATATAGTTGCCGATAACCATTTTAAAAATAGGTGCCGATAGGCATTTCAGATATAGTTGCCGATTGGCATTTTAAAAATAGGTGCCGATAGGCATTTCAGATATAGAAGCCGATAGGCATCTCAAATATAGGTGCCGATAGGCATTCCAGATATTGTTGCCGATAGGCATTTCACATATAAGTGCTGATAGGCATTTCAGATGTAGTTTCCGATAGGCATTTCAAAAATAGGTGCCGATAGGCATTTCAGATATAGGTGCCGATAGGCACTTCAGATATAGTTGCCGAATGGCATTTTAAAAATAGGTGCCGCTAGGCATTTCAAATATAGAAGCCGATAGGCATTTTAAATATAGGTGCCGATAGGCATTCCAAATATGGTTGCCGATAGGCATTTCAAATATAGGTGCTGATAGGAATTTCAGATGTAGTTTCCGATAGGCATTTCAAAAATAGGTGCCGATAGGCATTTCAGATATAGGTGCCGATAGGCATTTCAGATATAGTTGCCGATAGCCATTTTAAAAATAAGTGCCGATAGGCATTTCAGATATAGTTGCCGATTGGCATTTTAAAAATAGGTGCCGATAGGCATTTCAGATATAGTAGTTGATAGGCATTTCAAATATAGGTGCCGATAGGCATTCCAGATATGGTTGCCGATAGGCATTTCACATATAAGTGCTGATAGGCATTTCAGATGTAGTTTCCGATAGGCATTTCAAAAATCGGTGCCGATAGGCATTTCAGATATAGGTGCCGATAGGCATTTCAGATATAGTAGCCGATTGGCATTTTAAAAATAGGTGCCGATAGGCATTTCAGATATAGAAGCCGATAGGCATTTCAAATATAGGTGCCGATAAGCATTCCAGATATGGTTGCTGATAGGCATTTCAAATATAGGTGCTGATAGACATTTCAGATGTAGTTTCCGATAGGCATTTCAAAAATAGTTGCGATAGGCATTTTAGATATAGGTGCCGATAGGCATTTCAGATATAGTTGCCAATTGGCATTTTAAAATAGGTGCCGATAGGCATTTCAGATATAGTTGCCGATAGCCATTTTAAAAATAGGTGCCGATAGGCATTTCAGATATAGTTTCCGATTGGCATTTTAAAAATAGGTGCCGATAGGCATTTCAGATATAGAAGCCGATAGGCATTTCAAATATAGGTGCCGATAGGCATTCCAGATATGGTTGCCGATAGGCATTTCACATATAAGTGCTGATAGGCATTTCAGATGTAGTTTCCGATAGGCATTTCAAAAATCGGTGCCGATAGGCATTTCAGATATAGGTGCCGATAGGCATTTCAGATATAGTAGCCGATTGGCATTTTAAAAATAGGTGCCGATAGGCATTTCAGATATAGAAGCCGATAGGCATTTCAAATATAGGTGCCGATAAGCATTCCAGATATGGTTGCTGATAGACATTTCAAATGTAGGTGCTGATAGACATTTCAGATGTAGTTTCCGATAGGCATTTCAAAAATAGGTGCCGATAGGCATTTTAGATATAGGTGCCGATAGGCATTTCAGATATAGTTGCCAATTGGCATTTTAAAATAGGTGCCGATAGGCATTTCAGATATAGAAGCCGATAGGCATTTAAGATATAGGTGCCGATAGGCATTCCAGATATGGTTGCTGATTGGCGTTTCAAATATAGGTGCTGATAGGCATTTCAGATGTAGTTTCCGATAAGCATTTCAAAAATTGATGCCGATAGGCATTTCAAATATAGGTGCCGATAGGCATTTCAGATATAGTTGCCGATTGGCATTTTAAAAATAGGTGCCGATAGGCATTTCAGATATAGAAGCCGATAGGTATTTCAAATGTAGGTGTCGATAGGCATTTCAGATATGGTTGCCGATAGGCATTTCAAATATAGGTGCTGATAGGCATTTCAGATGTAGTTTCCGATAGGCATTTCAAAAATAGGTGCCGATAGGCATTTCAGATATAGGTGCCGATAGGCATTTCAGATATAGTTGCCGATTGGCATTTTAAAAATAGGTGCCGATAGGCATTTTAGATGTAGTTTCCGATAGGCATTTCAAAAATAGGTGCCGATAGGCATTTCAGATATAGGTGCCGATAGGCATGTCAGATATAGTTGCCGATAGGCATTTAAAATATAGGTGCCGATGGGCATTTCATATATAGGTGTCGATAGGCATTTCAGATATAAATGCCGAAAGGCATTTCAGATATAGGTGCCGATAGGCATTTCTGATGTGGTTGCCGATAGGCATTTTAAATATAGGTGCTGATAGGCATTTCAGATGTAGTTTTCGATAGGCATTTCAAAAATAGGTGCCGATAGGCATTTCAGATATAGGTGCCGATAGGCACTTCAGATATAGTTGCCGATTGGCATTTTAAAAATAGGTGCCGCTAGGCATTTCAGATATAGAAGCCGATAGGCATTTCAAATATAGGTGCCGATAGGCATTCCAAATATGGTTGCCGATAGGCATTTCAAATATAGGTGCTGATAGGCATTTCAGTTGTAGTTTCCGATAGGCATTTCAAAAATAGGTGCCGATAGGCATTTCAGATATAGGTGCCGTTAGGCATTTCAGATATAGTTGCCGATTGGCATTTTAAAAATAGGTGCCGATAGGCATTTCAGATATAGAAGCCGATAGGCATTTCAAATATAGGTGCCGATAGGTATTCCAAATATGGTTGCCGATAGGCATTTCAAATATAGGTGCTGATAGGCACTTCAGATGTAGTTTCAGATAGGCATTTCAAAAATAGGTGCCGATAGGCATTTCAGATAAACGTGCCGATAGGCATTTCAGATATAGTTGCCGATAGCCATTTTAAAAATAGGAGCCGATAGGCATTTCAGATTTAGAAGCCGATAGGCATTTCAAATATAGGTGCCGATAGGCATTCCAGATATGGTTGCCGATAGGCATTTCAAATATAGGTGCTGATAGGCACTTCAGATGTAGTTTCCGATAGGCATTTTAAAAATAGGTGCCGATAGGCATTTCAGATATAGAAGCCGATAGGCATTTCAAATATAGGTGCCGATATGCATTCCAGATATGGTTGCCGATAGGCAATTCAAATATAGGTGCTGATAGGCATTTCAGATGTAGTTTCCGATAGGCATTTCAAAAATAGGTGCCGATAGGCATTTCAGATATAGGTGCCGATAGGCATTTCAGATATAGTTGCCGATAGCCATTTTAAAAATAGGTGCCGATAGGCATTTCAGATATAGAAGCCGATAGGCATTTAAAATATAGGTGCCGATAGGCATTCCAGATATGGTTGCCGATAGGCATTTCAAATATAGGTGCTGATAGGCATTTCAGATGTAGTTTACGATAGGCATTTCAAAAATAGGTACCGATAGGCATTTCAGATATAGGTGCCGATAGGCATTTCAGATATATTTGCCGATTGGCATTTTAAAAATAGGTGTCGATAGGCATTTCAGATATAGAAGCCGATAGGCATTTCAAATATAGGTGCTGATAGGCATTCCAGATATGTTTGCCGATAGGCATTTCAAATAATGGTGCTGATAGGCATTCCAGATGTATTTTCCGATAGGCATTTCAAAATTTGATGCCGATAGTCATTTCAGATATAGGTGCTGATAGGCATTTCAGATATAGTTGCCGAATGGCAATTTAAAAATAGGTGCCGATAGGCATTTCAGATATAGAAGCCGATAGGCATTTCAAATATAGGTGCCAATAGGCATTCCAGATATGGTTGCCGATAGGCATTTCAAATATAGATGCTGATAGGCATTTCAGATGTAGTTTCCGATAGGCATTTCAAAAATTGGTGCCGATTGGCATTTTAGATATAGGTGCCGATAGGCATTTCAGATATAGTTGCCGATTGGCATTTTAAAAATAGGTGCCGATAGGCATTTCAGATATAGTTGCCGATTGGCATTTTAAAAATAGGTGCCGATAGGCATTTCAGATATAGAAGCTGATAGGCATTTCAAATATAGGTGCCGATAGGCATTCCAGATATGGTTGCCGATAGGCATTTCACATATAAGTGCTGATAGGCATTTCAGATGTAGTTTCCGATAGGCATTTCAAAAATAGGTGCCGATAGGCATTTCAGATATAGGTGCCGATAGGCATTTCAGATATAGTTGCCGATTGGCATTTTAAAAATAGGTGCCGATAGGCATTTCAGGTATAGAAGCCGATAGGCATTTAAGATATAGGTGCCGATAGGCATTCCAGATATGGTTGCCGATTGGCATTTCAAATATAGGTGCTGATAGGCATTTCAGATGTAGTTTCCGATAAGCATTTCAAAAATTGGTGCCGATAGGCATTTCAAATATAGGTGCCGATAGGCATTTCAGATATAGTTGCCGATTAGCATTTTAAAAATAGGTGCCGATAGGCATTTCAGATATAGAAGCCGATAGGTATTTCAAATATAGGTGTCGATAAGCATTTCAGATATGGTTACCGATAGGCATTTCAAATATAGGTGCTGATAGGCATTTCAGATGTAGTTTCCGATAGGCATTTCAAAAATAGGTGCCGATAGGCATTTCAGATATAGGTGCCGATAGGCATTTCAGATATAGTTGCCGATTGGCATTTTAAAAATAGGTGCCGATAGGCATTTTAGATGAAGTTTCCGATAGGCATTTCAAAAATAGGTGCCGATAGGCATTTCAGATATAGGTGCCGATAGGCATATCAGATATAGTTGCCGATAGGCATTTAAAATATAGGTGCCGATAGGCATTTCAAATATAGGTGGCGATAGGCATTTCAGATATAAATGCGGAAAGGCATTTCAGATATAGGTGCCGATAGGCATTTCTGATGTGGTTGCCGATAGGCATTTATTATAGGTGCTGATAGGCATTTCAGATGTAGTTTTCGATAGGCATTTCAAAAATAGGTGCCGATAGGCATTTCAGATATAGGTGCCGATAGGCACTTCAGATATAGTTGCCGATTGGCATTTTAAAAATAGGTGCCGCTAGGCATTTCAGATATAGAAGCCGATAGGCATTTCAAATATAGGTGCCGATAGGCATTCCAAATATGGTTGCCGATAGGCATTTCAAATATAGGCGCTGATAGGCATTTCAGTTGTAGTTTCCGATAGGCATTTCAAAAATAGGTGCCGATAGGCATTTCAGATATAGGTGCCGTTAGGCATTTCAGATATAGTTGCCGATTGGCATTGTAAAAATAGGTGCTGATAGGCATTTCAGATATAGAAGCCGATTGGCATTTTAAAAATAGGTGCCGATAGGCATTTCAGATATAGAAGCCGATAGGTATTTCAAATATAGGTGTCGATAAGCATTTCAGATATGGTTGCCGATAGGCATTTCAAATATAGGTGCTGATAGGCATTTCAGATGTAGTTTCCGATAGGCATTTCAAAAATAGGTGCCGATAGGCATTTCAGATATAGGTGCCGATAGGCATTTCAGATATAGTTGCCGATTGGCATTTTAAAAATAGGTGCCGATAGGCATTTTAGATGTAGTTTCCGATAGGCATTTCAAAAATAGGTGCCGATAGGCATCTCAGATATAGGTGCCGATAGGCATATCAGATATAGTTGCCGATAGGCATTTAAAATATAGGTGCCGATAGGCATTTCAAATATAGGTGGCGATAGGCATTTCAGATATAAATGCGGAAAGGCATTTCAGATATATGTGCCGATAGGCATTTCTGATGTGGTTGCCGATAGGCATTTATTATAGGTGCTGATAGGCATTTCAGATGTAGTTTTCGATAGGCATTTCAAAAATAGGTGCCGATTGGCATGTCAGATATAGGTGCCGATAGGCATTTCAGATATAGTTGCCGATTGGCAATTTAAAAATAGGTGCCGATAGGCATTTCAGATATAGAAGCCGATAGGTATTTCAAATATAGGTGTCGATAGGCATTTCAGATATGGTTGCCGATAGTCATTTCAAATATAGGTGCTGATAGGCATTTCAGATGTTGTTTCCGATAGGCATTTCAAAAATAGGTGCCGATAGGCATTTCAGATATAGATGCCGATAGGCATTTCAGATATAGTTGCCGATTAGCATTTTAAAAATAGGTGCCGATAGGCATTTTAGATGTAGTTTCCGATAGGCATTTCAAAAATAGTTGCCGATAGGCATTTCAGATATAGGAGCCGATAGGCATATCAGATATAGTTGCCGATAGGCATTTAAAATATAGGTGCCGATAGGCATTTAAAATATAGGTGTCGATAGGCATTTCAGATATAAATGCCGAAAGGCTTTTCAGATATAGGTGCCGATAGGCATTTCTGATGTGGTTGCCGATAGGCATTTCAAATATAGGTGCTGATAGGCATTTCAGATGTAGTATTCGATAGGCATTTCAAAAATAGTTGCCGATAGGCATTTCAGATATAGGTGCCGATAGGCACTTCAGATATAGTTGCCGATTGGCATTTTAAAAATAGGTGCCGCTAGGCATTTCAAATATAGAAGCCGATAGGCATTTCAAATATAGGTGCCGATAGGCATTCCAAATATGGTTGCCGATAGGCATTTCAAATATAGGTGCTGATAGGAATTTCAGATGTAGTTTCCGATAGGCATTTCAAAAATAGGTGCCGATAGGCATTTCAGATATAGTTGCCGATAACCATTTTAAAAATAGGTGCCGATAGGCATTTCAGATATAGTTGCCGATTGGCATTTTAAAAATAGGTGCCGATAGGCATTTCAGATATAGAAGCCGATAGGCATCTCAAATATAGGTGCCGATAGGCATTCCAGATATTGTTGCCGATAGGCATTTCACATATAAGTGCTGATAGGCATTTCAGATGTAGTTTCCGATAGGCATTTCAAAAATAGGTGCCGATAGGCATTTCAGATATAGGTGCCGATAGGCACTTCAGATATAGTTGCCGAATGGCATTTTAAAAATAGGTGCCGCTAGGCATTTCAAATATAGAAGCCGATAGGCATTTTAAATATAGGTGCCGATAGGCATTCCAAATATGGTTGCCGATAGGCATTTCAAATATAGGTGCTGATAGGAATTTCAGATGTAGTTTCCGATAGGCATTTCAAAAATAGGTGCCGATAGGCATTTCAGATATAGGTGCCGATAGGCATTTCAGATATAGTTGCCGATAGCCATTTTAAAAATAGGTGCCGATAGGCATTTCAGATATAGTTGCCGATTGGCATTTTAAAAATAGGTGCCGATAGGCATTTCAGATATAGAAGCTGATAGGCATTTCAAATATAGGTGCCGATAGGCATTCCAGATATGGTTGCCGATAGGCATTTCACATATAAGTGCTGATAGGCATTTCAGATGTAGTTTCCGATAGGCATTTCAAAAATAGGTGCCGATAGGCATTTCAGATATAGGTGCCGATAGGCATTTCAGATATAGTTGCCGATTGGCATTTTAAAAATAGGTGCCGATAGGCATTTCAGATATAGAAGCCGATAGGCATTTCAAATATAGGTACCGATAAGCATTCCAGATATGGTTGCTGATAGGCATTTCAAATATAGGTGCTGATAGACATTTCAGATGTAGTTTCCAATAGGCATTTCAAAAATAGGTGCCGATAGGCATTTCAGATATAGGTGCCGATAGGCATTTCAGATATAGTTGCCAATTGGCATTTTAAAATAGGTGCCGATAGGCATTTCAGATATAGAAGCCGATAGGCATTTAAGATATAGGTGCCGATAGGCATTCCAGATATGGTTGCCGATTGGCATTTCAAATATAGGTGCTGATAGGCATTTCAGATGTAGTTTCCGATAAGCATTTCAAAAATTGGTGCCGATAGGCATTTCAAATATAGGTGCCGATAGGCATTTCAGATATAGTTGCCGATTAGCATTTTAAAAATAGGTGCCGATAGGCATTTCAGATATAGAAGCCGATAGGTATTTCAAATATAGGTGTCGATAAGCATTTCAGATATGGTTACCGATAGGCATTTCAAATATAGGTGCTGATAGGCATTTCAGATGTAGTTTCCGATAGGCATTTCAAAAATAGGTGCCGATAGGCATTTCAGATATAGGTGCCGATAGGCATTTCAGATATAGTTGCCGATTGGCATTTTAAAAATAGGTGCCGATAGGCATTTTAGATGAAGTTTCCGATAGGCATTTCAAAAATAGGTGCCGATAGGCATTTCAGATATAGGTGCCGATAGGCATATCAGATATAGTTGCCGATAGGCATTTAAAATATAGGTGCCGATAGGCATTTCAAATATAGGTGGCGATAGGCATTTCAGATATAAATGCGGAAAGGCATTTCAGATATAGGTGCCGATAGGCATTTCTGATGTGGTTGCCGATAGGCATTTATTATAGGTGCTGATAGGCATTTCAGATGTAGTTTTCGATAGGCATTTCAAAAATAGGTGCCGATAGGCATTTCAGATATAGGTGCCGATAGGCACTTCAGATATAGTTGCCGATTGGCATTTTAAAAATAGGTGCCGCTAGGCATTTCAGATATAGAAGCCGATAGGCATTTCAAATATAGGTGCCGATAGGCATTCCAAATATGGTTGCCGATAGGCATTTCAAATATAGGCGCTGATAGGCATTTCAGTTGTAGTTTCCGATAGGCATTTCAAAAATAGGTGCCGATAGGCATTTCAGATATAGGTGCCGTTAGGCATTTCAGATATAGTTGCCGATTGGCATTGTAAAAATAGGTGCTGATAGGCATTTCAGATATAGAAGCCGATTGGCATTTTAAAAATAGGTGCCGATAGGCATTTCAGATATAGAAGCCGATAGGTATTTCAAATATAGGTGTCGATAAGCATTTCAGATATGGTTGCCGATAGGCATTTCAAATATAGGTGCTGATAGGCATTTCAGATGTAGTTTCCGATAGGCATTTCAAAAATAGGTGCCGATAGGCATTTCAGATATAGGTGCCGATAGGCATTTCAGATATAGTTGCCGATTGGCATTTTAAAAATAGGTGCCGATAGGCATTTTAGATGTAGTTTCCGATAGGCATTTCAAAACTAGGTGCCGATAGGCATCTCAGATATAGGTGCCGATAGGCATATCAGATATAGTTGCCGATAGGCATTTAAAATATAGGTGCCGATAGGCATTTCAAATATAGGTGGCGATAGGCATTTCAGATATAAATGCGGAAAGGCATTTCAGATATATGTGCCGATAGGCATTTCTGATGTGGTTGCCGATAGGCATTTATTATAGGTGCTGATAGGCATTTCAGATGTAGTTTTCGATAGGCATTTCAAAAATAGGTGCCGATTGGCATGTCAGATATAGGTGCCGATAGGCACTTCAGATATAGTTGCCGATTGGCATTTTAAAAATAGGTGCCGCTAGGCATTTCAGATATAGAAGCCGATAGGCATTTCAAATATAGGTGCCGATAGGCATTCCAAATATGGTTGCCGATAGGCATTTCAAATATAGGCGCTGATAGGCATTTCAGTTGTAGTTTCCGATAGGCATTACAAAAATAGGTGCCGATAGGCATTTCAGATATAGGTGCCGTTAGGCATTTCAGATATATTTGCCGATTGGCATTGTAAAAATAGGTGCCGATAGGCATTTCAGATATAGAAGCCGATAGGCATTTCAAAAATAGGTGCCGATAGACATTTTAGATATAGGTGCCGATAGGCATATCAGATATAGTTGCCGATAGGCATTTAAAATATAGGTGCCGATAGGCATTTCAAATATAAGTGTCGATAGGCATTTCAGATATAAATGCCGAAAGGCATTTCAGATATAGTTGCCGATAGGCATTTATGATGTGGTTGCCGATAGGCATTTCAAATATAGGTGCTGATAGGCATTTCAGATGTAGTATTCGATAGGCATTTCAAAAATAGGTGCCGATAGGCATTTCAGATATAGGTGCCGATAGGCACTTCAGATATAGTTGCCGATTGGCATTTTAAAAATAGGTGCCGCTAGGCATTTCAAATATAGAAGCCGATAGGCATTTCAAATATAGGTGCCGATAGGCATTCCAAATATAGTTGCCGATAGGCATTTCAAATATAGGTGCTGATATTAATTTCAGATGTAGTTTCCGATAGGCATTTCAAAAATAGGTGCCGATAGGCATTTCAGATATAGGTGCCGATAGGCATTTCAGATATAGTTGCCGATAGCCATTTTAAAAATAGGTGCCGATAGGCATTTCAGATATAGTTGCCGATTGGCATTTTAAAAATAGGTGCCGATAGGCATTTCAGATATAGAAGCCGATAGGCATTTCAAATATAGGTGCCGATAGGCATTCCAGATATGATTGCCGATAGGCATTTCACATATAAGTGCTGATAGGCATTTCAGATGTAGTTTCCGATAGGCATTTTAAAAATAGGTGCCGATAGGCATTTCAGATATAGGTGCCGATAGGCATTTCAGATATAGTAGCCGATTGGCATTTTAAAAATAGGTGCCGATAGGCATTTCAGATTTAGAAGCCGATAGGCATTTCAAATATAGGTGCCGATAAGCATTCCAGATATGGTTGCTGATAGGCATTTCAAATATAGGTGCTGATAGACATTTCAGATGTAGTTTCCGATAGGCATTTCAAAAATAGGTGCCGATAGGCATTTCAGATATAGGTGCCGATAGGCATTTCAGATATAGTTGCCAATTGGCATTTTAAAATAGGTGCCGATAGGCATTTCAGATATAGAAGCCGATAGGCATTTAAGATATAGGTGCCGATAGGCATTCCAGATATGGTTGCCGATTAGCATTTCAAATATAGGTGCTGATAGGCATTTCAGATGTAGTTTCCGATAAGCATTTCAAAAATTGATGCCGAAAGGCATTTCAGATATAGGTGCCGATAGGCATTTCAGATATAGTTGCCGATTGGCATTTTAAAAATAGGTGCCGATAGGCATTTCAGATATAGAAGCCGATAGGTATTTCAAATATAGGTGTCGATAGGCATCTCAGATATGGTTGCCGATAGGCATTTCAAATATAGGTGCTGATAGGCATTTCAGATGTAGTTTCCGATAGGCATTTCAAAAATAGGTGCCGATAGGCATTTCAGATATAGGTGCCGATAGGCATTTCAGATATAGTTGCCGATTGGCATTTTAAAAATAGGTGCCGATAGGCATTTTAGATGTAGTTTCCGATAGGCATTTCAAAAATAGGTGCCGATAGGCATTTTAGATATAGGTGCCGATAGGCATATCAGATATAGTTGCCGATAGGCATTTAAAATATAGGTGCCGATGGGCATTTCATATATAGGTGTCGATAGGCATTTCAGATATAAATGCCGAAAGGCATTTCAGATATAGGTGCCGATAGGCATTTCTGATGTGGTTGCCGATAGGCATTTTAAATATAGGTGCTGATAGGCATTTCAGATGTATTTTTCGATAGGCATTTCAAAAATAGGTGCCGATAGGCATTTCAGATATAGGTGCCGATAGGCACTTCAGATATAGTTGCCGATTGGCATTTTAAAAATATGTGCCGCTAGGCATTTCAGATATAGAAGCCGATAGGCATTTCAAATATAGGTGCCGATAGGCATTCCAAATATGGTTGCCGATAGGCATTTCAAATATAGGTGCTGATAGGCATTTCAGTTGTAGTTTCCGATAGGCATTTCAAAAATAGGTGCCGATAGGCATTTCAGATATAGGTGCCGATAGGCATTTCAGATATAGTTGCCGATTGGCATTTTAAAAATAGGTGTCGATAGGCATTTCAGATATAGAAGCCGATAGGCATTTCAAATATAGGTGCCGATAGGCATTCCAGATATGTTTGCCGATAGGCATTTCAAATAATTGTGCTGATAGGCATTCCAGATAAATTTTCCGATAGGCATTTCAAAATTTGATGCCGATAGGCATTTCAGATATAGTTGCCGATTGGCATTTTAAAAATAGGTGTTGATAGGCATTTCAGATATAGAAGCCGATAGTTATTTCAAATATAGGTGTCGATAGGCATTTCAGATATTGTTGCCGATAGGCATTTCAAATATAGGTGCTGATAGGCATTTCAGATGTAGTTTACGATAGGCATTTCAAAAATAGGTACCGATAGGCATTTTAGATATAGGTGCCGATAGGCATTTCAGATATAGTTGCCGATTGGCATTTTAAAAATAGGTGTCGATAGGCATTTCAGATATAGAAGCCGATAGGCATTTCAAATATAGGTGCCGATAGGCATTCCAGATATGTTTGCCGATAGGCATTTCAAATAATGGTGCTGATAGGCATTCCAGATGTATTTTCCGATAGGCATTTCAAAATTTGATGCCGATAGGCATTTCAGATATAGGTGCTGATAGGCATTTCAGATATAGTTGCCGAATGGCAATTTAAAAATAGGTGCCGATAAGCATTTCATATATAGAAGCCGATAGGCATTTCAATTATAGGTGCCAATAGGCATTCCAGATATGGTTGCCGATAGGCATTTCAAATATAGATGCTGATAGGCATTTCAGATGTAGTTTCCGATAGGCATTTCAAAAATTGGTGCCGATTGGCATTTTAGATATAGGTGCCGATAGGCATTTTAGATATAGTTGCCGATTGGCATTTTAAAAATAGGTGCCGATAGGCATTTCAGATATAGAAGCCGATAGGTATTTCAAAAATAGGTGTCGATAGGCATTTCAGATATGGTTGCCGATAGGCATTTCAAATATAGGTGCTGATAGGCATTTCAGATGTAGTTTCTGATAGGCATTTCAAAAATTGGTGCCGATTGGCATTTCAGATATAGGTGCCGATAGGCATTTCAGATATAGTTGCCGATTGGCAATTTAACCCTAGGATGCATAAGGTGAGTCTGCGGGACTCACGCTGTTAGTTGAAGTTGCGTATTATCGTAACCGATAAAGCTACAATATTTTCGCTTTAGGAATGCTTTATTTAAACTGTTTTATAACACCTTCTTTGCACATATAATTACCAGGATTTCCACAAAAAAAATTATAACAATATTTTCACCTGTACCACGTTTGTACATAAGGTGAGTCTCTGAGACTCAGGTATAAATATAGCTTTACTTGGAGGTATTCGTAAATGGCAACGTTGTAATTCTTAAATGTTATGTCTATAGTTATGTCTATAGTTATGTCTATAGTTATGTCTATGGTTTTGTTTATTGTTATTTATACATAATGGGTTTTCGATACTTATCAGAGGAGTTCATTCAGTTCTCGTGAATTTGAGTGCATAGACGTTTTTCTTGTTATATTTTATCAGTGTTCCAGAGTTTGCTTGAGTTATTAATTGTCAGGTAAGAGTATTTATATATTACTAATTGTGTTCCTTAGGGATATTACACATGGATGGTGGATAATAAAGGAGTCCGTACTGTATTTATAACTTTTTTATATAAAACATTTATTTTTTAGTACATCATTGTAATATGGCATCAGGTCGCAAAAATAGGTCGTCAGTTAGGTGCAATGATCCTGATTTTGATCAGATAGTTCTACAGTGGACTGCTGAGGCCGAATCAGATTTTTCTAGTTCCAGTGACGACTCAGAATTCGATGAGGATTTTATTCCAGAAACACCCGATAGTGACGAAGAATATGCAAGTTCGTCTGATAGCGAAGAAGAAGAAAACCCAGTGTCGAGTAATAACGATACTCAGGATGAAACAGTTATGGTTGGATTAAATGGTTATAAATGGAAATCTATTGCCCCTCCTCCAACAAAAAGTCTTTGTCATAACATTGTACGTTTTACTGCCGGTCCAAGACAACGAAATAAAATTTTTTCCGTGCTCGATTCTTGGAATGCATTTATAACTGAAGAAATTGTTCAAGAAATTGTTATTTGCACAAATAGAGAAGCAAATCGACAGCATTCTGCAAAAGGAAAAACATGGAAGAACACGGACGTTGTCGAACTGAACGCTTTTTTTGGATTGCTGATGTTGGCTGGAGTTGAGAAGCAGTGGGATAACTCAATACGGGAACTATTCTTGGATAAATGTTCCAATCCTATGTACAGAGCAACAATGTCTGTAAATCGGTTTGAGAATATACGACGATTTGTCAGGTATGATGATAAAAGAACTCGTGCAGCGCGTCTAGAAACAGACAAACTCGCACCAATACGATATGTCTGGGAACTATTTCTTACTCAGTGCAGGAAAAATATGATTCCAAAAGTGAATTTGACAATTGATGAGCAGTTGCTTGGATTTCGAGGACGCTGTGGTTTTATTCAGTATATGCCAAGCAAGCCTGCGAAATATGGCATTAAATTTTTCTGGATGTGCGAAAGTGAAACTGGCTATGCTATTGATGGGTTGATTTATATTGGCAAACAGCCTGGTGAAGAAGTGCAACACAATTTAGGAAAGACAATAGTCAATAAACTTACGGATTGTGTCAAAAACACAACTCGAAACTTGACATGTGATAATTTCTTTGCCAGTGTGCCGTTATTTGAGGACCTTTTAAAAATAGGAATTACTTCCGTAGGAACGATTCGCCAAAACAAAAGAGAAATACCACTCAGCCTCAAAGCTTCTAAGGACCGACCAGTATATTCTTCAATGTTCGGATTTAACGAAAACCTTACAATAGTAAGTTATGTACCAAAAAAGAATAAAGCGGTTACCCTTCTAAGTACTTTGCACCACGATACTATGGTAAATGAAAACAGTGCAAAGAAGAAGCCAGAAATCATTGAATTTTATAATAAAACAAAAGGAGGCTTCGACCATATGGATCAAATGGTGGGGAATTATACTTGCAAAAGGCAAACAAGACGATGGCCTTTTGCGGTATTTTCTAACATGTTAGATGTCGCTGCTCTTAACGCATTTTTTTTGTATACAAGCGAGCATACATTTGAAATCGGCAAAAGTCATCGAAGGCGACTTTTTATAAAAGATCTTTGCAAGGCATTAGTGACACCCTGCATGGTAAGAAGGTCTAAAAACCCATATTTGCGCAAAGAAACATTGAACGACATGAAAATGTTTATCGAAATTACGACACCAACCGCAAATGAAGAACCACCAGCAAAAAAACGGCGTTGTTACGAATGTCCCTCTAAATTAGGTAGAATGAGCAAAGTTATATGTAGCAAATGTACAAAAAATGTATGTAGGGAACATAGTTCTATAATTTGCAATAATTGTAAAATAAATATTATAAATATATAATTTTGTTTTTTATGCTCAATTCAATGTATCTCTGTTATGAGTCTCGCAGACTCACCTTATGTAAAAGTGTAAAATTTTAACCTTATGCATCCTAGGGTTAAAAATAGGTGCCGATAGGCATTTCAGATATAGAAGCCGATAGGTATTTCAAATATAGGTGTCGATAGGCATTTCAAAAATAGTTGCCGATAGGCATTTCAGATATAGGTGCCGATAGGCATATCAGATATAGTTGCCGATAGGCATTTAAAATATAGGTGCCGATAGGCATTTAAAATATAGGTGTCGATAGGCATTTCAGATATAAATGCCGAAAGGCACTTCAGATATAGGTGCCGATAGGCATTTCTGATGTGGTTGCCGATAGGCATTTCAAATATAGGTGCTGATAGGCATTTCAGATGTAGTTTTCGATAAGCATTTCAAAAATAGGTGCTGATATGCATTTCAGATATAGGTGCCGATAGGCACTTCAGATATAGTTGCCGATTGGCATTTGAAAAATAGGTGCCGCTAGGCATTTCAAATATAGAAGCCGATAGGCATTTCAAATATAGGTGCCGATAGGCATTCCAAATATGGTTGCCGATAGGCATTTCAAATATAGGTGCTGATAGGAATTTCAGATGTAGTTTCCGATAGGCATTTCAAAAATAGGTGCCGATAGGCATTTCAGATATAGGTGCCGATAGGCATTTCAGATATAGTTGCCGATAGCCATTTTAAAAATAGGTGCCGATAGACATTTCAGATATAGTTGCCGATTAGCATTTTAAAAATAGGTGCCGATAGGCATTTTAGATGTAGTTTCCGATAGGCATTTCAAAAATAGGTGCCGATAGGCATTTCAGATATAGGTGCCGATAGGCATATCAGATATAGTTGCCGATAGGCATTTAAAATATAGGTGCCGATAGGCAATTCAAATATAGGTGGCGATAGGCATTTCAGATATAAATGCGAAAAGGCATTTCAGATATAGGTGCCGATAGGCATTTCTGATGTGGTTGCCGATAGGCATTTTAAATATAGGTGCTGATAGGCATTTCAGATGTAGTTTTCGATAGGCATTTCAAAAATAGGTGCCGATAGGCATTTCAGATATAGGTGCCGATAGGCACTTCAGATATAGTTGCCGATTGGCATTTTAAAAATAGGTGCCGCTTGGCATTTCAGATATAGAAGCCGATAGGCATTTCAAATATAGGTGCCGATAGGCATTCCAAATATGGTTGCCGATAGGCATTTCAAATATAGGCGCTGATAGGCATTTCAGTTGTAGTTTCCGATAGGCATTTCAAAAATAGGTGCCGATAGGCATTTCAGATATAGGTGCCGATAGGCATTTCAGATATAGTTGCCGATTGGCATTGTAAAAATAGGTGCCGATAGGCATTTCAGATATAGAAGCCGATAGGCATTTTAAATATAGGTGCCGATAGGCATTCCAGATATGGTTGCCGATAGGCGTTTCAAATATAAGTGCTGATAGGCATTTCAGATGTAGTTTCAGATAGGCATTTCAAAAATAGGTGCCGATAGGCATTTCAGATAAAGGTGCCGATAGGCATTTCAGATATAGTTGCCGATAGCCATTTTAAAAATAGGAGCCGATAGGCATTTCAGATATAGAAGCCGATAGGCATTTCAAATATAGGTGCCGATAGGCATTCCAGATATGGTTGCCGATAGGCATTTCAAATATATGTGCTGATAGGCATTTCAGATGTAGTTTCCGATAGGCATTTTAAAATAGGTGCCGATAGGCATTTCAGATATAGAAGCCGATAGGCATTTCAAATATAGGTGCCGATAGACATTCCAGATATGGTTGCCGATAGGCATTTCAAATATAGGTGCTGATAGGCATTTCAGATGTAGCTTCCGATAGGCATTTCAAAAATAGGTGCCGATAGGCATTTCAGATATAGGTGCCGATAGGCATTTCAGATATAGTTGCCGATAGCCATTTTAAAAATAGGTGCCGATAGGCATTTCAGATATAGAAGCCAATAGGCATTTCAAATATAGGTGCCAATAGGCATTCCAGATATGGTTGCCGATAGGCATTTCAAATATAGATGCTGATAGGCATTTCAGATGTAGTTTCCGATAGATATTTCAAAAATTGGTGCCGATTGGCATTTTAGATATAGGTGCCGATAGGCATTTCAGATATAGTTGCCGATTGGCATTTTAAAAATAGGTGCCGATTGGAATTTCGGATATAGGTGCCGATAGGCATTTCAGATATAGTTGCCGATTGGCAATTTAAAAATAGGTGCCGATAGGCATTTCAGATATAGAAGCCGATAGGTATTTCAAATATAGGTGTCGATAGGCATTTCAGACATGGTTGCCGATAGGCATTTCAAATATAGGTGCTGATAGGCATTTCAGATGTAGCTTCCGATAGGCATTTCAAAAATAGGTGCCGATAGGCATTTCAGATATAGGTGCCGATAGGCATTTCAGATATAGTTGCCGATTGGCATTTTAAAAATAGGTGCCGATAGGCATTTTAGATGTAGTTTCCGATAGGCATTTCAAAAATAGGTGCCGATAGGCATTTCAGATATAGTTGCCGATAGGCATTTCTGATGTGGTTGCCGATAGGCATTTCAAATATAGGTGCTGATAGGCATTTCAGATGTAGTTTTCGATAGGCATTTCAAAAATAGGTGCCGATAGGCATTTCAGATATAGGTGCCGATAGGCACTTCAGATATAGTTGCCGATTGGCATTTTAAAAATAGGTGCCGCTAGGCATTTCAAATATAGAAGCCGATAGGCATTTCAAATATAGGTGCCGATAGGCATTCCAAATATAGTTGCCGATAGGCATTTCAAATATAGGTGCTGATATTAATTTCAGATGTAGTTTCCGATAGGCATTTCAAAAATAGGTGCCGATAGGCATTTCAGATATAGGTGCCGATAGGCATTTCAGATATAGTTGCCGATAGCTATCTTAAAAATAGGTGCCGATAGGCATTTCAGATATAGTTGCCGATTGGCATTTTAAAAATAGGTGCCGATAGGCATTTCAGATATAGAAGCCGATAGGCATTTCAAATATAGGTGCCGATAGGCATTCCAGATATGGTTGCCGATAGGCATTTCACATATAAGTGCTGATAGGCATTTCAGATGTAGTTTCCGATAGGCATTTCAAAAATCGGTGCCGATAGGCATTTCAGATATAGGTGCCGATAGGCATTTCAGATATAGTAGCCGATTGGCATTTTAAAAATAGGTGCCGATAGGCATTTCAGATATAGAAGCCGATAGGCATTTCAAATATAGGTGCCGATAAGCATTCCAGATATGGTTGCTGATAGGCATTTCAAATATAGGTGCTGATAGACATTTCAGATGTAGTTTCCGATAGGCATTTCAAAAATAGGTGCCGATAGGCATTTCAGATATAGGTGCCGATAGGCATTTCAGATATAGTTGCCAATTGGCATTTTAAAATAGGTGCCGATAGGCATTTCAGATATAGAAGCCGATAGGCATTTAAGATATAGGTGCCGATAGGCATTCCAGATATGGTTGCTGATTGGCATTTCAAATATAGGTGCTGATAGGCATTTCAGATGTAGTTTCCGATAAGCATTTCAAAAATTGATGCCGATAGGCATTTCAGATATAGGTGCCGATAGGCATTTCAGATATAGTTGCCGATTGGCATTTTAAAAATAGGTGCCGATAGGCATTTCAGATATAGAAGCCGATAGGTATTTCAAATATAGGTGTCGATAGGCATTTCAGGTATGGTTGCCGATAGGCATTTCAAATATAGGTGCTGATAGGCATTTCAGATGTAGTTTCCGATAGGCATTTCAAAAGTAGGTGCCGATAGGCATTTCAGATATAGGTGCCGATAGGCATTTCAGATATAGTTGCCGATTGGCATTTTAAAAATAAGTGCCGATAGGCATTTTAGATGTAGTTTTCGATAGGCATTTCAAAAATAGGTGCCGATAGGCATTTCAGATATAGGTGCCGATAGGAATATCAGATATAGTTGCCGATAGGCATTTAAAATATAGGTGCCGATGGGCATTTCATATATAGGTGTCGATAGGCATTTCAGATATAAATGCCGAAAGGCATTTCAGATATAGATGCCGATAGGCATTTCTGATGTGGTTGCCGATAGGCATTTTAAATATAGGTGCTGATAGGCATTTCAGATGTAGTTTTCGATAGGCATTTCAAAAATAGGTGCCAATAGGCATTTCAGATATAGGTGCCGATAGGCACTTCAGATATAGTTGCCGATTGGCATTTTAAAAATAGGTGCCGCTAGGCGTTTCAGATATAGAAGCCGATAGGCATTTCAAATATAGGTGCCGATAGGCATTCCAAATATGGTTGCCGATAGGCATTTCAAATATAGGTGCTGATAGGCATTTCAGTTGTAGTTTCCGATAGGCATTTCAAAAATAGGTGCCGATAGACATTTCAGATATAGGTGCCGTTAGGCATTTCAGATATAGTTGCCGATTGGCATTTTAAAAATAGGTGCCGATAGGCATTTCAGATATAGAAGCCGATAGGCATTTCAAATATAGGTGCCGATAGGCATTCCAGATATGGTTGCCGATAGGCATTTCAAATATAGGTGCTGATAGGCATTTCAGATGTAGTTTTCGATAGGCATTTCAAAAATAGGTGCCGATAGGCATTTCAGATAAAGGTGCCGATAGGCATTTCAGATATAGTTGCCGATAGCCATTTTAAAAATAGGAGCCGATAGGCATTTCAGATATAGAAGCCGATAGGCATTTCAAATATAGGTGCCGATAGGCATTTCTGATGTGGTTGCCGATAGGCATTTTAAATATAAGTGCTGATAGGCATTTCAGATGTAGTTTTCGATAGGCATTTCAAAAATAGGTGCCGATAGGCATTTCAGATATAGGTGCCGATAGGCACTTCAGATATAGTTGCCGATTGGCATTTTAAAAATAGGTGCCGCTAGGCATTTCAGATATAGAAGCCGATAGGCATTTTAAATATAGGTGCCGATAGGCATTCCAAATATGGTTACCGATAGGCATTTTAAATATAGGTGCTGATAGGCAT
The DNA here is from genome assembly GCA_034508555.1 of Venustoraphidia nigricollis. Lineage (NCBI taxonomy): Eukaryota > Metazoa > Arthropoda > Insecta > Raphidioptera > Raphidiidae > Venustoraphidia > Venustoraphidia nigricollis. The sequence goes on along the minus strand of JAVRKA010000176.1, from coordinate 48,612 downwards.
TTCAAAAATAGGTGCCGATAGGCATTTCAAAAATAGGTGCCGATAGGCATTTCAGATATAGGTGCCGTTAGGCATTTCAGATATAGTTGCCGATTGGCATTTTAAAAATAGGTGCCGATAGGCATTTCAGATATAGAAGCCGATAGGCATTTCAAATATAGGTGCCGATAGGCATTCCAGATATGTTTGCCGATAGGCATTCCAGATATGGTTGCCGATAGGCATTTCAAATATAGGTGCTGATAGGCATTTCAGATGTAGTTTCAGATAGGCATTTCAAAAATAGTTGCCGATAGGCATTTCAGATAAAGGTGCCGATAGGCATTTCAGATATAGTTGCCGATAGCCATTTTAAAAATAGGAGCCGATAGGCATTTCAGATACTGAAGCCGATAGGCATTTCAAATATAGGTGCCGATAGGAATTCCAGATATGGTTGCCGATAGGCATTTCAAATATAGGTGCTGATAGGCATTTCAGATGTACTTTCCGATAGGCATTTTCAAAATAGGTGCCGATAGGCATTTCAGATATAGAAGCCGATAGGCATTTCAAATATAGGTGCCGATAGGCATTCCAGATATGGTTCCTGATAGGCATTTCAAATATAGGTGCTGATAGGCATTTCAGATGTAGTTTCCGATAGGCATTTCAAAAATAGGTGCCGATAAACATTTCAGATATAGGTGCCGATAGGCATTTCAGATATAGTTGCCGATAGCCATTTTAAAAATAGGTGCCGATAGGCATCTCAGATATAGAAGCCGATAGGCATTTCAAATATAGGTGCCGATAGGCATTCCAGATATGGTTGCCGATAGCCATTTCAAATATAGGTGCTGATAAGCATTTCAGATGTAGTTTCCGATAGGCATTTCAAAAATAGGTGCCGATAGGCATTTCAGATATAGGTGCCGATAGGCATTTCAGATATAGTTGCCGATAGCCATTTTAAAAATAGGTGCCGATAGGCTTTTCAGATATAGATGCCGATAGGCATTTCAAATATAGGTGCCGATAGGCATTCCAGATATGTTTGCCGATAGGCATTTCAAATAATGGTGCTGATAGGCATTCCAGATGTATTTTCCGATAGGCATTTCAAAATTTGATGCCGATAGGCATTTCAGATTTAGGTGCCGATAGGCATTTCAGATATAGTTGCCGATTGGCAATTTAAAAATAGGTGCCGATAGGCATTTCAGATATAGAAGCCGATAGGCATTTCAAATATAGGTGCCAATAGGCATTCCAGATATGGTTGCCGATAGGCATTTCAAATATAGATGCTGATAGGCATTTCAGATGTAGTTTCCGATAGGCATTTCAAAAATTGGTGCCGATTGGCATTATAGATATAGGTGCCGATAGGCATTTCAGATATAGTTGCCGATTGACATTTTAAAAATAGGTGCCGATAGGCATTTCAGATATAGAAGCCGATAGGTATTTCAAAAATAGGTGTCGATAGGCATTTCAGATATGGTTGCCGATAGGCATTTCAAATATAGGTGCTGATAGGCATTTCAGATGTAGTTTCTGATAGGCATTTCAAAAATTGGTGCCGATTGGCATTTCAGATATAGGTGCCGATAGGCATTTCAGATATAGTTGCCGATTGGCAATTTAAAAATAGGTGCCGATAGGCATTTCAGATATAGAAGCCGATAGGTATTTCAAATACAGGTGTCGATAGGCATTTCAGATATGGTTGCCGATAGGCATTTCAAATATAGGTGCTTATAGGCATTTCAGATGTTGTTTCCGATAGGCATTTCAAAAATAGGTGCCGATAGGCATTTCAGATATAGGTGCCGATAGGCATTTCAGATATAGTTGCCGATTGGCATTTAAAATATAGGTGCCAATAGGCATTTCAAATATAGGTGTCGATAGGCATTTCAGATATAAATGCCGAAAGGCATTTCAGATATGGGTGCCGATAGGCATTTCTGATGTGGTTGCCGATAGGCATTTCAAATATAGGTGCTGATAGGCATTTCAGATGTAGTTTTCGATAGGCATTTCAAAAATAGGTGCTGATAGGCATTTCAGATATAGGTGCCGAAAGGCACTTCAGATATAGTTGCCGATTGGCATTTTAAAAATAGGTGCCGCTAGGCATTTCAAATATAGAAGCCGATAGGCATTTCAAATATAGGTGCCGATAGGCATTCCAAATATGGTTGCCGATAGGCATTTGAAATATAGGTGCTGATAGGAATTTCAGATATAGTTTCCGATAGGCATTTCAAAAATTGGTGCCGATTGGCATTTTAGATATAGGTGCCGATAGGCATTTCAGATATAGTTGCCGATTGACATTTTAAAAATAGGTGCCGATAGGCATTTCAGATATAGAAGCCGATAGGTATTTCAAAAATAGGTGTCGATAGGCATTTCAGATATGGTTGCCGATAGGCATTTCAAATATAGGTGCTGATAGGCATTTCAGATGTAGTTTCTGTTAGGCATTTCAAAAATTGGTGCCGATTGGCATTTCAGATATAGGTGCCGATAGGCATTTCAGATATAGTTGCCGATTGGCAATTTAAAAATAGGTGCCGATAGGCATTTCAGATATAGAAGCCGATAGGTATTTCAAATATAGGTGTCGATAGGCATTTCAGATATGGTTGCCGATAGGCATTTCAAATATAGGTGCTTATAGGCATTTCAGATGTTGTTTCCGATAGGCATTTCAAAAATAGGTGCCGATCGGCATTTCAGATATAGGTGCCGATAGGCATTTCAGATATAGTTGCCGATTGGCATTTAAAATATAGGTGCCAATAGGCATTTCAAATATAGGTGTCGATAGGCATTTCAGATATAAATGCCGAAAGGCATTTCAGATATGGGTGCCGATAGGCATTTCTGATGTGGTTGCCGATAGGCATTTCAAATATAGGTGCTGATAGGCATTTCAGATGTAGTTTTCGATAGGCATTTCAAAAATAGGTGCTGATAGGCATTTCAGATATAGGTGCCGAAAGGCACTTCAGATATAGTTGCCGATTGGCATTTTAAAAATAGGTGCCGCTAGGCATTTCAAATATAAAAGCCGATAGGCATTTCAAATATAGGTGCCGATAGGCATTCCAAATATGGTTGCCGATAGGCATTTGAAATATAGGTGCTGATAGGAATTTCAGATATAGTTTCCGATAGGCATTTCAAAAATAGGTGCCGATAGGCATTTCAGATATAGGTGCCGATAAGCATTTCAGATATAGTTGCCGATAGCCATTTTAAAAATAGGTGCCGATAGGCATTTCAGATATAGTTGCCGATTGGCATTTTAAAAATAGGTGCCGATAGGCATTTCAGATATAGAAGCCGATAGGCATTTCAAATATAGGTGCCGATAGGCATTCCAGATATGGTTGCCGATAGGCATTTCACATATAAGTGCTGATAGACATTTCAGATGTAGTTTCCGATAGGCATTTCAAAAATCGGTGCCGATAGGCATTTCAGATATAGGTGCCGATTGGCATTTCAGATATAGTTGCCGATTGGCATTTTAAAAATAGGTGCCGATAGGCATTTCAGATATAGAAGCCGATAGGCATTTTAAATATAGGTACCGATAAGCATTCCAGATATGGTTGCTGATAGGCATTTCAAATATAGGTGCTGATAGACATTTCAGATGTAGTTTCCGATAGGCATTTCAAAAATAGGTGCCAATAGGCATTTCAGATATAGGTGCCGATAGGCATTTCAGATATAGTTGCCAATTGGCATTTTAAAATAGGTGCCGTTAGGCATTTCAGATATAGAAGCCGATAGGCATTTAAGATATAGGTGCCGATAGGCATTCCAGATATGGTTGCCGATTGTCATTTCAAATATAGGTGCTGATAGGCATTTCAGATGTAGTTTCCGATAAGCATTTCAAAAATTGGTGCCGATAGGCATTTCAGATATAGGTGCCGATAGGCACTTCAGATATAGTTGCCGATTGGCATTTTAAAAATAGGAGCCGATAGGCATTTCAGATATAGAAGCCGATAGGTATTTCAAATATAGGTGTCGATAGGCATTTCAGATATGGTTGCCGATAGGCATTTCAAATATAGGTGCTGATAGGCATTTCAGATGTAGTTTCCGATAGGCATTTCAAAAATAGGTGCCGATAGGCATTTCAGATATAGTTGCCGATAGGCATTTCAGATATAGTTGCCGATTGGCATTTTAAAAATAGGTGCCGATAGGCATTTTAGATGTAGTTTCCGATAGGCATTTCAAAAATAGGTGCCGATAGGCATTTCAGATATAGGTGCCGATAGGCATTTCAGATATAGGTGCCGATAGGCATATCAGATATAGTTGCCGATAGGCATTTAAAATATAGGTGCCGATAGGCATTTCAAATATAGGTGTCGATAGGCATTTCAGATATAAATGCGGAAAGGCATTTCAGATATAGGTGCCGATAGGCATGTCTGATGTGGTTGCCGATAGGCATTTTAAATATAGGTGCTGATAGGCATTTCAGATGTAGTTTTCGATAGGCATTTCAAAAATAGGTGCCGATAGGCATTTCAGATATAGGTGCCGATAGGCACTTCAGATATAGTTGCCGATTTACATTTTAAAAATAGGTGCCGCTAGGCATTTCAGATATAGAAGCCGATAGGCATTTCAAATATAGGTGCCGATAGGCATTCCAAATATGGTTGCCGATAGGCATTTCAAATAGAGGTGCTGATAGGCATTTCAGTTGTAGTTTCCGATAGGCATTTCAAAAATAGGTGCCGATAGTCATTTCAGATATAGGTGCCGTTAGGCATTTCAGATATAGTTGCCAATTGGCATTGTAAAAATAGGTGCCGATAGGCATTTCAGATATAGAAGCCGATAGGCATTTTAAATATAGGTGCCGATAGGCATTCCAGATATGGTTGCCGATAGGCATTTCAAATATAGGTGCTGATAGGCATTTCAGATGTAGTTTCAGATAGGCATTTCAAAAATAGGTGCCGATAGGCATTTCAGATAAAGGTGCCGATAGGCATTTCAGATATAGTTGCCGATAGCCATTTTAAAAATAGGAGTCGATATGCATTTTAGATATAGAAGCCGATAGGCATTTCAAATATAGGTGCCGATAGGCATTCCAGATATGGTTGCCGATAGGCATTTCAAATATAGGTGCTGATAGGCATTTCAGATGTAGTTTCCGATAGGCATTTTAAAAATAGGTGCCGATAGGCATTTCAGATATAGAAGCCGATAGGCATTTCAAATATAGTTGCCGATAGGCATTCCAGATATGGTTGCCGATAGGCATTTCAAATATAGGTGCTGATAGGCATTTCAGATGTAGTTTCCGATAGGCATTTCAAAAATAGGTGCCGATAGGCATTTCAGATATAGGTGCCGATAGGCATTTCAGATATAGTTGCCGATAGCCATTTTAAAAATAGGTGCCGATAGGCATTTCAGATATAGAAGCCGATAGGCATTTAAAATATAGGTGCCGATAGGCATTCCAGATATGGTTGCCGATAGGCATTTCAAATATAGGTGCTGATAGGCATTTCAGATGTAGTTTCCGATAGGCATTTCAAAAATAGGCACCGATAGGCATTTCAGATATAGGTGCGGATAGGCATTCCAGATATGGTTGCCGATAGGCATTTCAAATATAGGTGCTGATAGGCATTTCAGATGTAGTTTCCAATAGGCATTTCAAAAATAGGTGCCGATAGGCATTTCAGATATAGGTGCCGATAGGCATTTCAGATATAGTTGCCGATAGCCATTTTAAAAATAGGTGCCGATAGGCTTTTCAGATATAGAAGCCGATAGGCATTTCAAATATAGGTGCCGATAGGCATTCCAGATATGGTTGCCGAAAGGCATTTCAAATATAGGTGCTGATAGGCATTTCAGATGAAGTTTCCGATAGGCATTTTAAAAATAGGTGCCGATAGGCATTTCAGATATAGGTGCCGATAGGCATTTCAGATATAGTTGCCGATTGGCATTTTAAAAATAGGGGCCGATAGGCATTTTAGATATAGAAGCCGATAGGCATTTCAAATATAGGTGCCGATAGGCATTCCAGATATGGTTGCCGATAGGCATTTCAAATATAGGTGCTGATAGGCATTTCAGATGTAGTTTCCGATAGGCATTACAAAAATAGGTGCCGATAGGCATTTCTGATATAGGTGCCGATAGGCATTTTAGATATAGTTGCCGATTGGCATTTTAAAAATAGGTGCCGATAGGCATTTCAGATATAGAAACCGATAAGCATTTCAAATATAGGTGCCGATAGGCATTCCAGATATGGTTGCCGATAGGCATTTCAAATATAGGTGCTAATAGGCATTTCAGATGTAGTTTCAGATAGCCATTTAAAAAATAGGTGCCGACAGGCATTTCAGATATAGGTGCCGATAGGCATTAAAGATATAGTTGCCGATTGGCAATTTAAAAATAGGTGCCGGTAGGCATTTTAGATATAGAAGCCGATAGGCATTTCAAATATAGGTGCCGATAGGCATTCCAGATATGGTTGCCGATAGGCTTTTCAAATATAGGTGCTGATAGGCATTTCAGATGTAGTTTCCGATAGGCATTTCAAAAATAGGTGCCGATAGGCATTTCAGATATAGGTGCCGATAGGCATTTCAGATATAGTTGCCGATTGGCATTTTAAAAAAAGGTGCCGATAGGCATTTCAGATATAGAAGCTGATAGGCATTTCAAATATAGGTGCCAATAGGCGTTCCAGATATGGTTGCCGATAGGCATTTTAAATACAGGTGCTGATAGGCATTTCAGATGTAGTTTCCGATAGGCATTTCAAAAATAGGTGCCGATAGGCATTTCAGATATAGGTGCCGATAGGCATTTCAGATATAGTTGCCAATTGGCATTTTAAAAATAGGTGCCGATAGGCATTTCAGGAATAGAAGCCGATAGGCATTTCAAATATAGGTGCCGATAGGCATTCCAGATATGGTTGCCGATAGGCATTTCAAATATAGGTGCTGATAGGCATTTTAGATGTAGTTTCCGATAGGCATTTCAAAAATTGATGCCTATAGGCATTTCAGATATAGGTGCCGATAGGCATTTCAGATATAGGTGTCGATAGGCATTTCAGATATATATGCCGAAAGGCATTTCAGATATAGGTGCCGATAGGCATTTCTGATGTGGTTGCCGATAGGCATTTCAAATATAGGTGCTGATAGGCATTTCAGATGTAGTTTTCGATAGGCATCTCAAAAATAGGTGCCGATAGGCATTTCAGATATAGGTGCCAAAAGGCACATCAGATATAGTTGCCGATTGGCATTTTAAAAATTGGTGCCGATAGGCATTCAGATATAGGTGCCAAAAGGCACATCAGATATAGTTGCCGATTGGCATTTTAAAAATTGGTGCTGATAGGCATTTCAGATGTAGTTTCCGAGAGGCATTTCAAAAATAGGTGCCGATAGGCATTTCAGATATAGGTGCCGATAGGCATTTCAGATATAGTTGCCGATTGGCATTTTAAAAATAGGTGCCGATAGGCATTTCAGATATAGAAGCCGATAGGCATTTCAAATATAGGTGCCGATAGGCATTCCAGATATAGCTGCCGATAGGCATTTCAAATATAGGTGCTGATAGGCATTTCAGATGTAGTTTCCGATAGGCATTTCAAAAATTGGTGCCGATAGGCATTTCAGATATAGGTGCCGATAGGCATTACAGATATAGTTGCCGATTGGCATTTTAAAAATAGGTGCCGATAGGCATTTTAGATATAGAAGACGATAGGCATTTCAAATATAGGTGCCGATAGGCATTCCAGATATGGTTGCCGTTAGGCATTTCAAATATAGGTGCTGATAGGCATTTCAGATGTAGTTTCCGATAGGCATTTCAAAAATAGTTGCCGATAGGCATTTCAGATATAGGTGCCGATAGGCATTTCAGATATAGATGCCGATTGGCATTTTAAAAATAGGTGCCGATAGGCATTTCAGATATAGAAGCCGATAGGCATTTCAAATATAGGTGCCGATAGGCATTCCAGATATGGTTGCCGATAGGCATTTCAAATATAGGTGCTGATAGGCATTTCAGATGTAGTTTCCGATAGGCATTTCAAAAATAGTTGCCGATAGGCATTTTAGATATAGGTGCCGATAGGCATTTCAGATATAGATGCCGATTTGCATTTTAAAAATAGGTGCCGATAGGCTTTTCAGGTATAGAAGCCGATAGGCATTTCAAATATAGATGCCGATAAGCATTCCAGATATGGTTGCCGATAGGCATTTCAAATATAGGTGCTGATAGGCATTTCAGATGTAGTTTCCGATAGGCATTTTAAAAATAGGTGCCGATAGGCATTTCAGATATAGAAGCCGATAGGCATTTCAAATATAGGTGCCGATAGGCATTCCAGATATGGTTGCCGATAGGCATTTCAAATATAGGTGCTAATTGGCATTTCAGATGTAGTTTCCGATAAACATTTCGAAAATAGGTGCCGATAGGCATTTCAGATATAGGTGCCGATAGGCATTTCAGATATAGGTGCCGATAGGCATTTCAGATATAGAAGCTGATAGGCATTTCAAATATAGGTGCCGATAGGCATTCCAGATATGTTTGCCGATAGGCATTTCAAATATAGGTGCTGATAGGCATTTTAGATGTAGTTTCCGATAGGCATTTCAAAAATTGATGCCGATAGGCATTTCAGATATAGGTGCCGATAGGCATTTCAGATAGAGTTGCCGATTGGCATTTTAAAAACAGGTGCCGATAGGCATTTCAGATATAGAAGCCGATAGGTATTTCAAATATAGGGGTCGATAGGCATTTAAGATATGGTTGCCGATAGGCATTTCCCATATAGGAGCAGATAGGCATTTCAGATGTAGTTTCCGAAAGACATTTCAAAAATAGGTGCCGATAGGCATTTCGGATATAGGTGCCAATAGGCATTTCAGATATAGTTGCCGATTGGCATTTTAAAAATAGGTGCCGATAGGCATTTCAGATATAGAAGCCGATAGGCATTTCAAATATAGGTGCCGATAGGCATTCCAGATATGGTTGCCGATAGGCATTTCAAATATAAGTGCTGATAGGCAGTTCAGATGTAGTTTCCGATAGGCATTTCAAAAATTGGTGCCGATAGGCATTTCAGATATAGGTACTGATAGGCATTTCAGATATAGTTACCGATTGGCATTTTAAAAATAGGTGCCGATAGGCATTTCAGATATAGAGGCCGATAGGTATTTCAAATATAGGTGTCGATAGGCATTTCAGATATGGTTGACTATAGGCATTTCAAATATAGGTGCTGATAGGCATTTCAGATGTAGTTTCCGATAGGCATTTCATAAATAGGTGCCGATAGGCATTTCAGATATAGGTGCTGATAGGCATTTTAGATATAGTTGCCGATTGGCATTTTAAAAAAAGGTGCCGATAGGCATTTCGGATATAGAAGCCAATAGGTATTTCAAATATAGGTGTCGATAGGCATTTAAGATATGGTTGCCGATAGGCATTTCAAATATAGGTGCTGATAGGCATTTCAGATGTAGTTTCCGATAGGCATTTCAAAAATAGGTGCCGATAGGCATTTTAGATATAGGTGCCGATAGGCATTTCAGATATAGTTGCCGATTGGCATTTTAAAAATAGGTGCTGATAGGCATTTTAGATGTAGTTTCCGATAGGCATTTCAAAAATAGGTGCCGATAGGCATTTCAGATATAGGTGCCGATAGGCATATCAGATATAGTTGCCGATAGGCATTTAAAATATAGGTGCCGATAGGCATTTCAAATATAGGTGTCGATAGGCATTTCAGATATAAATGCCGAAAGGCATTTCAGATATAGGTGCCGATAGGCATTTCTGATGTGGTTGCCGATAGGCATTTCAAATATAGGTGCTGATAGGCATTTCAGATGTAGTTTTCGATAGGCATTTCAAAAATAGGTGCCGATAGGCATTTCAGATATAGGTGCCGATAGGCACTTCAGATATAGTTGCCGATTGGCATTTTAAAAATAGGTGCCGCTAGGCATTTCAGATATAGAAGCCGATAGGCATTTCAAATATAGGTGCCGATAGGCATTCCAAATATGGTTGCCAATAGGCATTTCAAATATAGGTGCTGATAGGCATTTCAGTTGTAGTTTCCGATAGGCATTTCAAAAATAGGTGCCGATAGGCATTTCAGATATAGGTGCCGATAGGCATTTCAGATATAGTTGCCGATTGGCATTTTAAAAATAGGTGCCAATAGGCATTTCAGATATAGAAGCCGATAGGCATTTCAAATATAGGTGCCGATAGGCATTCCAGATATGATTGCCGATAGGCATTTCAAATATAGGTGCTGACAGGTATTTCAGATGTAGTTTCCGATAGGCATTTTAAAAATAGGTGCCGATAGGCATTTCAGATATAGAAGCCGATAGGCATTTCAAATATAGGTGCCGATAGGCATTCCAGATATGGTTGCCGATAGCATTTAAAATATAGGTGCTGATAGGCATTTTAGATGTAGTTTCCGATAGGCATTTCAAAAATTGATGCCGATAGGCATTTCAGATATAGGTGCCGATAGGCATTTCAGATAGAGTTGCCGATTGGCATTTTAAAAACAGGTGCCGATAGGCATTTCAGATATAGAAGCCGATAGGTATTTCAAATATAGGGGTCGATAGGCATTTAAGATATGGTTGCCGATAGGCATTTCCAATATAGGAGCAGATAGGCATTTCAGATGTAGTTTCCGAAAGACATTTCAAAAATAGGTGCCGATAGGCATTTCAGATATAGGTGCCAATGGGCATTTCAGATATAGTTGCCGATTGGCATTTTAAAAATAGGTGCCGATAGGCATTTCAGATATAGAAGCCGATAGGCATTTCAAATATAGGTGCCGATAGGCATTCCAGATATGGTTGCCGATAGGCATTTCAAATATAAGTGCTGATAGGCATTTCAGATGTAGTTTCCGATAGGCATTTCAAAAATAGGTACCGATAGGCATTTCAGATATAGGTGCCGATAGAAATTTCAGATATAGTTGCCAATTGGCATTTTAAAAATAGGTGTCGATAGGCATTTCAAATATGGAAGCCGATAGGCATTTCAAATATAGGTGCCGATAGGCATTCCAGATATGGTTGCCGATAAGCATTTCAAATATAGATGATGCTAGGCATTTCAGATGTAGTTTCCGATAGGCATTTCAAAAATAGGTGCCGATAGGCATTTCAGATATAGGTGCCATTAGGCATTTCAGATATAGTTGCCGATTGGCATTTTTAAAATAGGTGCCGATAGGCATTTCAGATATAGAAGCCGAGAGGCATTTCAAATATAGGTGCCGATAGGCATTCCAGATATGTTTGCCGATAGGCATTTAAATTATAGGTGCTGATAGGCATTTCAGATGTAGTTTCCGATAGGCAATTCAAAAATTGGTGCAGATAGGCATTTCAGATATAGGTGCCGATAGGTATTTCAGATATAGTTGCCGATTGGCATTTTAAAAATAGGTGCCGATAGGCATTTCAGATATAGAAGCCGATAGGTATTTCAAATATAGGTGTCGATAGGCATTTCAGATATGGTTGCCGATAGGCATTTCAAATATTGGTGCTGATAGGCATTTCAGATGTAGTTTCCGATAGGCATTTCAAAAATAGGTGCCGATAGGCATTTCAGATATAGGTGCCGATAGGCATTACAGATATAGTTGCCGATTGGCATTTTAAAAATAGGTGCCGATAGGCATTTCAGATATAGAAGCCGATAGGCATTTCAAATATAGGTGCCGATAGGCATTCTAGATATGGTTGCCGATAGGCATTTTAAATATAGTTGCTGATAGGCATTTAAGATGTAGTTTCCGATAGGCATTTCAAAAATAGGTGCCGATAGGCATTTCAGATATAGGTGCCGATAGGCATTTCAGATATAGTTGCCGATTGGCATTTTAAAAATAGGTGCCGATAGGAATTTCAGATATAGAAGCCGATAGGCATTTCAAATATAGGTGCCGATAGGCATTCCAGTTATGGTTGCCGATAGGCACTTCAAATATAGGTGCTGATAGGCATTTCAGATGTAGTTTCCGATAGGCATTTCAAAAATAGGTGCCGATAGGCATTTCAGATATAGGTGCCGATAGGCATTTCAGATATAGTTGCCGATTGGCATTTTATAAATAGGTGCCGATAGGCATTTTAGATGTAGTTTCCGATAGGCATTTCAAAAATAGTTGCCGTTAGGCATTTCAGATATAGGTGTCGATAGGCATATCAGATATAGTTGCCGATAGGCATTTAAAATATAGGTGCTGATAGGCATTTCAGATGTAGTTTTCGATAGGCATTTCAAAAATAGGTGCTGATAGGCATTTCAGATATAGGTGATGATAGGCACTTCAGATATAGTTGCCGATTGGCATTTTAAAAATAGGTGCCGCTAGGCATTTCAAATATAGAAGCCGATAGGCATTTCAAATATAGGTGCCGATAGGCATTCCAAATATGGTTGCCGATAGGCATTTCAAATATAGGTGCCGATAGGCATTTCAGATATAGTTGCCGATAGCCATTTTAAAAATAGGTGCCGATAGGCATTTCAGATATAGTTGCCGATTGGCATTTGAAAAATAGGTGCCGATAGGCATTTCAGATATAGAAGCCGATAGGCATTTCAAATATAGGTGCCGATAGGCATTCCAGATATGGTTGCCGATAGGCATTTCACATATAGGTGCTGATAGGCATTTCAGATGTAGTTTCCGATAGGCATTTCAAAAATAGGTACCGATAGGCATTTCAGATATAGGTGCCGATAGGCATTTCAGATATAGTTGCCGATTGGCATTTTAAAAATAGGTGCCGATAGGCACTTCAGATATAGAAGCCGATAGGCATTTCAAATATAGGTGCCGATATGCATTCCAGATATGGTTGCCGATAGGCATTTCAAATATACGTGCTGATAGGCTTTCCAGATGTAGTTTCCGATAGGCATTTCAAAAATTGGTGACGATAGGAAATTTAGATAAAGGTGCCGATAGGCATTTCAGATATAGTTACCGATTAGCATTTTAAAAATAGGTGCCGATAGGCATTTCAGATATAGAAGCCGATAGGTATTTCAAATATAGGTGTCGATAGGCATTTCAGATATGGTTGCCGATAGGCATTTCAAATATAGGTGCTGATAGGCATTTCAGATGTAGTTTCCGATAGGCATTTCAAAAATAGGTGCCGATAGGCATTTCAGATATAGGTGCCGATAGGCATTTTAGATATAGAAGCCGATAGGTATTTCAAATATAGGTGTCGATAGGCATTTCAGATATAGTTGCCGATTGGCATTTTAAAAATAGGTGCCGATAGGCATTTCAGATATAGAAGCCGAAAGCATTTTAAATATAGGTGCCGATAGGCATTCCAGATATGGTTGCTGATAGGCATTTCAAATATAGGTGCTGATAGACATTTCAGATGTAGTTTCCGATAGGCATTTCAAAAATAGGTGCCGATAGGCATTTCAGATATAGGTGCCGATAGGCACTTCAGATATAGTTGCCGATTGGCATTTTAAAATAGGTGCCGATAGGCATTTCAGATATGAAAGCCGATAGCCATTTAAGATATAGTTGCCGATTGGCATTTTAAAAATAGGTGTCGATAGGCATTTCAGATATAGAAGCCGATAGGCATTTCAAATATAGGTGCCGATAGGCATTTTAGATGTAGTTTCCGATAGGCATTTCATAAATAGGTGCCGATAGGCATTTCAGGTATAGGTGCCGATAGGCATTTTAAAAATAGGTGCCGATAGGCATTTCAGATATAGAAACCGATAGGCATTTCAGATATAGGTGCCGATAGGCATTCCAGATATGGTTGCCGATAGGCATTTCAAATATAGGTGCTGATAGGCATTTCAGATGTAGTTTCCAGTAGGCATTTCAAAAATAGGTGCCGATAGACATTTTAGATATAGGTGCCGATAGGCGTTTTAGATATAGTTGCTGATTGGCATTTTAAAAATAGGTGCCGATAGGCATTTCAAATATAGAAGCCGATAGGCATTTCAAATATAGGTGCCGATAGGCATTTCAGATGTAGTTTCCGATAGGCATTTCAAAAATAGGTGCCGATAGGCATTTCAGATATAGGTGCCGATAGGCATTTCAGATATAGTTGCCAATTGGCATTTTAAAAATAGGTGCCGATAGGAATTTCAGATATAGAAGCCGATAGGCATTTCAAAATAGGTGCCGATAGGCATTCCAGATATGGTTGCCGATAGGCATTTAAATTTGGAGCAGATAGGCATTTCAGATGTTGTTTCCGAAAGGCATTTCAAAAATAGGTGCCGATAGGCATTTCAGATATAGCTGCTGATAGGCATTTCAGATATAGTTGTCGATTGGCATTTTAAAAATAGGTGTCGATAGGCATTTCAGATATAGAAGCCGATAGGCATTTCAAATATAGGTGCCGATAGGCTTTCCAGATATAGTTGCCGATTGGCATTTTAAAAATAGGTGCCGATAGGCATTTCAGATATAGAAGCCGATAGGCATTTCAAATATAGATGCCGATAAGCATTCCAGATATGGTTGCCGATAGGCATTTCAAATATAGGTGCTGATAGGCATTTCAGATGTAGTTTCCGATAGGCATTTCAAAAATTGGTGCCGATAGGCATTTTAGATATAGCTGCCGATAGGCATTTTAGATATAGTTACCGATTGGCATTTTAAAAATAGGTGCCGATAGGTATTTCAGATATAGAAGCCGATAGGTATTTCAAATATAGGTGTCGATAGGCATTTCAGATATGGTTGACGATAGGCATTTCAAATATAGGTGCTGATAGGCATTTCAGATGTAGTTTCCGATAGGCATTTCAAAAATAGGTGCCGATAGGCATTTCAGATATAGGTGCCGATAGGCATTACAGATATAGATGCCGATTGGCATTTTAAAAATAGGTGCCGATAGGCATTTCAGATATATAAGCCGATAGGCATTTCAAATATAGGTGCCGATAGGCATTCCAGATATGGTTGCTGATAGGCATTTCAAATATAGTCGCTGATAGGCATTTCAGATGTAGTTTCCGATAGTCATTTCAAAAATAGGTGCCGATAGGCATTTCAGATATAGGTGCCGATAGGCATTTCAGATATAGTTGCCGATTGGCATTTTAAAAATAGGTGCCGATAGGCATTTCAGATATAGGTGCCGATAGGCATTTCAGATATAGTTGCCGATTGGCATTTTAAAAATAGGTGCCGATAGGCATTTCAGATATAGAAACCGATAGGCATTTCAAATATAGGTGCCGATAGGCATTCCAGATATGGTTGCCGATAGGCATTTCAAATATAGGTGCTGATAGGCATTTCAGATGTAGTTTCCGGTAGGTATTTCAAAAATAGGTGCCGATAGGCATTTTAGATATAGGTGCCGATAGGCATTTTAGATATAGTTGCCGATTGGCATTTTAAAAATAGGTGCCGATAGGCATTTCAAATATAGAAGCCGATAGGCATTTCAAATATAGGTGCCGATAGGCATTTCAGATGTAGTTTCCGATAGGCATTTCAAAAATAGGTGCCGATAGGCATTTCAGATATAGGTGCCGATAAGCATTCCAGATATGGTTGCCGATGTGCATTTCAAATATAGGTGCTGATAGGCATTTCAGATGTAGTTTCCGATAGGCAATTCAAAAATAGGTGCCGATAGGCATTTCAGATATAGGTGCCGATAGGCATTTGAGATATAGTTACCGATTGGCATTTTAAAAATAGGTGCCGATAGGCATTTTAGATATAGAAGCCGATAGGTATTTCAAATATAGGTGTCGATAGGCATTTCAGATATGGTTGACGATAGGCATTTCAAATATAGGTGCTGATAGGCATTTCAGATGTAGTTTCCGATAGGCATTTCAAAAATAGGTGCCGATAGGCATTTCAGATATAGGTGCCGATAGGCATTTCAGATATAGTTGCCGATTGGCATTTTAAAAAAAGGTGCCGATAGGCATTTCAGATATAGAAGCTGATAGGCATTTCAAATATAGGTGCCAATAGGCGTTCCAGATATGGTTGCCGATAGGCATTTTAAATATAGGTGCTGATAGGCATTTCAGATGTAGTTTCCGATAGGCATTTCAAAAATAGGTGCCGATAGGCATTTCAGATATAGGTGCCGATAGGCATTTCAGATATAGTTGCCAATTGGCATTTTAAAAATAGGTGCCGATAGGCATTTCAGGAATAGAAGCCGATAGGCATTTCAAATATAGGTGCCGATAGGCATTCCAGATATGGTTGCCGATAGGCATTTCAAATATAGGTGCTGATAGGCATTTTAGATGTAGTTTCCGATAGGCATTTCAAAAATTGATGCCTATAGGCATTTCAGATATAGGTGCCGATAGGCATTTCAGATATAGGTGTCGATAGGCATTTCAGATATATATGCCGAAAGGCATTTCAGATATAGGTGCCGATAGGCATTTCTGATGTGGTTGCCGATAGGCATTTCAAATATAGGTGCTGATAGGCATTTCAGATATAGAAGCCGATAGGCATTTCAAATATAGGTGCCGATAGGCATTCCAGATATAGCTGCCGATAGGCATTTCAAATATAGGTGCTGATAGGCATTTCAGATGTAGTTTCCGATAGGCATTTCAAAAATTGGTGCCGATAGGCATTTCAGATATAGGTGCCGATAGGCATTTCAGATATAGTTGCCGATTGGCATTTTAAAAATAGGTGCCGATAGGCATTTCAGATATAGAAGCCGATAGGCATTTCAAATATAGGTGCCGATAGGCATTCCAGATATAGCTGCCGATAGGCATTTCAAATATAGGTGCTGATAGGCATTTCAGATGTAGTTTCCGATAGGCATTTCAAAAATTGGTGCCGATAGGCATTTCAGATATAGGTGCCGATAGGCATTACAGATATAGTTGCCGATTGGCATTTTAAAAATAGGTGCCGATAGGCATTTTAGATATAGAAGACGATAGGCATTTCAAATATAGGTGCCGATAGGCATTCCAGATATAGTTGCCGTTAGGCATTTCAAATATAGGTGCTGATAGGCATTTCAGATGTAGTTTCCGATAGGCATTTCAAAAATAGTTGCCGATAGGCATTTCAGATATAGGTGCCGATAGGCATTTCAGATATAGATGCCGATTGGCATTTTAAAAATAGGTGCCGATAGGCATTTCAGATATAGAAGCCGATAGGCATTTCAAATATAGGTGCCGATAGGCATTCCAGATATGGTTGCCGATAGGCATTTCAAATATAGGTGCTGATAGGCATTTCAGAAGTAGTTTCCGATAGGCATTTCAAAAATAGTTGCCGATAGGCATTTTAGATATAGGTGCCGATAGGCATTTCAGATATAGATGCCGATTGGCATTTTAAAAATAGGTGCCGATAGGCTTTTCAGATATAGAAGCCGATAGGCATTTCAAATATAGATGCCGATAAGCATTCCAGATATGGTTGCCGATAGGCATTTCAAATATAGGTGCTGATAGGCATTTCAGATGTAGTTTCCGATAGGCATTTTAAAAATAGGTGCCGATAGGCATTTCAGATATAGAAGCCGATAGGCATTTCAAATATAGGTGCCGATAGGCATTCCAGATATGGTTGCCGATAGGCATTTCAAATATAGGTGCTAATTGGCATTTCAGATGTAGTTTCCGATAAACATTTCAAAAATAGGTGCCGATAGGCATTTCAGATATAGGTGCCGATAGGCATTTCAGATATAGAAGCTGATAGGCATTTCAAATATAGGTGCCGATAGGCATTCCAGATATGTTTGCCGATAGTCATTTCAAATATAGGTGCTGATAGGCATTTTAGATGTAGTTTCCGATAGGCATTTCAAAAATTGATGCCGATAGGCATTTCAGATATAGGTGCCGATAGGCATTTCAGATAGAGTTGCCGATTGGCATTTTAAAAACAGGTGCCGATAGGCATTTCAGATATAGAAGCCGATAGGTATTTCAAATATAGGGGTCGATAGGCATTTAAGATATGGTTGCCGATAGGCATTTCCCATATAGGAGCAGATAGGCATTTCAGATGTAGTTTCCGAAAGACATTTCAAAAATAGGTGCCGATAGGCATTTCGGATATAGGTGCCAATAGGCATTTCAGATATAGTTGCCGATTGGCATTTTAAAAATAGGTGCCGATAGGCATTTCAGATATAGAAGCCGATAGGCATTTCAAATATAGGTGCCGATAGGCATTCCAGATATGGTTGCCGATAGGCATTTCAAATATAAGTGCTGATAGGCAGTTCAGATGTAGTTTCCGATAGGCATTTCAAAAATTGGTGCCGATAGGCATTTCAGATATAGGTACTGATAGGCATTTCAGATATAGTTACCGATTGGCATTTTAAAAATAGGTGCCGATAGGCATTTCAGATATAGAAGCCGATAGGTATTTCAAATATAGGTGTCGATAGGCATTTCAGATATGGTTGACTATAGGCATTTCAAATATAGGTGCTGATAGGCATTTCAGATGTAGTTTCCGATAGGCATTTCATAAATAGGTGCCGATAGGCATTTCAGATATAGGTGCCGATAGGCATTTTAAAAATAGGTGCCGATAGGCATTTCAGATATAGAAACCGATAGGCATTTCAGATATAGGTGCCGATAGGCATTCCAGATATGGTTGCCGATAGGCATTTCAAATATAGGTGCTGATAGGCATTTCAGATGTAGTTTCCAGTAGGCATTTCAAAAATAGGTGCCGATAGACATTTTAGATATAGGTGCCGATAGGCGTTTTAGATATAGTTGCTGATTGGCATTTTAAAAATAGGTGCCGATAGGCATTTCAAATATAGAAGCCGATAGGCATTTCAAATATAGGTGCCGATAGGCATTTCAGATGTAGTTTCCGATAGGCATTTCAAAAATAGGTGCCGATAGGCATTTCAGATATAGGTGCCGATAGGCATTTCAGATATAGTTGCCAATTGGCATTTTAAAAATAGGTGCCGATAGGAATTTCAGATATAGAAGCCGATAGGCATTTCAAAATAGGTGCCGATAGGCATTCCAGATATGGTTGCCGATAGGCATTTAAATTTGGAGCAGATAGGCATTTCAGATGTTGTTTCCGAAAGGCATTTCAAAAATAGGTGCCGATAGGCATTTCAGATATAGGTGCCGATAGGCACTTCAGATATAGTTGCCGATTGGCATTTTAAAAATAGGTGCCGCTAGGCATTTCAGATATAGAAGCCGATAGGCATTTCAAATATAGGTGCCGATAGGCATTCCAAATATGGTTGCCAATAGGCATTTCAAATATAGGTGCTGATAGGCATTTCAGTTGTAGTTTCCGATAGGCATTTCAAAAATAGGTGCCGATAGGCATTTCAGATATAGGTGCCGATAGGCATTTCAGATATAGTTGCCGATTGGCATTTTAAAAATAGGTGCCAATAGGCATTTCAGATATAGAAGCCGATAGGCATTTCAAATATAGGTGCCGATAGGCATTCCAGATATGGTTGCCGATAGGCATTTCAAATATAGGTGCTGACAGGTATTTCAGATGTAGTTTCCGATAGGCATTTTAAAAATAGGTGCCGATAGGCATTTCAGATATCGAAGCCGATAGGCATTTCAAATATAGGTGCCGATAGGCATTCCAGATATGGTTGCCGATAGGCATTTCAAATATAGGTGCTAATTGGCATTTCAGATGTAGTTTCCGATAAACATTTCAAAAATAGGTGCCGATAGGCATTTCAGATATAGGTGCCGATAGCCATTTCAGATATTGTTGCCGATAGCCATTTTAAAAATAGGTGCCGATAGGCATTTCAGATATAGAAGCTGATAGGCATTTCAAATATAGGTGCCGATAGGCATTCCAGATATGGTTGCCGATAGCATTTAAAATATAGGTGCTGATAGGCATTTTAGATGTAGTTTCCGATAGGCATTTCAAAAATTGATGCCGATAGGCATTTCAGATATAGGTGCCGATAGGCATTTCAGATAGAGTTGCCGATTGGCATTTTAAAAACAGGTGCCGATAGGCATTTCAGATATAGAAGCCGATAGGTATTTCAAATATAGGGGTCGATAGGCATTTAAGATATGGTTGCCGATAGGCATTTCCAATATAGGAGCAGATAGGCATTTCAGATGTAGTTTCCGAAAGACATTTCAAAAATAGGTGCCGATAGGCATTTCAGATATAGGTGCCAATGGGCATTTCAGATATAGTTGCCGATTGGCATTTTAAAAATAGGTGCCGATAGGCATTTCAGATATAGAAGCCGATAGGCATTTCAAATATAGGTGCCGATAGGCATTCCAGATATGGTTGCCGATAGGCATTTCAAATATAAGTGCTGATAGGCATTTCAGATGTAGTTTCCGATAGGCATTTCAAAAATAGGTACCGATAGGCATTTCAGATATAGGTGCCGATAGAAATTTCAGATATAGTTGCCAATTGGCATTTTAAAAATAGGTGTCGATAGGCATTTCAAATATGGAAGCCGATAGGCATTTCAAATATAGGTGCCGATAGGCATTCCAGATATGGTTGCCGATAAGCATTTCAAATATAGATGATGCTAGGCATTTCAGATGTAGTTTCCGATAGGCATTTCAAAAATAGGTGCCGATAGGCATTTCAGATATAGGTGCCAATAGGCATTTCAGATATAGTTGCCGATTGGCATTTTTAAAATAGGTGCCGATAGGCATTTCAGATATAGAAGCCGATAGGCATTTCAAATATAGGTGCCGATAGGCATTCCAGATATGTTTGCCGATAGGCATTTCAAATATAGGTGCTGATAGGCATTTCAGATGTAGTTTCCGATAGGCAATTCAAAAATTGGTGCAGATAGGCATTTCAGATATAGGTGCCGATAGGTATTTCAGATATAGTTGCCGATTGGCATTTTAAAAATAGGTGCCGATAGGCATTTCAGATATAGAAGCCGATAGGTATTTCAAATATAGGTGTCGATAGGCATTTCAGATATGGTTGCCGATAGGCATTTCAAATATTGGTGCTGATAGGCATTTCAGATGTAGTTTCCGATAGGCATTTCAAAAATAGGTGCCGATAGGCATTTCAGATATAGGTGCCGATAGGCATTACAGATATAGTTGCCGATTGGCATTTTAAAAATAGGTGCCGATAGGCATTTCAGATATAGAAGCCGATAGGCATTTCAAATATAGGTGCCGATAGGCATTCTAGATATGGTTGCCGATAGGCATTTCAAATATAGTTGCTGATAGGCATTTAAGATGTAGTTTCCGATAGGCATTTCAAAAATAGGTGCCGATAGGCATTTCAGATATAGGTGCCGATAGGCATTTCAGATATAGTTGCCGATTGGCATTTTAAAAATAGGTGCCGATAGGAATTTCAGATATAGAAGCCGATAGGCATTTCAAATATAGGTGCCGATAGGCATTCCAGTTATGGTTGCCGATAGGCACTTCAAATATAGGTGCTGATAGGCATTTCAGATGTAGTTTCCGATAGGCATTTCAAAAATAGGTGCCGATAGGCATTTCAGATATAGATGCCGATAGGCATTTCAGATATAGTTGCCGATTGGCATTTTAAAAATAGGTGCCGATAGGCATTTCAGATATAGAAGCCGATAGGCATTTCAAATATAGGTGCCGATAAGCATTCCAGATATGGTTGCCGATAGGCATTTCAAATATAGGTGCTGATAGGCATTTCAGATGAAGTTTCCGATAGGCATTTAAAAAATAGGTGCCGATAGGCATTTCAGATATAGGTGCCGATAGGCATTTCAGATATAGTTGCCGATTGGCATTTTAAAAATAGGTGCCGATAGGCATTTCAGATATAGAAGCCGAAAGCATTTCAAATATAGGTGCCGATAGGCATTCCAGATATGGTTGCTGATAGGCATTTCAAATATAGGTGCTGATAGACATTTCAGATGTAGTTTCCGATAGGCATTTCAAAAATAGGTGCCGATAGGCATTTCAGATATAGGTGCCGATAGGCATTTCAGATATAGTTGCCAATTGGCATTTTAAAATAGGTGCCGATAGGCATTTCAGATATAGAAGCCGATAGGCATTTCAGATATAGTTGCCGATTGGCATTTTAAAAATAGGTGTCGATAGGCATTTCAGATATAGTTTCCGATAGGCATTTCAAAAATAGGTGCCGATAGGCATTTCAGATATAGGTGCCGATAGGCATTCCAGATATGGTTGCTGATAGGCATTTCAAATATAGGTGCTGATAGACATTTCAGATGTAGTTTCCGATAGGCATTTCAAAAATAGGTGCCGATAGGCATTTCAGATATAGGTGCCGATAGGCATTCCAGATATGGTTGCTGATAGGCATTTCAAATATAGGTGCTGATAGACATTTCAGATGTAGTTTCCGATAGGCATTTCAAAAATAGGAGCCGATAGGCATTTCAGATATAGGTGCCGATAGGCATTTCAGATATAGTTGCCAATTGGCATTTTAAAATAGGTGCCGATAGGCATTTCAGATATAGAAGCCGATAGGCATTTCAGATATAGTTGCCGATTGGCATTTTAAAAATAGGTGTCGATAGGCATTTCAGATATAGAAGCCGATAGGCATTTCAAATATAGGTGCCGATAGGCATTTCAGATGTAGTTTCCGATAGGCATTTCAAAAATAGGTGCCGATAGGCATTTCAGATATAGGTGCCGATAGGCATTTCAGATATAGTTTCCGATAGGCATTTCAAAAATAGGTGCCGATAGGCATTTCAGATATAGGTGCCGATAGGCATTACAGATATAGTTGCCGATTGGCATTTTAAAAATAGGTGCCGATAGGCATTTCAGATATAGAAGCCGATAGGCATTTCAAATATAGGTGCCGATAGGCATTCCAGTTATGGTTGCCGATAGGCATTTCAAATATAGTTGCTGATAGGCATTTCAGATGTAGTTTCCGATAGGCATTTCAAAAATAGGTGCCGATAGGCATTTCAGATATAGGTGCCGATAGGCATTTCAGATATAGTTGCCGATTGGCATTTTAAAAATAGGTGCCGATAGGCATTTCAGATATAGAAGCCGATAGGCATTTCAAATATAGGTGCCGATAGGCATTCCAGTTATGGTTGCCGATAGGCATTTTAAATATAGGTGCTGATAGGCATTTCAGATGTAGTTTCCGATAGGCATTTCAAAAATAGGTGCCGATAGGCATTTCAGATATAGGTGCCGATAGGCATTTCAGATATAGTTGCCGATAGCCATTTTAAAAATAGGTGCTGATAGGCATTTCAGATATAGAAGCCGATAGGCATTTCAAATATAGGTGCCGATAGGCATTCCAGATATGGTTGCCGATAGGCATTTCAAATATAGGTGCTGATAGGCATTTCAGATGTAGTTTCCTATAGGCATTTCAAAAATAGGTGCCGATAGGCATTTCAGATATAGGTGCCGATAGGCATTTCAGATATAGTTGCCGATAGCCATTTTAAAAATAGGTGCCGATAGGCTTTTCAGATACAGATGCCGATAGGCATTTCAAATATAGGTGCCGATATGCATTCCAGATATGTTTGCCGATAGGCATTTCAAATAATGGTGCTGATAGGCATTCCAGATGTATTTTCCGATAGGCATTTCAAAATTTGATGCCGATAGGCATTTCAGATATAGGTGCCGATAGGCATTTCAGATATAGTTGCCGATTGGCAATTTAAAAATAGGTGCCGATAGGCATTTCAGATATAGAAGCCGATAGGCATTTTAAATATAGGTGCCAATAGGCATTCCAGATATGGTTGCCGATAGGCATTTCAAATATAGATGCTGATAGGCATTTCAGATGTAGTTTCCGGTAGGCATTTCAAAAATTGGTGCCGATTGGCATTTTAGATATAGGGGCCGATAGGCATTTCAGATATAGTTGCCGATTGGCATTTTAAAAATAGGTGCCGATAGGCATTTCAGATATAGAAGCCGATAGGTATTTCAAAAATAGGTGTCGATAGGCATTTCAGATATGGTTGCCGATAGGCATTTCAAATGTAGGTGCTGATAGGCATTTCAGATGTAGTTTCTGATAGGCATTTCAAAAATTGGTGCCGATTGGCATTTCAGATATAGGTGCCGATACGCATTTCAGATATAGTTGCCGATTGGCAATTTAAAAATAGGTGCCGATAGGCATTTCAGATATAGAAGCCGATAGGTATTTCAAATATAGGTGTCGATAGGCATTTCAGATATGGTTGCCGATAGGCATTTCAAATATAGGTGCTTATAGGCATTTCAGATGTTGTTTCCGATAGGCATTTCAAAAATAGGTGCCGATAGGCATTTCAGATATAGGTGCCGATAGGCATTTCAGATATAGTTGCCGATTAGCATTTTAAAAATAGGTGCCGATAGGCATTTTAGATGTAGTTTCCGATAGGCATTTCAAAAATAGTTGCCGATAGGCATTTCAGATATAGGTGCCGATAGGCATATCAGATATAGTTGCCGATAGGCATTTAAAATATAGGTGCCGATAGGCATTTCAAATATAGGTGTCGATAGGCATTTCAGATATAAATGCCGAAAGGCATTTCAGATATGGGTGCCGATAGGCATTTCTGATGTGGTTGCCGATAGGCATTTCAAATATAGGTGCTGATAGGCATTTCAGATGTAGTTTTCGATAGGCATTTCAAAAATAGGTGCTGATAGGCATTTCAGATATAGGTGCCGAAAGGCACTTCAGATATAGTTGCCGATTGGCAATTTAAAAATAGGTGCCGCTAGGCATTTCAAATATAGAAGCCGATAGGCATTTCAAATATAGGTGCCGATAGGCATTCCAAATATGGTTGCCGATAGGCATTTCAAATATAGGTGCTGATAGGAATTTCAGATGTAGTTTCCGATAGGCATTTCAAAAATAGGTGCCGATAGGCATTTCAGATATAGGTGCCGATAGGCATTTCAGATATAGTTGCCGATAGCCATTTTAAAAATAGGTGCCGATAGGCTTTTCAGATATAGATGCCGATAGGCATTTCAAATATAGGTGCCGATAGGCATTCCAGATATGTTTGCCGATAGGCATTTCAAATAATGGTGCTGATAGGCATTCCAGATGTATTTTCCGATAGGCATTTCAAAATTTGATGCCGATAGGCATTTCAGATTTAGGTGCCGATAGGCATTTCAGATATAGTTGCCGATTGGCAATTTAAAAATAGGTGCCGATAGGCATTTCAGATATAGAAGCCGATAGGCATTTCAAATATAGGTGCCAATAGGCATTCCAGATATGGTTGCCGATAGGCATTTCAAATTCAGATGCTGATAGGCATTTCAGATGTAGTTTCCGATAGGCATTTCAAAAATTGGTGCCGATTGGCATTTTAGATATAGGTGCCGATAGGCATTTCAGATATAGTTGCCGATTGGCATTTTAAAAATAGGTGCCGATAGGCATTTCAGATATAGAAGCCGATAGGTATTTCAAAAATAGGTGTCGATAGGCATTTCAGATATGGTTGCCGATAGGCATTTCAAATATAGGTGCTGATAGGCATTTCAGATGTAGTTTCTGATAGGCATTTCAAAAATTGGTGCCGATTGGCATTTCAGATATAGGTGCCGATAGGCATTTCAGATATAGTTGCCGATTGGCAATTTAAAAATAGGTGCCGATAGGCATTTCAGATATAGAAACCGATAGGTATTTCAAATATAGGTGTCGATAGGCATTTCAGATATGGTTGCCGATAGGCATTTCAAATATAGGTGCTTATAGGCATTTCAGATGTTGTTTCCGATAGGCATTTCAAAAATAGGTGCCGATAGGCATTTCAGATATAGGTGCCGATAGGCATTTCAGATATAGTTGCCGATTGGCATTTAAAATATAGGTGCCAATAGGCATTTCAAATATAGGTGTCGATAGGCATTTCAGATATAAATGCCGAAAGGCATTTCAGATATGGGTGCCGATAGGCATTTCTGATGTGGTTGCCGATAGGCATTTCAAATATAGGTGCTGATAGGCATTTCAGATGTAGTTTTCGATAGGCATTTCAAAAATAGGTGCTGATAGGCATTTCAGATATAGGTGCCGAAAGGCACTTCAGATATAGTTGCCGATTGGCATTTTAAAAATAGGTGCCGCTAGGCATTTCAAATATAGAAGCCGATAGGCATTTCAAATATAGGTGCCGATAGGCATTCCAAATATGGTTGCCGATAGGCATTTGAAATATAGGTGCTGATAGGAATTTCAGATATAGTTTCCGATAGGCATTTCAAAAATAGGTGCCGATAGGCATTTCAGATATAGGTGCCGATAGGCATTTCAGATATAGTTGCCGATAGCCATTTTAAAAATAGGTGCCGATAGGCATTTCAGATATAGTTGCCGATTGGCATTTTAAAAATAGGTGCCGATAGGCATTTCAGATATAGAAGCCGATAGGCATTTCAAATATAGGTGCCGATAGGCATTCCAGATATGGTTGCCGATAGGCATTTCAAATATAAGTGCTGATAGGCATTTCAAAAATAGGTGCCGATAGGCATTTCAAAAATAGGTACCGATAGGCATTTCAGATATAGGTGCCGATAGAAATTTCAGATATAGTTGCCAATTGGCATTTTAAAAATAGGTGTCGATAGGCATTTCAAATATGGAAGCCGATAGGCATTTCAAATATAGGTGCCGATAGGCATTCCAGATATGGTTGCCGATAAGCATTTCAAATATAGATGATGCTAGGCATTTCAGATGTAGTTTCCGATAGGCATTTCAAAAATAGGTGCCGATAGGCATTTCAGATATAGGTGCCAATAGGCATTTTAGATATAGTTGCCGATTGGCATTTTTAAAATAGGTGCCGATAGGCATTTCAGATATAGAAGCCGATAGGCATTTCAAATATAGGTGCCGATAGGCATTCCAGATATGTTTGCCGATAGGCATTTCAAATATAGGTGCTGATAGGCATTTCAGATGTATTTTCCGATAGGCAATTCAAAAATTGGTGCAGATAGGCATTTCAGATATAGGTGCCGATAGGTATTTCAGATATAGTTGCCGATTGGCATTTTAAAAATAGGTGCCGATAGGCATTTCAGATATAGAAGCCGATAGGTATTTCAAATATAGGTGTCGATAGGCATTTCAGATATGGTTGCCGATAGGCATTTCAAATATTGGTGCTGATAGGCATTTCAGATGTAGTTTCCGATAGGCATTTCAAAAATAGGTGCCGATAGGCATTTCAGATATAGGTGCCGATAGGCATTACAGATATAGTTGCCGATTGGCATTTTAAAAATAGGTGCCGATAGGCATTTCAGATATAGAAGCCGATAGGCATTTCAAATATAGGTGCCGATAGGCATTCTAGATATGGTTGCCGATAGGCATTTCAAATATAGTTCCTGATAGGCATTTAAGATGTAGTTTCCGATAGGCATTTCAAAAATAGGTGCCGATAGGCATTTCAGATATAGGTGCCGATAGGCATTTCAGATATAGTTGCCGATTGGCATTTTAAAAATAGGTGCCGATAGGAATTTCAGATATAGAAGCCGATAGGCATTTCAAATATAGGTGCCGATAGGCATTCCAGTTATGGTTGCCGATAGGCACTTCAAATATAGGTGCTGATAGGCATTTCAGATGTAGTTTCCGATAAGCATTTCAAAAATAGGTGCCGATAGGCATTTCAGATATAGATGCCGATAGGCATTTCAGATATAGTTGCCGATTGGCATTTTAAAAATAGGTGCCGATAGGCATTTCAGATATAGAAGCCGATAGGCATTTCAAATATAGGTGCCGATAAGCATTCCAGATATGGTTGCCGATAGGCATTTCAAATATAGGTGCTGATAGGCATTTCAGATGAAGTTTCCGATAGGCATTTAAAAAATAGGTGCCGATAGGCATTTCAGATATAGGTGCCGATAGGCATTTCAGATATAGTTGCCGATTGGCATTTTAAAAATAGGTGCCGATAGGCATTTCAGATATAGAAGCCGAAAGCATTTCAAATATAGGTGCCGATAGGCATTCCAGATATGGTTGCTGATAGGCATTTCAAATATAGGTGCTGATAGACATTTCAGATGTAGTTTCCGATAGGCATTTCAAAAATAGGTGCCGATAGGCATTTCAGATATAGGTGCCGATAGGCATTTCAGATATAGTTGCCAATTGGCATTTTAAAATAGGTGCCGATAGGCATTTCAGATATAGAAGCCGATAGGCATTTCAGATATAGTTGCCGATTGGCATTTTAAAAATAGGTGTCGATAGGCATTTCAGATATAGAAGCCGATAGGCATTTCAAATATAGGTGCCGATAGGCATTTCAGATGTAGTTTCCGATAGGCATTTCAAAAATAGGTGCCGATAGGCATTTCAGATATAGGTGCCGATAGGCATTTCAGATATAGTTTCCGATAGGCATTTCAAAAATAGGTGCCGATAGGCATTTCAGATATAGGTGCCGATAGGCATTCCAGATATGGTTGCTGATAGGCATTTCAAATATAGGTGCTGATAGACATTTCAGATGTAGTTTCCGATAGGCATTTCAAAAATAGGTGCCGATAGGCATTTCAGATATAGGTGCCGATAGGCATTTCAGATATAGTTGCCAATTGGCATTTTAAAATAGGTGCCGATAGGCATTTCAGATATAGAAGCCGATAGGCATTTCAGATATAGTTGCCGATTGGCATTTTAAAAATAGGTGTCGATAGGCATTTCAGATATAGAAGCCGATAGGCATTTCAAATATAGGTGCCGATAGGCATTTCAGATGTAGTTTCCGATAGGCATTTCAAAAATAGGTGCCGATAGGCATTTCAGATATAGGTGCCGATAGGCATTTCAGATATAGTTTCCGATAGGCATTTCAAAAATAGGTGCCGATAGGCATTTCAGATATAGGTGCCGATAGGCATTACAGATATAGTTGCCGATTGGCATTTTAAAAATAGGTGCCGATAGGCATTTCAGATATAGAAGCCGATAGGCATTTCAAATATAGGTGCCGATAGGCATTCCAGTTATGGTTGCCGATAGGCATTTCAAATATAGTTGCTGATAGGCATTTCAGATGTAGTTTCCGATAGGCATTTCAAAAATAGGTGCCGATAGGCATTTCAGTAATAGGTGCCGATAGGCATTTCAGATATAGTTGCCGATTGGCATTTTAAAAATAGGTGCCGATAGGCATTTCAGATATAGAAGCCGATAGGCATTTCAAATATAGGTGCCGATAGGCATTCCAGTTATGGTTGCCGATAGGCATTTCAAATATAGGTGCTGATAGGCATTTCAGATGTAGTTTCCGATAGGCATTTCAAAAATAGGTGCCGATAGGCATTTCAGATATAGGTGCCGATAGGCATTTCAGATATAGTTGCCGATAGCCATTTTAAAAATAGGTGCTGATAGGCATTTCAGATATAGAAGCCGATAGGCATTTCAAATATAGGTGCCGATAGGCATTCCAGATATGGTTGCCGATAGGCATTTCAAATATAGGTGCTGATAGGCATTTCAGATGTAGTTTCCTATAGGCATTTCAAAAATAGGTGCCGATAGGCATTTCAGATATAGGTGCCGATAGGCATTTCAGATATAGTTGCCGATAGCCATTTTAAAAATAGGTGCCGATAGGCTTTTCAGATACAGATGCCGATAGGCATTTCAAATATAGGTGCCGATATGCATTCCAGATATGTTTGCCGATAGGCATTTCAAATAATGGTGCTGATAGGCATTCCAGATGTATTTTCCGATAGGCATTTCAAAATTTGATGCCGATAGGCATTTCAGATATAGGTGCCGATAGGCATTTCAGCTATAGTTGCCGATTGGCAATTTAAAAATAGGTGCCGATAGGCATTTCAGATATAGAAGCCGATAGGCATTTTAAATATAGGTGCCAATAGGCATTCCAGATATGGTTGCCGATAGGCATTTCAAATATAGATGCTGATAGGCATTTCAGATGTAGTTTCCGGTAGGCATTTCAAAAATTGGTGCCGATTGGCATTTTAGATATAGGGGCCGATAGGCATTTCAGATATAGTTGCCGATTGGCATTTTAAAAATAGGTGCCGATAGGCATTTCAGATATAGAAGCCGATAGGTATTTCAAAAATAGGTGTCGATAGGCATTTCAGATATGGTTGCCGATAGGCATTTCAAATATAGGTGCTGATAGGCATTTCAGATGTAGTTTCTGATAGGCATTTCAAAAATTGGTGCCGATTGGCATTTCAGATATAGGTGCCGATACGCATTTCAGATATAGTTGCCGATTGGCAATTTAAAAATAGGTGCCGATAGGCATTTCAGATATAGAAGCCGATAGGTATTTCAAATATAGGTGTCGATAGGCATTTCAGATATGGTTGCCGATAGGCATTTCAAATATAGGTGCTTATAGGCATTTCAGATGTTGTTTCCGATAGGCATTTCAAAAATAGGTGCCGATAGGCATTTCAGATATAGGTGCCGATAGGCATTTCAGATATAGTTGCCGATTAGCATTTTAAAAATAGGTGCCGATAGGCATTTTAGATGTAGTTTCCGATAGGCATTTCAAAAATAGTTGCCGATAGGCATTTCAGATATAGGTGCCGATAGGCATATCAGATATAGTTGCCGATAGGCATTTAAAATATAGGTGCCGATAGGCATTTCAAATATAGGTGTCGATAGGCATTTCAGATATAAATGCCGAAAGGCATTTCAAATATGGGTGCCGATAGGCATTTCTGATGTGGTTGCCGATAGGCATTTCAAATATAGGTGCTGATAGGCATTTCAGATGTAGTTTTCGATAGGCATTTCAAAAATAGGTGCTGATAGGCATTTCAGATATAGTTGCCGATTGGCATTTTAAAAATAGGTGCCGATAGGCATTTCAGATATAGAAGCCGATAGGTATTTCAAAAATAGGTGTCGATAGGCATTTCAGATATGGTTGCCGATAGGCATTTCAAATATAGGTGCTGATAGGCATTTCAGATGTAGTTTCTGATAGGCATTTCAAAAATTGGTGCCGATTGGCATTTCAGATATAGGTGCCGATAGGCATTTCAGATATAGTTGCCGATTGGCAATTTAAAAATAGGTGCCAATAGGCATTTCAGATATAGAAGCCGATAGGTATTTCAAATATAGGTGTCGATAGGCATTTCAGATATGGTTGCCGATAGGCATTTCAAATATAGGTGCTTATAGGCATTTCAGATGTTGTTTCCGATAGGCATTTCAAAAATAGGTGCCGATAGGCATTTCAGATATAGGTGCCGATAGGCATTTCAGATATAGTTGCCGATTGGCATTTAAAATATAGGTGCCAATAGGCATTTCAAATATAGGTGTCGATAGGCATTTCAGATATAAATGCCGAAAGGCATTTCAGATATGGGTGCCGATAGGCATTTCTGATGTGGTTGCCGATAGGCATTTCAAATATAGGTGCTGATAGGCATTTCAGATGTAGTTTTCGATAGGCATTTCAAAAATAGGTGCTGATAGGCATTTCAGATATAGGTGCCGAAAGGCACTTCAGATATAGTTGCCGATTGGCATTTTAAAAATAGGTGCCGCTAGGCATTTCAAATATAGAAGCCGATAGGCATTTCAAATATAGGTGCCGATAGGCATTCCAAATATGGTTGCCGATAGGCATTTGAAATATAGGTGCTGATAGGAATTTCAGATATAGTTTCCGATAGGCATTTCAAAAATAGGTGCCGATAGGCATTTCAGATATAGGTGCCGATAGGCATTTCAGATATAGTTGCCGATAGCCATTTTAAAAATAGGTGCCGATAGGCATTTCAGATATAGTTGCCGATTGGCATTTTAAAAATAGGTGCCGATAGGCATTTCAGATATAGAAGCCGATAGGCATTTCAAATATAGGTGCCGATAGGCATTCCAGATATGGTTGCCGATAGGCATTTCACATATAAGTGCTGATAGGCATTTCAGATGTAGTTTCCGATAGGCATTTCAAAAATAGGTGCCGATAGGCATTTCAGATATAGGTGCCGATAGGCATTTCAGATATAGTTGCCGATTGGCATTTTAAAAATAGGTGCCGATAGGAATTTCAGATATAGAAGCCGATAGGCATTTTAAATATAGGTACCGATAAGCATTCCAGATATGGTTGCTGATAGGCATTTCAAATATAGGTGCTGATAGACATTTCAGATGTAGTTTCCGATAGGCATTTCAAAAATAGGTGCCAATAGGCATTTCAGATATAGGTGCCGATAGGCATTTCAGATATAGTTGCCAATTGGCATTTTAAAATAGGTGCCGTTAGGCATTTCAGATATAGAAGCCGATAGGCATTTAAGATATAGGTGCCGATAGGCATTCCAGATATGGTTGCCGATTGTCATTTCAAATATAGGTGCTGATAGGCATTTCAGATGTAGTTTCCGATAAGCATTTCAAAAATTGGTGCCGATAGGCATTTCAGATATAGGTGCCGATAGGCACTTCAGATATAGTTGCCGATTGGCATTTTAAAAATAGGTGCCGATAGGCATTTCAGATATAGAAGCCGATAGGTATTTCAAATATAGGTGTCGATAGGCATTTCAGATATGGTTGCCGATAGGCATTTCAAATATAGGTGCTGATAGGCATTTCAGATGTAGTTTCCGATAGGCATTTCAAAAATAGGTGCCGATAGGCATTTCAGATATAGGTGCCGATAGGCATTTCAGATATAGTTGCCGATTGGCATTTTAAAAATAGGTGCCGATAGGCATTTTAGATGTAGTTTCCGATAGGCATTTCAAAAATAGGTGCCGATAGGCATTTCAGATATAGGTGCCGATAGGCATATCAGATATAGTTGCCGATAGGCATTTAAAATATAGGTGCCGATAGGCATTTCAAATATAGGTGTCGATAGGCATTTCAGATATAAATGCGGAAAGGCATTTCAGATATAGGTGCCGATAGGCATGTCTGATGTGGTTGCCGATAGGCATTTTAAATATAGGTGCTGATAGGCATTTCAGATGTAGTTTTCGATAGGCATTTCAAAAATAGGTGCCGTTAGGCATTTCAGATATAGGTGCCGATAGGCACTTCAGATATAGTTGCCGATTTACATTTTAAAAATAGGTGCCGCTAGGCATTTCAGATATAGAAGCCGATAGGCATTTCAAATATAGGTGCCGATAGGCATTCCAAATATGGTTGCCGATAGGCATTTCAAATATAGGTGCTGATAGGCATTTCAGTTGTAGTTTCCGATAGGCATTTCAAAAATAGGTGCCGATAGGCATTTCAGATATAGGTGCCGTTAGGCATTTCAGATATAGTTGCCGATTGGCATTGTAAAAATAGGTGCCGATAGGCATTTCAGATATAGAAGCCGATAGGCATTTTAAATATAGGTGCCGATAGGCATTCCAGATATGGTTGCCGATAGGCATTTCAAATATAGGTGCTGATAGGCATTTCAGATGTAGTTTCAGATAGGCATTTCAAAAATAGGTGCCGATAGGCATTTCAGATAAAGGTGCCGATAGGCATTTCAGATATAGTTGCCGATAGCCATTTTAAAAATAGGAGCCGATATGCATTTTAGATATAGAAGCCGATAGGCATTTCAAATATAGGTGCCGATAGGCATTCCAGATATGGTTGCCGATAGGCATTTCAAATATAGGTGCTGATAGGCATTTCAGATGTAGTTTCCGATAGGCATTTTAAAAATAGGTGCCGATAGGCATTTCAGATATAGAAGCCGATAGGCATTTCAAATATAGTTGCCGATAGGCATTCCAGATATGGTTGCCGATAGGCATTTCAAATATAGGTGCTGATAGGCATTTCAGATGTATTTTCCGATAGGCATTTCAAAAATAGGTGCCGATAGGCATTTCAGATATAGGTGCCGATAGGCATTTCAGATATAGTTGCCGATAGCCATTTTAAAAATAGGTGCCGATAGGCATTTCAGATATAGAAGCCGATAGGCATTTAAAATATAGGTGCCGATAGGCATTCCAGATATGGTTGCCGATAGGCATTTCAAATATAGGTGCTGATAGGCATTTCAGATGTAGTTTCCGATAGGCATTTCAAAAATAGGCACCGATAGGCATTTCAGATATAGGTGCGGATAGGCATTCCAGATATGGTTGCCGATAGGCATTTCAAATATAGGTGCTGATAGGCATTTCAGATGTAGTTTCCGATAGGCATTTCAAAAATAGGTGCCGATAGGCATTTCAGATATAGGTGCCGATAGGCATTTCAGATATAGTTGCCGATAGCCATTTTAAAAATAGGTGCCGATAGGCTTTTCAGATATAGAAGCCGATAGGCATTTCAAATATAGGTGCCGATAGGCATTCCAGATATGGTTGCCGATAGGCATTTCAAATATAGGTGCTGATAGGCATTTCAGATGAAGTTTCCGATAGGCATTTTAAAAATAGGTGCCGATAGGCATTTCAGATATAGGTGCCGATAGGCATTTCAGATATAGTTGCCGATTGGCATTTTAAAAATAGGGGCCGATAGGCATTTTAGATATAGAAGCCGATAGGTATTTCAAATATAGGTGCCGATAGGCATTCCAGATATGGTTGCCGATAGGCATTTCAAATATAGGTGCTGATAGGCATTTCAGATGTAGTTTCCGATAGGCATTACAAAAATAGGTGCCGATAGGCATTTCAGATATAGGTGCCGATAGGCATTAAAGATATAGTTGCCGATTGGCAATTTAAAAATAGGTGCCGGTAGGCATTTTAGATATAGAAGCCGATAGGCATTTCAAATATAGGTGCCGATAGGCATTCCAGATATGGTTGCCGATAGGCTTTTCAAATATAGGTGCTGATAGGCATTTCAGATGTAGTTTCAGATAGGCATTTCAAAAATAGGTGCCGATAGGCATTTCAGATATAGGTGCCGATAGGCATTAAAGATATAGTTGCCGATTGGCAATTTAAAAATAGGTGCCGGTAGGCATTTTAGATATAGAAGCCGATAGGCATTTCAAATATAGGTGCCAATAGGCATTCCAGATATGGTTGCCGATAGGCTTTTCAAATATAGGTGCTGATAGGCATTTCAGATGTAGTTTCCGATAGGCATTTCAAAAATAGGTGCCGATAGGCATTTCATATATAGGTGCCGATAGGCATTTCAGATATAGTTGCCGATTGGCAATTTAAAAATAGGTGCCGATAGACATTTCAGATATAGAAGCCGATAGGCATTTCAAATATAGGTGCCGATAAGCATTCCAGATATGGTTGCCGATAGGCATTTCAAATATTGTTGCCGATTGGCATTTTAAAAATAGGTGTCGATAGGCATTTCAGATATAGAAGCCGATAGGCATTTCAAATATAGGTGCCGATAGGCACTCCAGATATGTTTGCCGATAGGCATTTCAAATAATGGTGCTGATAGGCATTCCAGATGTATTTTCCGATAGGCATTTCAAAATTTGGTGCCGATAGGCATTTCAGATATAGGTGCCGATAGGCATTTCAGATATAGTTACCGATTGGCATTTTAAAAATAGGTGCCGATAGGCATTTCAGATATAGAAGCCGATAGGTATTTCAAATATAGGTGTCGATAGGCATTTCAGATATGGCTACGATAGGCATTTCAAATATAGGTGCTGATAGGCATTTCAGATGTAGTTTCCGATAGGCATTTCAAAAATAGGTGCCGATAGGCATTTCAGATATAGGTGCCGATAGGCATTTCAGATATAGTTGCCGATTGGCAATTTAAAAATAGGTGCCGAAAGGCATTTCAGATATAGAAGCCGATAGGCATTTTAAATATAGGTGCCAATAGGCATTCCAGATATGGTTGCCGATAGGCATTTCAAATATTGGTGCTGATAGGCATTTCAGATGTAGTTCCTGATAGGCATTTCAAAAATTGGTGCCGATTGGCATTTCAGATATAGGTGCCGATAGGCATTTCAGATATAGTTGCCGATTGACAATTTAAAAATAGGTGCCGATAGGCATTTCAGATATAGAAGCCGATAGGTATTTCAAATATAGGTGTCGATAGGCATTTCAGATATGGTTGCCGATAGGCATTTCAAATATAGGTGCTGATAGGCATTTCAGATGTAGTTTTCGATAGGCATTTCAAAAATAGGTGCCGATAGGCATTTCAGATATAGGTGCCGATAGGCATTTCAGATATAGTTGCCGATTGGCATTTTAAAAATAGGTGCCGATAGGCATTTTAGATGTAGTTTCCGATAGGCATTTCAAAAATAGTTGCCGATAGGCATTTCAGATATAGGTGTCGATAGGTATATCAGATATAGTTGCCGATAGGCATTTAAAATATAGGTGCCGATAGGCATTTCAAATATAGGTGTCGATAGGCAATTCAGATATAAATGCCGAAAGGCATTTCAGATATAGGTGCCGATAGGCATTTCTGATGTGGTTGCCGATAGGCATTTCAAATATAGGTGCTGATAGGCATTTCAGATGTAGTTTTCGATAGGCATTTCAAAAATAGGTGCTGATAGGCATTTCAGATATAGGTGATGATAGGTACTTCAGATATAGTTGCCGATTGGCATTTTAAAAATAGGTGCCGCTAGGCATTTCAAATATAGAAGCCGATAGGCATTTCAAATATAGGTGCCGATAGGCATTCCAAATATGGTTGCCGATAGGCATTTCAAATATAGGTGCCGATAGGCATTTCAGATATAGTTGCCGATAGCCATTTTAAAAATAGGTGCCGATAGGCATTTCAGATATAGTTGCCGATTGGCATTTGAAAAATAGGTGCCGATAGGCATTTCAGATATAGAAGCCGATAGGCATTTCAAATATAGGTGCCGATAGGCATTCCAGATATGGTTGCCGATAGGCATTTCACATATAGGTGCTGATAGGCATTTCAGATGTAGTTTCCGATAGGCATTTCAAAAATAGGTACCGATAGGCATTTCAGATATAGGTGCCGATAGGCATTTCAGATATAGTTGCCGATTGGCATTTTAAAAATAGGTGCCGATAGGCACTTCAGATATAGAAGCCGATAGGCATTTCAAATATAGGTGCCGATAAGCATTCCAGATATGTTTGCCGATAGGCATTTCAAATATACGTGCTGATAGGCTTTCCAGATGTAGTTTCCGATAGGCATTTCAAAAATTGGTGACGATAGGAAATTTAGATAAAGGTGCCGATAGGCATTTCAGATATAGTTACCGATTGGCATTTTAAAAATAGGTGCCGATAGGCATTTCAGATATAGAAGCCGATAGGTATTTCAAATATAGGTGTCGATCGGCATTTCAGATATGGTTGCCGATAGGCATTTCAAATATAGGTGCCGATAGGCATTCCAAATATGGTTGCCGATAGGCATTTCAAATATAGGTGCTGATAGGCATTTCAGTTGTAGTTTCCGATAGGCATTTCAAAAATAGGTGCCGATAGGCATTTCAGATATAGGTGCCGTTAGGCATTTCAGATATAGTTGCCGATTGGCATTGTAAAAATAGGTGCCGATAGGCATTTCAGATATAGAAGCCGATAGGCATTTTAAATATAGGTGCCGATAGGCATTCCAGATATGGTTGCCGATAGGCATTTCAAATATAGGTGCTGATAGGCATTTCAGATGTAGTTTCAGATAGGCATTTCAAAAATAGGTGCCGATAGGCATTTCAGATAAAGGTGCCGATAGGCATTTCAGATATAGTTGCCGATAGCCATTTTAAAAATAGGAGCCGATATGCATTTTAGATATAGAAGCCGATAGGCATTTCAAATATAGGTGCCGATAAGCATTCCAGATATGGTTGCCGATAGGCATTTCAAATATAGGTGCTGATAGGCATTTCAGATGTAGTTTCCGATAGGCATTTTAAAAATAGGTGCCGATAGGCATTTCAGATATAGAAGCCGATAGGCATTTCAAATATAGTTGCCGATAGGCATTCCAGATATGGTTGCCGATAGGCATTTCAAATATAGGTGCTGATAGGCATTTCAGATGTATTTTCCGATAGGCATTTCAAAAATAGGTGCCGATAGGCATTTCAGATATAGGTGCCGATAGGCATTTCAGATATAGTTGCCGATAGCCATTTTAAAAATAGGTGCCGATAGGCATTTCAGATATAGAAGCCGATAGGCATTTAAAATATAGGTGCCGATAGGCATTCCAGATATGGTTGCCGATAGGCATTTCAAATATAGGTGCTGATAGGCATTTCAGATGTAGTTTCCGATAGGCATTTCAAAAATAGGCACCGATAGGCATTTCAGATATAGGTGCGGATAGGCATTCCAGATATGGTTGCCGATAGGCATTTCAAATATAGGTGCTGATAGGCATTTCAGATGTAGTTTCCGATAGGCATTTCAAAAATAGGTGCCGATAGGCATTTCAGATATAGGTGCCGATAGGCATTTCAGATATAGTTGCCGATAGCCATTTTAAAAATAGGTGCCGATAGGCTTTTCAGATATAGAAGCCGATAGGCATTTCAAATATAGGTGCCGATAGGCATTCCAGATATGGTTGCCGATAGGCATTTCAAATATAGGTGCTGATAGGCATTTCAGATGAAGTTTCCGATAGGCATTTTAAAAATAGGTGCCGATAGGCATTTCAGATATAGGTGCCGATAGGCATTTCAGATATAGTGGCCGATTGGCATTTTAAAAATAGGGGCCGATAGGCATTTTAGATATAGAAGCCGATAGGTATTTCAAATATAGGTGCCGATAGGCATTCCAGATATGGTTGCCGATAGGCATTTCAAATATAGGTGCTGATAGGCATTTCAGATGTAGTTTCCGATAGGCATTACAAAAATAGGTGCCGATAGGCATTTCAGATATAGGTGCCGATAGGCATTAAAGATATAGTTGCCGATTGGCAATTTAAAAATAGGTGCCGGTAGGCATTTTAGATATAGAAGCCGATAGGCATTTCAAATATAGGTGCCGATAGGCATTCCAGATATGGTTGCCGATAGGCTTTTCAAATATAGGTGCTGATAGGCATTTCAGATGTAGTTTCAGATAGGCATTTCAAAAATAGGTGCCGATAGGCATTTCAGATATAGGTGCCGATAGGCATTAAAGATATAGTTGCCGATTGGCAATTTAAAAATAGGTGCCGGTAGGCATTTTAGATATAGAAGCCGATAGGCATTTCAAATATAGGTGCCAATAGGCATTCCAGATATGGTTGCCGATAGGCTTTTCAAATATAGGTGCTGATAGGCATTTCAGATGTAGTTTCCGATAGGCATTTCAAAAATAGGTGCCGATAGGCATTTCATATATAGGTGCCGATAGGCATTTCAGATATAGTTGCCGATTGGCAATTTAAAAATAGGTGCCGATAGACATTTCAGATATAGAAGCCGATAGGCATTTCAAATATAGGTGCCGATAAGCATTCCAGATATGGTTGCCGATAGGCATTTCAAATATTGTTGCCGATTGGCATTTTAAAAATAGGTGTCGATAGGCATTTCAGATATAGAAGCCGATAGGCATTTCAAATATAGGTGCCGATAGGCACTCCAGATATGTTTGCCGATAGGCATTTCAAATAATGGTGCTGATAGGCATTCCAGATGTATTTTCCGATAGGCATTTCAAAATTTGGTGCCGATAGGCATTTCAGATATAGGTGCCGATAGGCATTTCAGATATAGTTACCGATTGGCATTTTAAAAATAGGTGCCGATAGGCATTTCAGATATAGAAGCCGATAGGTATTTCAAATATAGGTGTCGATAGGCATTTCAGATATGGCTACGATAGGCATTTCAAATATAGGTGCTGATAGGCATTTCAGATGTAGTTTCCGATAGGCATTTCAAAAATAGGTGCCGATAGGCATTTCAGATATAGGTGCCGATAGGCATTTCAGATATAGTTGCCGATTGGCAATTTAAAAATAGGTGCCGAAAGGCATTTCAGATATAGAAGCCGATAGGCATTTTAAATATAGGTGCCAATAGGCATTCCAGATATGGTTGCCGATAGGCATTTCAAATATTGGTGCTGATAGGCATTTCAGATGTAGTTCCTGATAGGCATTTCAAAAATTGGTGCCGATTGGCATTTCAGATATAGGTGCCGATAGGCATTTCAGATATAGTTGCCGATTGACAATTTAAAAATAGGTGCCGATAGGCATTTCAGATATAGAAGCCGATAGGTATTTCAAATATAGGTGTCGATAGGCATTTCAGATATGGTTGCCGATAGGCATTTCAAATATAGGTGCTGATAGGCATTTCAGATGTAGTTTTCGATAGGCATTTCAAAAATAGGTGCCGATAGGCATTTCAGATATAGGTGCCGATAGGCATTTCAGATATAGTTGCCGATTGGCATTTTAAAAATAGGTGCCGATAGGCATTTTAGATGTAGTTTCCGATAGGCATTTCAAAAATAGTTGCCGATAGGCATTTCAGATATAGGTGTCGATAGGCATATCAGATATAGTTGCCGATAGGCATTTAAAATATAGGTGCCGATAGGCATTTCAAATATAGGTGTCGATAGGCAATTCAGATATAAATGCCGAAAGGCATTTCAGATATAGGTGCCGATAGGCATTTCTGATGTGGTTGCCGATAGGCATTTCAAATATAGGTGCTGATAGGCATTTCAGATGTAGTTTTCGATAGGCATTTCAAAAATAGGTGCTGATAGGCATTTCAGATATAGGTGATGATAGGTACTTCAGATATAGTTGCCGATTGGCATTTTAAAAATAGGTGCCGCTAGGCATTTCAAATATAGAAGCCGATAGGCATTTCAAATATAGGTGCCGATAGGCATTCCAAATATGGTTGCCGATAGGCATTTCAAATATAGGTGCCGATAGGCATTTCAGATATAGTTGCCGATAGCCATTTTAAAAATAGGTGCCGATAGGCATTTCAGATATAGTTGCCGATTGGCATTTGAAAAATAGGTGCCGATAGGCATTTCAGATATAGAAGCCGATAGGCATTTCAAATATAGGTGCCGATAGGCATTCCAGATATGGTTGCCGATAGGCATTTCACATATAGGTGCTGATAGGCATTTCAGATGTAGTTTCCGATAGGCATTTCAAAAATAGGTACCGATAGGCATTTCAGATATAGGTGCCGATAGGCATTTCAGATATAGTTGCCGATTGGCATTTTAAAAATAGGTGCCGATAGGCACTTCAGATATAGAAGCCGATAGGCATTTCAAATATAGGTGCCGATAAGCATTCCAGATATGTTTGCCGATAGGCATTTCAAATATACGTGCTGATAGGCTTTCCAGATGTAGTTTCCGATAGGCATTTCAAAAATTGGTGACGATAGGAAATTTAGATAAAGGTGCCGATAGGCATTTCAGATATAGTTACCGATTGGCATTTTAAAAATAGGTGCCGATAGGCATTTCAGATATAGAAGCCGATAGGTATTTCAAATATAGGTGTCGATCGGCATTTCAGATATGGTTGCCGATAGGCATTTCAAATATAGGTGCTGATAGGCATTTCAGATGTAGTTTCCGATAGGCATTTCAAAAATAGGTGCCGATAGGCATTTCAGATATAGGTGCCGATAGGCATTTTAGATATAGAAGCCGATAGGTATTTCAAATATAGGTGTCGATAGGCATTTCAGATATAGTTGCCGATTGGCATTTTAAAAATAGGTGCCGATAGGCATTTCAGATATAGAAGCCGAAAGCATTTCAAATATAGGTGCCGATAGGCATTCCAGATATGGTTGCTGATAGGCATTTCAAATATAGGTGCTGATAGACATTTCAGATGTAGTTTCCGATAGGCATTTCAAAAATAGGTGCCGATAGGCATTTCAGATATAGGTGCCGATAGGCATTTCAGATATAGTTGCCAATTGGCATTTTAAAATAGGTGCCGATAGGCATTTTAGATATGAAAGCCGATAGCCATTTAAGATATAGTTGCCGATTGGCATTTTAAAAATAGGTGTCGATAGGCATTTCAGATATAGAAGCCGATAGGCATTTCAAATATAGGTGCCGATAGGCATTTTAGATGTAGTTTCCGATAGGCATTTCATAAATAGGTGCCGATAGGCATTTCAGATATAGGTGCCGATAGGCATTTCAGATATGGTTGCCAATTGGCATTTTAAAAATAGGTGCCGATAGGCATTTAAGATATAGAAGCCTATAGGCATTTCAAATATAGGTGCCGATAGGCATTGCAGATATGGTTGCCGATAGGCATTTCAAATATAGGTGTTGATAGGCATTTTAGATGTAGTTTCCGATAGGCATTATAAAAATTGATGCCGATAGGCATTTCAGGTATAGGTGCCGATAGCAATTTCAGATATAGTTGCCGATTGGCATTTTAAAAATAGGTGCCGATAGGCATTTCAGTTATAGAAGCCGATAGGTATTTCAAATATAGGTGTCGATAGGCATTTCAGATATGGTTGCCGATAGGCATTTCAGATATAGGTGCCGATAGGCATTTCAGATATAGTTGCCGATTGGCATTTTAAAAATAGGTGCCGATTAGCATTTTAGATGTAGTTTCCAAAAGGCATTTCAAAAATAGGTGCCGATAGGCATTTTAGATATAGGTGCCGATAGGCATATCAGATATAGTTGCCGATAGGCATTTAAAATATAGGTGCCGATAGGCATTTCAAATATAGGTGTCGATAGGCATTTCAGATATATATGCCGAAAGGCATTTCAGATATAGGTGCCGATACGCATTTCTGATGTGGTTGCCGATAGGCATTTCAAATATAGGTGCTGATAGGCATTTCAGATGTAGTTTTCGATCGGCATCTCAAAAATAGGTGCCGATAGGCATTTCAGATATAGGTGCCGATAGGCACATCAGATGTAGTTGCCGATTGGCATTTTAAAAATTGGTGCCTATAGGCATTTCAGATATAGAAGCCGAAAGGCATTTTAAATATAGGTGCCGATAGGCATTCCAGATATGGTTGCCGATAGGCATTTCAAATATAGGTGCTGATAGGCATTTCAGATGTAGTTTCCATTAGGCATTTCAAAAATTGGTGCCGATAGGCATTTCAGATATAGGTGCCGATAGGCATTTCAGATATAGTTGCCGATTGGCATTTTAAAAATAGGTGCCGATAGGCATTTCAGATATAGAAGCCGATAGGCATTTCAAATATAGGTGCCGATAGGCATTCCAGATATAGTTGCCGATAGGCATTTTAAATATAGGTGCTGATAGGCATTTCAGATGTAGTTTCCAATAGGCATTTCAAAAATTGGTGCCGATAGGCATTTTAGATATAGGTGCCGATATGCATTTCAGATATAGTTGCCGATTGGCATTTTAAAAATAGGTGCCGATAGGCATTTCAGATATAGAAGCCGATAGGCATTTAAATATAGGTGCCGATAGGCATTCCAGATATGGTTGCCGATAGGCATTTCACATATAAGTGCTGATAGGCATTTCAGATGTAGTTTCCGATAGGCATTTCAAAAATAGGTGCCGATAGGCATTTCAGATATAGGTGCCGATAGGCATTTCAGATATAGTTGCCGATTGGCATTTAAAAAATAGGTGCCGATAGGCATTTCAGATATAGAAGCCGATAGGCATTTCAAATATAAGTGCCGATAAGCATTCCAGATATGGTTGCTGATAGGCATTTCAAATATAGGTGCTGATAGACATTTCAGATGTAGTTTCCGATAGGCATTTCAAAAATAGGTGCCGATAGGCATTTCAGATATAGGTGCCGATGTGCATTTCAGATATAGTTGCCAATTGGCATTTTAAAATAGATGCCGATAGGCATTT
This sequence comes from Venustoraphidia nigricollis, assembly GCA_034508555.1. Lineage (NCBI taxonomy): Eukaryota > Metazoa > Arthropoda > Insecta > Raphidioptera > Raphidiidae > Venustoraphidia > Venustoraphidia nigricollis. Next base: position 4,610 of record JAVRKA010000176.1, on the reverse strand, counting down.
CAGATATAGAAGACGATAGGCATTTAAGATATAGGTGCCGATAGGCATTCCAGTTATGGTTGCCGATTGGCATTTCAAATATAGGTGCTGATAGGCATTTCAGATGTAGTTTCCGATAAGGATTTCAAAAATTGGTGCCGATAGGCATTTCAGATATAGGTGCCGATAGGCATTTCAGATATAGTTGCCGATTGGCATTTTAAAAATAGGTGCCGATAGGCATTTCAGATATAGAAGCCGATAGGTATTTCAAATATAGGTGTCGATAGGCATTTCAGATATGGTTGCCGATAGGCATTTCAAATATAGGTGCTGATAGGCATTTCAGATGTAGTTTCCGATAGGCATTTCAAAAATAGGTGCCGATAGGCATTTCAGATATAGGTGCCGATAGGCATTTCAGATATAGTTGCCGATTGGCATTTTAAATATAGGTGCCGATAGGCATTTCAGATATAGAAGCCGATAGGCATTTCAAATATAGGTGCCGATAGGCATTCCAGATATGGTTGCCGATAGGCATTTCACATATAAGTGCTGATAGGCATTTCAGATGTAGTTTCCGATAGGCATTTCAAAAATAGGTGCCGATAGGCATTTCAGATATAGGTGCCGATAGGCATTTCAGATATAGTTGCCGATTGGCATTTAAAAAATAGGTGCCGATAGGCATTTCAGATATAGAAGCCGATAGGCATTTCAAATATAAGTGCCGATAAGCATTCCAGATATGGTTGCTGATAGGCATTTCAAATATAGGTGCTGATAGACATTTCAGATGTAGTTTCCGATAGGCATTTCAAAAATAGGTGCCGATAGGCATTTCAGATATAGGTGCCGATAGGCATTTCAGATATAGTTGCCGATTGGCATTTTAAAAATAGGTGCCGATAGGCATTTTAGATGTAGTTTCCGATAAGCATTTCAAAAATAGGTGCCGATAGGCATTTCAGATATAGGTGCTTATAGGCATTTCAGATGTTGTTTCCGATAGGCATTTCAAAATTAGGTGCCGATAGGCATTTCAGATATAGGTGCCGATAGGCATTTCAGATATAGTTGCCGATTGGCATTTTAAAAATAGGTGCCGATAGGCATTTTAGATGTAGTTTCCGATAGGCATTTCAAAAATAGTTGCCGATAGGCATTTCAGATATAGGTGCCGATAGGCATATCAGATATAGTTGCCGATAGGCATTTAAAATATAGGTGCCGATAGGCATTTCAAATATAGGTGTCGATAGGCATGTCAGATATAAATGCCGAAAGGCATTTCAGATATGGGTGCCGATAGGCATTTCTGATGTGGTTGCCGATAGGCATTTCAAATATATGTGCTGATAGGCATTTCAGATGTAGCTTCCGATAGGCATTTCAAAAATAGGTGCCGATAGGCATTTCAGATATAGGTGCCGATAGGCATTTCAAATATAGGTGCTGATAGGCATTTCAGATATAGATGCCGATAGGCATTTCAAATATAGGTGCCGATAGGCATTCCAGATATGTTTGCCGATAGGCATTTCAAATAATGGTGCTGATAGGCATTCCAGATGTATTTTCCGATAGGCATTTCAAAATTTGATGCCGATAGGCATTTCAGATATAGGTGCCGATAGGCATTTCAGATATAGTTGCCGATTGGCAATTTAAAAATAGGTGCCGATAGGCATTTCAGATATAGAAGCCGATAGGCATTTCAAATATAGGTGCCAATAGGCATTCCAGATATGGTTGCCGATAGGCATTTCAAATATAGGTGCTGATAGGCATTTCAGATGTAGTTTCCGATAGGCATTTCAAAAATAGGTGCCGATAGGCATTTCAGATATAGGTGCCGATAGGCATTTCAGATATAGTTGCCGATAGCCATTTTAAAAATAGGTGCCGATAGGCATTTCAGATATAGATGCCGATAGGCATTTCAAATATAGGTGCCGATAGGCATTCCAGATATGTTTGCCGATAGGCATTTCAAATAATGGTGCTGATAGGCATTCCAGATGTATTTTCCGATAGGCATTTCAAAATTTGATGCCGATAGGCATTTCAGATATAGGTGCCGATAGGCATTTCAGATATAGTTGCCGATTGGCAATTTAAAAATAGGTGCCGATAGGCATTTCAGATATAGAAGCCGATAGGCATTTCAAATATAGGTGCCAATAGGCATTCCAGATATGGTTGCCGATAGGCATTTCAAATATAGATGCTGATAGGCATTTCAGATGTAGTTTCCGATAGGCATTTCAAAAATTGGTGCTGATTGGCATTTTAGATATAGGTGCCGATAGGCATTTCAGATATAGTTGCCGATTGGCATTTTAAAAATAGGTGCCGATAGGCATTTCAGATATAGAAGCCGATAGGTATTTCAAAAATAGATGTCGATAGGCATTTCAGATATGGTTGCCGATAGGCATTTCAAATATAGGTGCTGATAGGCATTTCAGATGTAGTTTCTGATAGGCATTTCAAAAATTGGTGCCGATTGGCATTTCAGATATAGGTGCCGATAGGCATTTCAGATATAGTTGCCGATTGGCAATTTAAAAATAGGTGCCGATAGGCATTTCAGATATAGATGCCGATAGGTATTTCAAATATAGGTGTCGATAGGCATTTCAGATATGGTTGCCGATAGGCATTTCAAATATAGGTGCTGATAGGCATTTCAGATGTAGCTTCCGATAGGCATTTCAAAAATAGGTGCCGATAGGCATTTCAGATATAGGTGCCGATAGGCATTTCAGATATAGTTGCCGATTGGCATTTTAAAAATAGGTGCTGATAGGCATTTTAGATGTAGTTTCCGATAGGCATTTCAAAAATAGGTGCCGATAGGCATTTCAGATATAGGTGCCGATAGGCATATCAGATATAGTTGCCGATAGGCATTTAAAATATAGGTGCCGATAGGCATTTCAAATATTGGTGTCGATAGGCATTTCAGATATAAATGCCGAAAGGCATTTCAGATATAGTTGCCGATAGGCATTTCTGATGTGGTTGCCGATAGGCATTTCAAATATAGGTGCTGATAGGCATTTCAGATGTAGTTTTCGATAGGCATTTCAAAAATAGGTGCCGATAGGCATTTCAAATATAGGTGCCGATAGGCACTTCAGATATAGTTGCCGATTGGCATTTTAAAAATAGGTGCCGCTAGGCATTTCAAATATAGAAGCCGATAGGCATTTCAAATATAGGTGCCGATAGGCATTCCAAATATAGTTGCTGATAGGCATTTCAAATATAGGTGCTGATAGGCATTTCAGATGTAGTTTTCGATAGGCATTTCAAAAATAGGTGCCGATAGGCATTTCAGATATAGGTGCCGATAGGCATTTCAGATATAGTTGCCGATTGGCATTTTAAAAATAGGTGCCGATAGGCATTTTAGATGTAGTTTCCGATAGGCATTTCAAAAATAGGTGCCGATAGGCATTTCAGATATAGGTGCCGATAGGCATTTCAGATATAGTTGCCGATAGCCATTTTAAAAATAGGTGCAGATAGGCATTTCAGATATATTTGCCGATTGGCATTTTAAAAATAGGTGCCGATAGGCATTTCAGATATAGTAGCCGATAGGCATTTCAAATATAGGTGCCGATAGGCATTCCAGATATGGTTGCCGATAGGCATTTCACATATAAGTGCTGATAGGCATTTCAGATGTAGTTTCCGATAGGCATTTCAAATATAGGTGCTGATAGACATTTCAGATGTAGTTTCCGATAGGCATTTCAAAAATAGGTGCCGATAGGCATTTTAGATATAGGTGCCGATAGGCATTTCAGATATAGTTGCCGATTGGCATTTTAAAAATAGGTGCCGATAGGCATTTCAGATATAGTAGCCGATTGGCATTTTAAAAATAGGTGCCGATAGGCATTTCAGATATAGAAGCCGATAGGCATTTCAAATATAGGTGCCGATAAGCATTCCAGATATGGTTGCTGATAGGCATTTCAAATATAGGTGCTGATAGACATTTCAGATGTAGTTTCCGATAGGCATTTCAAAAATAGGTGCCGATAGGCATTTTAGATATAGGTGCCGATAGGCATTTCAGATATAGTTGCCAATTGGCATTTTAAAATAGGTGCCGATAGGCATTTCAGATATAGAAGCCGATAGGCATTTAAGATATAGGTGCCGATAGGCATTCCAGATATGGTTGCTGATTGGCATTTCAAATATAGGTGCTGATACGCATTTCAGATGTAGTTTCCGATAAGCATTTCAAAAATTGATGCCGATAGGCATTTCAAATATAGGTGCCGATAGGCATTTCAGATATAGTTGCCGATTGGCATTTTAAAAATAGGTGCCGATAGGCATTTCAGATATAGAAGCCGATAGGTATTTCAAATATAGGTGTCGATAGGCATTTCAGATATGGTTGCCGATAGGCATTTCAAATATAGGTGCTGATAGGCATTTCAGATGTAGTTTCCGATAGGCATTTCAAAAATAGGTGCCGATAGGCATTTCAGATATAGGTGCCGATAGGCATTTCAGATATAGTTGCCGATTGGCATTTTAAAAATAGGTGCCGATAGGCATTTTAGATGTAGTTTCCGATAGGCATTTCAAAAATAGGT